>CM076676.1:19412468-19787468 GCA_038501925.1 Xenopus petersii
TGTGGTAGTTAATACGGATTACACAGATCATTAATTCTTATGCTCCTCTATATAGTATAGAGTCCATATTGTACATGCAGATTGAGCAGCCTTAGTTGGCAGAATTATAGGTAAACTGCTTTAATTCCAGGAACATGGCTGCATACTGTATTTACTACACTTCCAAATGCTGCTTCACGGACCTGAGCAGTGTAAATTTTAGCACATACAAAACACTTTCCTGACTGTATGGAAAGATTTAATACATTTACATTTATCAAAGCAGAAAGATGTGGCAGTTTGGCGGAATGTAGTCAAGAACTTTGAGCTGTAGAATGCCAATTCTAGTCTCTAGGGTGTAAAAGCTCATTGGTGGAGTTCTAACATACCCCTGACTTAATTATCTTAGATGCAAACAGCAAGCCAGTCAGAGACAAATGACCAACAGGGTTACTCACAGTACATATGCAGAATAGAAATCAGCAGGCTAGGACAGGCTGATGAGACAGCTGAATGTGGCCCCTCTGTGGATATAGTCAAGGTAGTACAGCATACCTCCAGGCAGAAGTACCTCAAAGGTAGTTCAGCTCAGACTCAGAGAGTCTATAACAGATCTAAATCCTGTCCTTTCGTTGGTGTCTGCTTGGAGGAGGTAAGATCATTACTACCTCCTCTGAATTACCCATTGGGTTTTTAAGTGCTTTTAGCTATTTTTATCCTTTTGGCGCTTCTGTTTTGTCTTACTACTATATCGAGTCCACCCCGAGTGGAGGGGTATCATCCCCTTTTTCTTTTTCTACAGAGAGCGACATTGTATTCCTGAGTGGGGTCAGGATAATCTCCCCACCTGCCTATACAGTGGTTGCCTATCGGTAACCCTGGTTTGTGAGTATTAACTTGTTTACTCTACCATACTCCCTGTAAAAACATATTACACTATTGGGGCTCTTGGTGTTCCTTTTTGTCTCCTAAATCCTGTCACTAGCTGACCTCCTTAACACTAGAGGTTCAGGTCCCTCTAGGGGAAGTAACAACTTCACTGGGCCTTGGTGTACCCAGGCTCAGTGGGAACATCCAATGGGTAGGACACCAGGAGCCAAAGAGGAAGAGGTGTACAGAGTGATATTCTGAGACAATTTGCAATTGGTTTTCATTTTTTATTATTTGTGGTTTTTGAGTTATTTAGATTTTAATTCAGCAGCTCTCCAGCTAGCAATTTCAGCAATCTGGTGGCCATAATTAGGGTCCATATTACCCTATCAACCATGCATTGATTTGAATAAGAGACTAGAATATGAACAGGAGAGTGTCTGACTAGAAAGATGAGCAATGAAATGTAGCAACAGCAATACATGTGTAGCCTTACAGGGGATTTGTTTTTAGATGGGGTCAGTGACCCCTATCTGAAAGCTGGGATTAGTCAGAAGAAGAAGGCAAATAATTAAAAAATGATGAAAAATAAATAATGAAGACTAATTGAAAAGCTAGCCAAATTAAAATAGCCATTCTATAACATACTTAAAGTTAACTTAAAGGTGAACAACCCCTTTAAAGGGTGGCAGAAAGTAGTCATAAACCCTCTCAGCCAATAACTGGGATATGTAAATGATAAACTAGATACATGACTTTTTGCCCAGCAACTAGGGAAATGAGGAAGTGATACGGATTTAAAGCCATAGGGGCATATATGGGTCCCTACACCTTTTATTTCTGCTTTTCCATTGAAAAGAAAATTGGGAAACAAATGAACATTTAAAAAAAAAAAAGAAAGACAGATGGGGGGAATGAATAAAAGTCAAGTTCAGCTCACATTAAAGGGTTTGTTCACCTTAGAGGTAACATTTAGTATGATGTAGAGAGTGATATTCTGAGACAATTTGCAATTGGTTTTAATTTTTTTTATTATTTGCGATTTTTGAGTTATTTAGCTTTTTATTTAGCAGCTCTCCAGTTTGCAATGTCAGCAATCCGGTTGCTAGAGTTCACCGTTACCTTACCAATTATTTTTTTAGCAAGTGAGGTAATACAAGGTTATGGAAGATAGCTTATAGTACAAATTGATCCGATTGCAATCTTGGAGTTAGGAAGGAATTTTTTTCCCTCTCTAAAGCAAATTGGAGAGGCTTCGAATGGTTTTTTTGCCTTCCTCTGGATCAACTAGCTGGCAAGTTAAAATAGAGTTAAAAGGATGAATGTGTGTCTTTTTTCAACCTTATTTACTATGAAACTATAGCAACCATACATTAAATTCAATGAGAGACTGGAATATGAATAGGAGAGGAGCTGAATAGAAAAATGAGTAATAAAAAGTAGCAATAACAATACATTTGTAGCCTTACAGAGCATTTGTTTTTAGATAGGGTCAGTGACCCCCATTTGAATTATGGAAAGAGTCAGAAGAAAAAGGTTTAAAAACCAAAGACCAATTGAAAAATTGCTTAGAACTGGACATTCTGTAACATACTAAAAGATAACCTAAAGGTGAACCACCCCTTTAATCAACTTTAATCAAAATACCAATTATCACAAAATATGAGGACTGTTAGCATCAGGGTTTCAAAACCGACAAAAGTATCTCCATTCATCCAAGGTGAGTTAGGTCTACTTTTTCCTGGATTTTTAATCTGGCACGAGCTATTCTCCAGGTGCAAGTACTGAGTGAGTGAGCACTAAGGGGGTTCAACATCCTAGGCTTTGCTGAGTCAGTCTACAGGAAGGTATTTAAACAGAGAAATTTCATATAGGAAATGTAAGCCCAAATGCTACATTTCTCATGGAGAATTAAAATTTAATTCAGTTCTTTTAAAACTTTCCAAGGTTATTTGTAAATATTAGTCTGTACTTTGCACTGCTGGTTCTGACTTCATACACAATTAAAACATTATTGAAGTAGTCAGGTCTCCTGCAGCTCCATTTCCCACAATGCCTTGCATGCTACTTAATGACAAAATCCTGTATTTTTACAGGCAGCATTCCCCTTACTAACATAACTTATTATGTGAAACAAGCCAGGACTCCCAGGAGTAAAATTTCAACTATCCTCAGATGCTATTTGCAAATCCCACTGTTCCCCAGGAGGTGACTAATTGCTGTGGAAGTAGGATTGTGGCATCATACAGATCATCACACATAATGAGAGCACAGACTTTAAACATGATGTAGATAATGATGACCTCATGATTAAATACAAAGAAACTGATCATCTTTCCTTTAGGAAGTCAAAAATGTGTAGTTTTCTGGAAAATGCTGGCAAAATACTGTGTGCTGATGCCTTGCGCATGTAATAATATTTAAGATTTGTTATAGGCTCATTATTGTATAAATGTTTTTGCATGAATTGACATAAGAAAAAAGGCAATGGCACACTGGGCACGATCAAGCAGGGTAAACCCTTGCAGAGATTTATTTGCACACGATGCAACGTTTCGTGGTGGTCCCCTTTGTCAAGCATGAATTGAAGCAGAGAAGTCATTATAGTTCATTACAAAGTGAATGTAAAGTGGAAAACACAGGTGCAAAGCACCATGTTTTTTTATTTACCTACAATGCATCCGCCGACTGTTTACTATCTTCCATTAACATGTGCTGGACCTGACTGGGGATTGGTTTATGGTGCAAGTTTTCTCTTGTGAAGGTATGTGGTGGACCAGGGTGTAGAGATGGCGCGAACTGTTCGCCGGCGAACTTGTTCGCGCGAACATCGGGTGTTCGCGCTCGCCGGAAGTTCGCGAACGTCGCGCGACGTTCGCCATTTTGGGTTCGCCATTGTTGGCGCTTTTTTTTGCCCTCTCACCCCAGACCAGCAGGTACATGGCAGCCAATCAGGAAGCTCTCCCCTGGACCACTCCCCTTCCCTATAAAAACCGAAGCCCTGCAGCGTTTTTTTCACTCTGCCTGTGTGTGCTGAAGAGATAGTGTAGGGAGAGAGCTGCTGCCTGTTAGTGATTTCAGGGACAGTTGAAAGTTTGCTGGCTAGTAATCGTGTTGATACTGCTCTGTTATTGGAGGGACAGAAGTCTGCAGGGGTTTGAGGGACATTTAAGCTTAGGTAGCTTTGCTGGCTAGTAATCTACCTTCTACTGCAGTGCTCTGTATGTAGCTGCAGTGGGCAGCTGTCCTGCTTCTGATCTCATCTGCTGACTGCTGCAATAACAGTAGTCCTTGTAAGGACTGCTTTTATTTATTTTTTTGTTCCAATACAGAGCAGTATCAAGCAGATTACTAGCCAGCAAACTTACTATCATCTGTCCCTGAAATCACTAACAGCTCTCCCCCTACACTATCTCTTCCAAGCACACACAGGCAGATTTTTCAGATAAATTTTTGCCCTTGATCCCCCTCTGGCATGCCACTGTCCAGGTCGTTGCACCCTTTAAACAACTTTAAAATCATTTTTCTGGCCAGAAATGTCTTTTTTAGATGTTAAAGTTCGCCTTCCCATTGAAGTCTATGGGGTTCGCGAACCGTTCGCGAACCGCTCGCATTTTTGCGCAAGTTCGCGAATATGTTCGCGAACTTTTTTTCCGACGTTCGCTACATCCCTACCAGGGTGCAGGGGAAGAAAAGAGGGTTGCTATGGGGTTGTGATCCTCCATGGCTGGGGTGGTGGGCCAATGATGTGGACACCCAATCCAACACTAAACCTATGAGACTGCAGTCTGCAGTGCATATCCCTGGGGTACATACTAAGTGCTAAGTATTGGGTTCTAAGGCACAATTTTACAAACCTTGAAAAAATTCCACTCCTGCTGTCCCTCAATGTTGTTAAAAAAGCAAGCAGGAGCAGCCCTACAAATGCATGAGGAGGGGGTGTGCTGGACTGGTGAGCAGCTGGATGAGTAGGCAGGGTGGCAAGAGCAAGAGGTACTTACTTAGTAGCCTATACATACATATGTGCTTTTTATAGGGTTGGAATAAAGAACTAATTATTATTAGCATAACCTCTTTTTTGCCTCAATAACTGCTTTCCCTGACTAGTACCAGTAGAACGTTGGATTACATTGGACTCTCTTACCTAGAATGGGCCTTCGCTATGTGGTAGAGGAAGGTTGAGGGTGTTGTGCTACTACACCTTTCTACCTGCTGTACCAAAAAAAACAAGACATATAAAAGTTTATTTAACATCCACAGGGTTACTCACATCCTTTGAGGCATTATACAAACATCAAGCAGAGCACATCAATTTAAAGCCAGCACCATGCAAAATGCTTGTGGAGACAGCTTATGGTTTCTGTATGCACCCTCAGGATCTCTGGACAGTGACTTGGATCTCTACATGTTGGATCAGGGAATCGTTCTCTGCACTAGAAGAACTGAATTTCTGGTTTGAAAACTGGAAATTCGGCTCTTAAAGTTGCCAGGGGCAGCATTTTACCTCCACTGGTAACCAATGGGGCTCTGCCACCTGAGCAGAGTTTCTTAACTCGTGCAGCACCCCTGTTCACAGGGTCTATGTTCCCCCGAATTCACCAAGGGTCTCCATACCCTTGGGGCCTCTTCTTTACTGGTTCCTAAGTTCCAGGCTCCCCAGCACTATCCACTGCCTTCTGAAGTCCAAAGAAAAAGATCCACCTTCTGCCCAACACTATACTAAAGTGTGGTAGGAAGTAGTCATCACTTTGTTGAACTAATTGAAGTTCCCTTAAGCCCAGCAAATATATAATAAGGAAGTGAAGGTATATAAAGCAATATGGGCTATTAGCCCTACGGGTCCTTATATCAGAACAAACTAATAATAATTTAATGCAAATGTCCCTATTTCACTCATAAAGAACAAACCAAAAAAGGGCAATTTGCCCATTTAAATATACCATAAAGAAAGATGAAGCATACCATAAAGAAAGATGAAGCATCGGAAGCTATGTTGACAAAAAACATAATGACAGTGCCATTTACTGAATGGTAAATTGATTTCTAATCCTTGGTAAATCCAACTTTAATTACTTTATTACTATGTAAATTGTATTAGATGAGGCAATGTCAACATTCATTTGGGGTTTCATGGATATAGTGAAAAGGTCAGTCAAAATTGGAAAACAATACCCCATCTTACCATTATTCATCTCTTACACAAAATCACTATGATGGGAAATAATTTATCTTTCCTTATATTTGTCACCTGAGACTCTCAGCAGAAGTGGCCATTTGTTTGTTTATATACTGTCTATAGATTGTGTCATACATACAATATGGCATACAGTAATAACTGCATGCAAAATAAGTGGAATATCTATCTTCTTTAAGATATGATAACATGTATTTTTTATATGTGTTGGTCTAATGCAGGAGTCCCCAAGCTTTTTTACCTATGAGCCACATTCAAATGTAAAAAGAGTTGGGGAGCAACACAAGCATAAAAAAGTCCCTGGGGTGCCAAATAAGGGCTCTGATTTGCTATTTGGTAGCCCCTATGTGGAGTGGCAGCCTACAGGAGGCTCTGTTTATGCCTCTAAACTTGACTCCAAGCAAGGTATTCAAAAATAGGCTTTGTGAGCAACTGGTTGAGGACCACTGGCCTAATGGAACTGTTACATATACTGAATATACATTTCTTATCCATTTGCTTTATTTCTGTATTCTTTGATGTTATTACTGGCTAAGTCAATAATTGAATGGCCTAGGCAGCCACTGACTTTTCTGATAGGCGGCCAACATCTTCTTAATATGTTGATAACCCCATTATAAAAGACCAATCAGACCAGGAGTGGGCATGGCCTGCTAACCATAAGGGTTTGGAATGATGACACTGACATTATCAGCAGAACTGGGTTTTCCTATATCCTGATCAGGAAGATGCCCAGGGCCGAAAATATGGGTAGGCAGAAGAGGACCTTCTTAGGGCGCAGCCATGAGGGGGTGCTGGGCAGATGCCTGTTGAAGGGCCCTCTGCTTTTGTGCGCCCTGTGATGTGTCTTATCTGCTCACCCTGCTGGGATGTCTCTTATCTGCTCGTCCTCTCCTCTATGAGTGACATCACTGTGCATGTTCGCACATATAAAAAGATATTTCCTTGAGTTCTTCAATTTGAGAGTTTAGTGGCATATCAAATAGTATATAGTATACTACTGTATATATATATATATATATATATATATATATATATGTGTGTGTGTGTGTGTATATATACAGTATATATACAAATTATAATACTAATATAGTATACTAGAGCTGCCTGACTCCCTTTCCAGTTGAGTGTTTCTTCATTTTATACAAGCTATTACCTGAGAGATCTGCAGTACTCCCAAATACAATCTATCAATGTGTTATTCATAGGGTTCCTGCTCTCTGTCTTTACTGCAACCATTTGCTCCAGGCTCTCCAGCAGTTTTCACCCTCTTTATCAGGTGTCCAAAGAGGAAGAATCATGTGTTCCCTCCTATTTTAATAAGCTACAGTGAGGAACCTGTCATAACACCCTGGGCCAAATAGGGACATTTCCTTCCCAAAGGGTATAAGTAACAGACTGATCCAATACAAAATTGTTAACCTCATGGATCCCCAACACCTTCTGTTTTTTTTATTTAATACTTTTTATTTGGTTTCTCTTCCCCATCAATTGTCTGTGTTGCCATTTGTCCTTTCTTCTGCCATAGTCACTTTTTGCTTGAAGTTAACTGCAATGACTCACTTGCCTGTTGCTCATAGTCATTTAAGCCCCACTTATGCTGTTCCTAAATGTTGCATTTTGTTTTGCCCTCTGCACTAAGCCCTTCTTCTTCTTCATGATATCTCATCTGCTGACCATCAGTCTTACCATATTGTTGTATTCCTACTTCATTGCTACATTTCAATCCAACATATACCTTGCAGGAACAGTTTATATTATTATTCACTGGGGGTAGACAGTTCTAGTAGGTAGCACACTGGAGGAGACAAGAGTGGAAATGTCCAACTCACTTGAATAATGGAACCAGAAACACAAAGCTCATAATGCAGAAAGTAATTTAGTGGTCACCTAATGTATTGACAGCCCATTCTCACAGACCAAATTACTCAGGCACTCAAGGCAGGAGGGGAGAATAAGTGCTCTGATTTCCCAGGAGCCTGGAAGGGTTTGCTGTTTAATTCCACACTGGCCTAGCTGTGCTGTATTCTTTACAAGCCCACAATGCAGGAAGCATCACACGTGGCGTACATTTGATGGTAACGTTCTGTTGGCCTCCTACGATTGCTGACACTGGAAATTTGCTTCCGTTCTTGTTCTTTGTCTCTCTAACAGGGCTGTCTAAATTCTCTTTGTTCTACCAGAATAATAATCAGCTTCTTCGTTCTGACATGAATATTAAAGGGAACATTTTGTATAGATTTTCATCCTGGTTTTTCATTGAGCAGCACAGCTGTGTAAAGCCAAACTATTAACCCCTTTGTTGGTGAAATACAGTATCTGCAGTCACATGCCTTATAAGATATTATAAAATATGACAGGTGCCACTTATCCCTAGATATATAATCCTGTCATGGACAGTTAATTTGCAATATGCAGATGAAAACTGTACACACAATATTAACCTTTGCCACACACACATCTTAAAACCAGATTAATCTCTAAATTACCAGCATAACACTGGAAGTCAGTGGTACAAAGCTGATATTAGAAATGACATGAAGAATGCAAACATATTACTTAGTATCTTTTGGGGTAAATATGTTGACCAGTGATCTGTGTTTATTGACTTCAGTAATAGGATAGATCTTGAGTTTCGCTAACTTCCTTTTTACTCCAGATAGTTGACTCACTATGGTAGAATCTTTTTTGTATGTGGTGGATGCTGACTCTTAGGGGGTTATAAGTTCGAATGCAAAAAACTCATTTTTTACTATAAAATCTGATTTTTTTTGTGGAAAAAAAATTAGAATTTTTCAACATTTACTATACCCCGAGGATGGAAAAAGTCTAAATCAGGGTCATAAGTAGATATTACTGGGCCCCACTGCAAAGTATTCTTGGTGCCCCCAAAATGTTTAGAGGTTGACCTGTTATTCCAATATTTATTGAAATTGTATATTAATAAGGGCCTTTTTTTTAATAATATACAAGGTCAAATGGTGGATTAAAGTTTGCTCTGACTTCATCTAAAATTAACAGAAAAATTCAGATTTTGATAAATAACCCCCTTAGTGTAAAGTGTAAAGCATTCTGTAGCTTTAGTGATAGAAGGGTCTACCTCATTAAGTCCACTTAACCCTTCTATAACCCTTCTATAATTTTTTTTCCAGGACAGACATCTGGGCATGCTGCTTTCACATAACTATTTCACATTCGAAAACAAAAATACTTTTTACAAATGTCAATTTGCAATTGGTATTAATTTTTTATTATCTGTGGTTTTGGAGTTATTTACCGTATATACTCGAGTATAAGCCGACCCGAGTATAAGCCGAGGTACCTAATTTTACCTACGAAAACTGGGAAAACTTATTGACTCTAGTATAAGCCTAGACACAACTACAGCCCTGTCTCCCAGCAGCGCACATTCTGCCAAAGCGACCCCCCAGCGATCAACCTGACTTCTTTGCAAAGTTGATGGTGAAAGAGAATTGCCAAACGGATTACTGTGTGCATTGTCCCACTGTCCCACTACCATGTGCAGAGGGTGCTGTTTGATATTGCCATCACTGTTAATCTTTCGTATAACCAACAGAGGGCACTGTGTGATATTGCAGTCACTGTTATTCTTCCATATAACCAACAGATGGCGCTGTGTGATATTGCAGTCACTGTTATTCTTTCATATAACCAACAGAGGGTGCTGTGTGATATTGCAGTCACTGTTATTCTTTAATATAACCAACAGAGGGCGCACTGTTATTCTTTCATACAACCAACAGATGGTGCTGTGTGATATTGCAGTCACTGTTATTCTTTCATATAACCAACAGAGGGCGCACTGTTATTCTTTCATATAACCAACAGAGGGCATTGTGGGATATTGCAGTCTCTCCCCAAGTGTACTGTTGGTATAGGAATGATTAAAAGTGACTGCAATCACAGCTACTCGGGTAGGGTACCTCTGACCCAAGTATAAACCGAGGTAGACTTTTTCAGCACATTTTGGATGCTGAAAAACTCGGCTTATACTCGGGTATATACAGTAGCTTTTTATTCAGTAGCTCTGCAGCTTGCAAATTCAGCAAGTTGCTAATGTCTAAAATTACCCTAGTAAGCATGCATTGATTTGCATTAGGGACTGGAATATGAATAGCAGTAACAATAAATATGTTGTCTTTACATTTGTTTTAAGATGGGGGCAATTAATTAAAAAACTATAAAAAATTAAAACCAGTTGAAAAGTTGTTTAGAATTATCCATTTTATAACATACTAAAAGTTTGATGAACCATCCCTTTAAATTGGTTTAATTTTAAGTAAACCTAATAGGATTGCTTTGCCACCAAATCTTAAAACTAAGACAACCTTCTCATAATATGGAGCTTTTTGGATATCATGCATGCACTCAACAAGGGATGCCTGGGACACCAGAACAATACAGTAGCATGGCACTCCTCAAACAGTAACTAAGGGTGGTGCATGGTCCAGGGTAACAAGTAAGTGACTAGTGATAATGTCAGAGTGCCATGGGCCCACCGGAGGACTTATCCACCCCTGTCTACCCCCCATCCTGAAACTGTCAACGATCCCGGCAGGCCAGTCTGATGCTGACTAGAATCATTGGAAGTTACATAAGAACTGGCACTTCCTGAAGATTTTACCTTTCAGCAGTTTTCTCAAGGAACATCTTAAACAGCTGCTTTTCAGCTAAATTTGGATTTGGTTCAGCTAAAGTCATGTGATTTTAAAGGTCTGGGCAACTGAATGTGAAAGTTCACAGACAATGCAATAATTTTTTTTATATATATCTCAAATGCAATAGTGCAAAATAGGGTCAGGTATTTGTCCAAACCTTTTCAGGAGGATTTGGTGCAGCCTAAATATCTTAGATATGATGGTTGGCAGGGTTCCCTGTTGAATATTTCTCTTTACATCTGTAATTCAAGTTGGTCCTTCTGCTTTGATGAGCTGGGAAGTGCAATGGGAAGGTTAGTGGAAGACTTACCTAACCTTCAGACCTTTCTGAAAACAGGGAAATATTTTCCCTTGAATAGCTTACATCACTGTGCACTGCACGCACAATTCCTAAATGAAATCCTGTATGAAGGTCCCTCATGTCATATTCCATGCATACATGAAGGAGAGCTTTTCCTACTAAAGACCAATTTTCTGCCAGCTTCAGAACCCCTCCTCTCTATTACAGTATTGCTATGGAAACAGCTATTCTCTCTGCAGCTGCGGGGGGAAAATGTAAGACCTGAATTATTTGGAAAAAAGAAGAAAAGAGAACAGAAGTACCACCTCCTTCACCGAGCCTCAGTCTTTCCCTCTATAACACACTTCTCTGAATTCGTTTCATGCAATCCTCACCTAAGCTCTCTTTTGTTTTAAGCAAGAGCATGGCATGTCAGTTTAAAGAAAAAAAATTCGCATTTGTGATGGCATCATTTCTTGCTGGTGACAGCTCAGTGTTTGTTTTCTATGATAAGGACATGAGTGGAGGAATATACAGCGAGGGAACATGGGCAGGCTTGGAGATAAATAAATAGAATAATTTGTGCAGATCTTTAAGGTTGTTTTATAAAAAAAACATATGGGACAATGACAAAACATCCCCGGCCACCCTTTTTGCCACTCGTAATACCTTGAATGAATGTACTGTGTCTGATGCCATGGCGCCAAAACAACAGCGTCCGACAGGGCTATTTACATTCATTGATATTAGGAGTTGTGAAAGGCGAACTGTGGAAATACTGTTTTTTAAAAATATCTACCTGACAATAACAACCCTTCGGGAAAAGAATTCCTCAACTTCGCATTTCTCACTGTAAAAATAATTTTTCACCACATAAGACAAAAATCCCTTTCTCCAAGGCACCAGTGAGTTTTATGCTTCTCATATATTTATACCTTGTACATTGGGATTGTGTTCCCATTGACTTCTTGTTTTTATTAGTTTAGTAGCCTATCTTTGGACTCTCTTTCATTCAGTAGTGCTCCAGTAATATCCGGTACCCAAAAGTGCACTACATATTCCAGTATTCCAGAAATATGTTGGGAAGGCCAGGAATGGACTTGGTTGGCAGGACACTGGAAAAAAACCCAGTGGGCCCCCAACTCTTGTGAATGCCACCAGTCCCCACAGCTGGCTTAGCCCTCTCTCCTTTCTGACCACCCCCACTGCACAAAGAAATAATGTGTATGAAGAAGGTAAGCACTATGGGGCTGAAGGGAGGACAGAAGGTCTGGTATGGTCTGCGGCGGTGGTGGAGGGGGGGTCGGTAGGCCTGGGGTTGTTTACGGGTCACTGATGTGGCAGCCCCGTTATGCCCGGAACTCCCAGTCCGACACTGGGGGAGGCCCTCAGGAAGGGCCCATGAGGGGAAAGCTGCCCAAATCAACAGCTTAAATCTGCCTGTGTATGGAAAGCTTTAGACTCCTAATCATATGCCATGGAAGTATACTGTTTTTATTGTGAAGAACAGATACAATTTTTTCAGTGCCTTCATCCAAGTCATTATTGCATTATCCTACAAGGTTCTGGAATGTAGCACCATGAATACTGTATATTCAGAATTTCCAGTGACCACTATACAGTAGAATAAAGTCAGTTTGCTTATTGTAATCTTATGGTTATTGCTTTGAATCAGTTTGAAGGAAATTAAAATCTTCAGAAGCTGGCTTTATTCTGCACATATTCTGTAACTAGAATTATGACGTTCAGAAGGAGAAAGCACACACAAAATTGTATAAATGTCTTGCGAATGGTAAACTTTCTTGTAACTCAACTTTTACCTTATGTGGTCAACACATAGGTGGTTCACCTTAAATTAACTTTTAGTATGTTATAGAATGGCCGATTCTAAGCAATCTTTCCATTGGATTTCATTATTTATTTGTTATAGGTTTTTTATTATTTACCCTTGTCTTCTGACTCTTTTAAACAAATGACGGTCACTGGAAACTGGCGAAAGGGGTAAAGTAATGGAAAATTCACACTCTAGTAAATTTACGAAGTAACGACCGTTCACCTGAGCAAAAATGCGGCCGGCGAAAGGACGCAAAACTAGACTAGCGATGGTCTCTTTCACTAGCGAATTGTCCTCTACACCTATTAGTAAATTGGCAATGTCCCTGCAGATTGGATTTCTGGCAAATTTTAGCTAGCGACAGCCACATCGCCCCTTTAGTAAATCTGCCCCTTTGTCTACATACATACACGTACACGTCTATAAATAGATAGATGGATAGATAGCATGCAGGTCACACTGTCTCCTATAGACAGCTAGCTAGTTCATTCAGGAGAGGTGAGTAAGCTGTCAGCCTGCCTTGCTCAGAAGCAAATTACAGCAATTTTCTCAACAAAGCAAGTGTTCTCAGTACCTGGGTGTTGTTTGGAGCTAATATTCTTTTCCCAGATCAGAGGGAAACTCTATACCAGTGGCGTATGCAGAGCTTTTCTTCTGTACATTACAGAGTTCAAAATGGATTGTCGTCTTTGGAAACCAAACCTTTGAAAATTGCAGAGAAAACAGCTCGTAGAGATTAGCGTGCGGTTAAGTACTACCACATTCAGCACCCAGAGATACGACAGGGTAGTGTAATAAATCCAAAAATGGCCTGATAAACCCACCCTTTATTAATGTGTATAGCTGTGAAAATATTTAGCATTTCTGTTAAAATCTCATTACATATAATCTTTTCATTAAATACTGCAAGATGTGGGGTAATTGTTTTGCAACTTGGCTTATTTAAATAAACTTCTGTGTTTTGACAGCTGTTCATGTGACACTCATTTAACTGTATCTTAAAATAACTTGACTAAAGGGGAACAATCATTTTCCTACAACCCCCTCTTTAATACTTTTAATGCAGAAATAATTACTGTATGGCAAAACAGCATATGAATATTGCTAATGTGCAGTAGAGACATTAGGTTGATTGCATCAAGCTTGGATGCAGGGCAGTCTAGATACTGGAAGGGAGTAGGGGTGTTCAGAGACTTCTAACTGGCTCAAATAGTGTATGAAAAGTAGAAAGTAAAAGTAGAAGTAAGATTTACCGTAAGTACATTTCCAGTAAATTTATAATACTGGCCATTTACTGAAACTCCAGAGAAGGTGTTAAAGGTTTGCAATGTGCAATTGACATTTGCAATGGAATATTAATTCATGCAGATCTAGTATTGAATATTTTTTTTTCCAGTTGGCAATTTATTTCCCACCATTTCCTCTAACTAGCCAATGTTAAAGGGGTCGTTCACCTTCAAACAACTAGTTGTTTTCAGCTAGATCACCAGAAATAACGACTTTTTCCAATGAATTTCTATTTTCTATTTGTTTTTATAATATTGAAGTATAAAGTGTAATTTTTCACCTTCTGAAGTAGCTATGGTAGGGGGGGTCGCAGACCCTGTAAACTGTTCTAAATGGATACATTTAGTTGATACATATCTAATCTTTGTCCCCGCTGAGCAGAATCTCTGGGTTTCATTACAGGCAGCTGTTAGAATTGATACAATAGTTACTAATACTCCAGAGATGCTGCTGAGAAATGGATCAACTAAGGGGCAGATTTACTAAGTAAATCTAAATAAATAATATAAATATGGTGCAGCATCTTGAATTGTATCAGCCTGTTTTTAATGTATGTCAAATATTGGTAGTGTTCTTGTGTAGCATCTTCCAAGGTATGCTCTTATTAAGTTGGGAAGTCACTCTTTTAGGGTATTTTTGAACTCTGGAGTTCAAAAGACAGGCACCAACATGGAGAATTCTCTCCAAGGCCAAATTTATGAAGAACCACCCATAAGTAAGGCTATTCAACAACATTGAATGCCTTTGCAGCATTGAGAGATACTACCACTCAGCTTCTGTAGTTGATGTGCGTTTCTAGTAAGTTGGTTTACAGCCATGGTCAGACTGGGCTGGTGGGGCACCAGGAAGAAACTGTGTGGGCCTGGCCTTTATGGGCCCACTGATACATCCCTATGGATGATGCAGATGCTCCCCCACTCATTCACTACCCTAGATAAGTATCCTATAATTTCTACTTTGGTTAGGAGTTTGCTTATGGCTAGAGCTGAATCCATGCGGGACATTGTGTTGAGAAGCATGAGAATTGTTTCTCTTCAGGGGTTTTCCCTCTCCACAATTCTGTGAGGCCCATGGCTTTGACCCAGAGGAAGAGTTTGTCATTGAATGGGGATGTGATATTAAGTCTGTTGAGTTGAGTCTAGGGCCACATTCAGGTCCCTCATTATGCAGGTGGGGGCACATGGGAGATCAGCCACTATCTGGAGGTGGGTCATATAGGTTAATTAAATATAATGGCTGACATAAATCTGAACTTAAATTGGTAGTAGTAGAGAGCACTTTAGAAAAGGCTTGGTGACACTGAAGTAAAGAGCTATCTATCCCCTTTCATGGCAGTTATAGGTATCAAAGTAGAACTTACTACGTGGAGTACCTGGGGTAGTAGTCTTCATGACAGCTCACTACAGATGTAAGTTGAGCATGTTGCTAGTAGCCCAGTTCTACAGTATAGTGACAGTGGGGGATATAAGGGGTACCACAGTCAGACCTTGTAGTGGCCATGATCAGAACCAGTAAGTCACACAGGGGACAAAGAATATGGCCATCTATTCAAAGAACCCCCACAATTTGCTTACAAAAGGGGATCTATTTTGAGAGATTTAATTAGACCCACTGAACCAAAACAAAAAGTACACAATACCCATAAGAATAGCAAAGTAGGAACATTTCCATGCTATAACTGCAACAGCTGTACCTCAATAATTAAAGGCCCAAATATTCATCATTCAACTAGGGCACAGAAATATATTTGAAAGCAACTGCTACATGTACAAGTACTTATGTAGTTTACACACTTAAGTGCCACTGCTGTTTGTTGTACATAGGAAAAACAATTAGAGCTGTCAATACATGAATCAAAGAACATAAAAATTCCATCAGAAATTATAAGCCTGAAACATACACTGATACCACCGTATTGAGACACTTTTTTGGGGCAAAACATAATATGAGCCAACTCAGGTGGAAAGTCCTGGAGGTGGTAAAAAGACCACCAAGAAGGGCGATTGGGGCAAACTACTACTCCAGAGAGAGGCACGCTGGATAAGTAGGTTAGATTGCAGCAAACCTAAAGGAATGAACGACAATACTAGCCTAAAAGGTTTCTTATGAATTAATTTTAATTGACTATTTTTTCCTTTTTCTCAGGTGTTAACGGTCAGCTAGACTTGAAACATAATGGAACTCCTGTAAGGTAACATAATCATAATAAGTAATAAAGTTAATAATAGTGCCACACTCACACTAAAGCGCTTGTTGAAGCGTCGGGTGCACGGCTGTGTTCCTCTCTGCAAAGGTAAATTCCCACAGTATAACATAAAATCCAGCAGCACTCCGATAAGTGAATCAAATATTTATTTGTGCCACTAGCCAAGCGATGTTTCGGGCTATTCCAGCCCTTTACCAAGCCAAGTGAACAGTGTAACAACCAAGCTTAAATATGTGGTTTAGGGGGGGAGGGGTTACAACACACTCCCCTCTCCCAATTGGGACTCAATTCCCAGCATTCCCAGTGATACCAACTGTGTAAAATTCATTATAGTGAAAAAAACATTAAAGTGAAACGTTTAAAATATGTTTAAAACGTTTGTGTAAAATTCTACATAATTCCTTGGGATTTGGTGGTCAACCCATAATCCATATGTTTTGTGATTGTGTTACATTGTGTACAAATATTGTGTATAAATAGTGTTATAAAATATTTAAAAACTTCAATTTCTGTTTCTATTGTTATGAATCACTCACAAATGTCTGGGATACTAGATATCTACAGTTGTCTGGACATCAGCAAATCCCAGGACAGAAGTAGTGGAATTTTAAAAAGGTAAAGTTGAAAATATAAATATTATTATTAACTACATATCACTAGGTTTAGTAGAAGATTCAAATTGAAACAGTAATTGTTACACATAAATCACCTTTACCTTTTTAGAATTCTACTTCTTCTATCCTGGGATTTGCTGGGGTCCAGACAACTGTAGATATCTAGTATCCCAGACATTTGTGTAACGAAATTACGAATTAACGAATTTTCGCTAGCATTAGCCACTTCGCCCTTTAGCAAATTTGCCCCAATGTTATTAGCAACCAAGGACAGGCTAAAAGGGGCAGTCTCCTTCAATTTTGTGCACCAGGATTGACTTACTAATGAACTAATTGTACTCAATGGAATAAAAGGTTTTTTTTGAAAAAAGTTGTGTTGATATGTTCACAATTCCACACTGTCATTTTACGTGGGGGGAGGTGGTTTGTTCCACGGGAAGGTATCCCATTTATAGTCCCATATATAATCCCATAATGCAGTATTACTTGTTACACTTGATAAAGGGCTCTGCACGAAAGATGTAGTGTGCTTACACTGCTAATTGCAGTTTAAAAAATACTGACTGGAGCTGTTTTGATTCAACTCTTTATTGGATTCAGGTGCAGGTAGTAGGAGTCAAAGGCAAAATAATGTAATAAAAATACCTGGTGGTCTAGTGGTAAGGCGGCGTGGACGGCCGCCACGCCGCCGCGCTCCTGTTCTTGCCTCCAGCGCCAGCGCCATCTTGGTTCCTTAGGGCGCGCGCTTCTTAAAGGTACAGGCGCGCTGGCGTAATTGCGCCAGCACGCATGACGCTCGCTTGGCGCGAAATTTGAACATATATAAGGCCCATTCTGTCTCCCAGTCAGTGCCCGTGATAGAATCTTGATTCTGGTGGTTCCTGAAGCCTTGTGCTGTCTGTTCCTGTGAAACTTGTATCTGTTATTCCGGTTTGATCCCTGCCTGTTCCTGACTATTCTGACATCCGAATACTGACCTTTGCCTGCATCTCGATTACTCTTTCTGCCTGACCCCATCTGTTTGATTACCCGGTTTGACCCTTGCCTGCCTGACGATTCTTGATATCTGCCTGCCTCGACTCTGCCTGTCTGACGATTCTCTTGCCTGCTCCATTTGTACCGTGACCTTTGGCCCAAAAGACTCTGCTAACAGCCGTGCCCCTTTGCCAGTTAGAACACCTCGCCTTGCACCCCTCGTTAAGTCCAAGTGGCACCCAAGTAAGCTGAGGGCTCCTCCCGAAGCCCAACGGTGGTCACTCTACTGGTGAAGCCAAGCCGAGACCAGGGTGCTTGGCACTTGTTCTGGTATCGGGTGCCGGCCGTGACAAATAATCAGAGAATAGAGCACCTAGGCCCAAGTACGCTTGTCCTACAATGGGCAGTGAGGCAGTGCAGAGCAGGGTATTATATAGCAAGACTAATGGCTAATACTGTCCACCTGTGGCCAGATTAGCAACAGCTGAATTCACCATGGATACCAATAGCATTAAAGAAGGACCTTAGCTGTAATGCAAACAGCATAGAAATACCAGGTCACTGATTCAAGCCCAAGCAGGATGTTGGACTAACTACTGAATGTGGGACCATCCATTGACCCCTTCACACAAGTTTTTGTTTTTCAGCAATAAAGACCAACTGTGGTGCCTTCTTGGGTCCATGCCTATGGGTACATTACTCCTGAAGTAATTCCTCTCACCTATCTAAATTATGTATCTTATACACATCAATTGAAAACACCACTCAGCACCCAAAAAGGGCAGTATAAATTATTATTATTCCTTAATCGGATTTAACCGATAGACAGTAAAACCCAGATACAATATACTGTACAGCTGATTCTGTTTCTGACTAACAAAGTAAATTTTAACAAACCAAATATTTCCGAGATAAAATCGTGTTTATACCATTGTTAGTCTTGTCATTGCCTACTGCCATTATTCCTCAGCAGGAATCTTGCTTTATCAACACAGAGGTTATTTGAACCCATCTGCTGAAAAGCGTACTGGAAAATTAGAGTTTGCCCAAGAATTGAAGAAGATTTCCATCTTATTTTTTACATGTGAAAGCACATACTGGTACCCAGGTGTGTGGAGAATGCACACTCTTTTTACCTTTATGTGTTGCTAAGTCTGTTCAGCTCTCAGCTTGCTTAAATTTCAGCAGAAACAGTGGTTAAATGGATAAGGGAATCAGATCAAAGGGAAAGACATCATCAAAAGATAGCCGTGGGTCACTGAGGAGTTCTATGACCATATAAAGGCACAAGGCACAAGGCTGCTTTGTGCCACTTGAACAGTGGCACAAGTTCAGCCACTGTTATGTATCATATAAAAGCACAAGGCTGAGTTATACAGGGAACGCTATATCACTCATATATTATAAGGGATACTATAAATTATAAGACTGCAGGCTGAGTTATACAGAGAACTCTGAGTATCTCTGATGCATTATACGTTATAATATACACCCTACTTTAAATTATAATATATTAAAGGTCACTGAGAAGTTCTGTGATAACATAAATGTACAAATCTGCAGGGAACTCTGAATAGACTGGGGGTCGGGTGCCATCATGGTGGGCAGGGTAATCATAGGCGGAGAGTGATTTTTGCATTTGTGGAGGCTAATTTTACCAATATTTTACAACAACCTAAGCCATAGAGATGTAAATACAGTTTACTTTATATGTGCCTCACTTTTTTACAATATGCAGTACACAGCCTTTAAATACAGGGGATTTGAGAAAGCAATTAATCTTTTGTAGCTGCAGAGCCAGTTTGAATAAAAAGCAGAAGATGCACTGCAATTACAAACATATTATTAATATTATAAGCAGTTATTAGCCCTTCGCTAAAATGCTGCTCATTTTTTAATAGGCTTTTTGATGTTTTTTAAGTTGAAGAAAAATCGTTCGATTGATGTATTACGATTTTTCCTTCGATCAAACTATTTGCAATATATATTTCGACTTCGATATTCAAAGTCAAAGGATTTAACTTCGATGGTCGAATATCGAGGGTTAATTAACGATTAACCCTCGATATTCGACTCTATGTAAATCTGCCCCTAAGAGCTAGTTTGATCAGACTTTTTTTTATTTAAAAGTTTTTGATTTTGATAAATAATCCCCTTATTGTTATTTATAACCCAGAAGAGGTGCCTTTATTCAAACACAAAAAAGGTCTGACAAAGTCAGAGCAACAAAAAAATTTTTTTTACAAGAAAAAGAAACCCCACCAATAGTTATGATTCTAAGGTTGACAGGAAAATTCTAATAGGTGATGCACCCTACTTATTTGACAACAGTAATTCATAAGAAATTGTACTAAAAAAAAAGAATTTAAAGTGCAAGTGCCGTTATAACCACATTAACTTTTTCTGAATACTTTGAGATTGAAAAATTGAAAAATCAAACTAATTCAATTCATCTATAAGATAATATTACTCCTTACATTGTAGCACAATAAGAACTGCAGAAAACTCAATTAAGAAAGATAAAACAGTATCAATAGTAGCCCATCATTTTTTAAAATACCACAATATGGATCCGACAGTATTGAAATTTTGGGTGATAGAGAAAATTAATTTGGGGGTTCGCAAAGGTGATCTGGAGCAAGCGCTTTTAAAACGCGAGAGCTACTGGATTTTTAAATTATACACTATCACTCCAAAGGGAATGATGAAAACATTTTATACACTGCTTTTATTTAGATATAGGGATACATATATGACCCTAGTAACAAGGGGTAAAAATTGCATCTCCCCCTAAGGGTTTTAAATAAATAAATTCTTTATGGTTTTCTTAAGCTATAATTAATTCTAGATAACAGATTTGTAAATTATTTAATAAATATAATTTAAAATAAATAAATAAATAAATTACTTTTAATTTATTATATAGCTGAAGTTGATATTAATTCTTTATAAGAATTTTTAACCCAGGATTACATTTATTAGTAAGTAATCACAATGGCTGAGAGAGTCCATCTTTGTACTCCCGCAAGAGACATCATAGTGGGAGTACACCAATGCGCATCTTGATCCTGGTGGGAGTGACAAGATGAAGTACACCGGCGAGAAGTAAGAGAACTAAGTTTGGTGCATGTTTGTGTAATCTCGCGAGAGGCGAGATCAATGACGCGAATCTCGCGAGAGACGAGATCAGTGACGCGCATTGCGGAAGTCTATTTCTCCACGGACACAGGTGAGGCTCTTCATTTTCGCCTTGACAAAGCTGTTTAGCGAAATGTACGTCGGCGTTCTCAGTAATCCTCTTTTGCTCAAATTGAATCTTTTTGTAAATTCGGTATACATTTAATAGTCAGGTTTGGGTTTTTTTCAACGGAAGTGGAGGCAAGAATTTTTGGGTCAAATCCTCTACTACTCTATACAACCTCTTATAATCTTCTTTCCATTCTAAGGGGCCGACGGTTTGTGGCTTTTTAGGGGTTACTTAGCCTCTTTTAAACATCTAGGGCAAGTTAAATACCAAGGCCACAGCCCCGGTTACCCTGTCCTGCCTTATCTTTGTGGTGTCCCAGGCTCTAGAAAAAAATCAGGTAGCTAGTTTACGGAACAACTCCACCATCTATTTTTTCCAATTTCTACTATCTAATTTTTTTGGATTGTGACTACATTTTTTAACCCACTACCATGTTTGGTCATTTTTAACTACTTTTTAATTCAACCAATCAATTTTTAAGGTCTAATACTCTAAATTATTGCACTGCACTTTACTTAAACAATGAATTTTTTTTCTATCTATGGATGAATTTAAGGAGTAATATTATCTCACAGATGAATTGAATTAGTTCGATTTTTAAATTTTTCAATCTCAAAGTATTCAGGAAAAGTTAATGTGGTTATAACAGCACATGCACTTTAAATTCTTTTTTTAGTACAATTTCTTATGAATTACTGTTGTCAAATAAGTAGGGTGCATCACCTATTAGAATTTTCCTGTCAACCTTAGAATCATAACTATTGGTGGGGTTTCTTTTTCTTTTTCTTGTAAAAAAATCCCCTTATTGTTATTCCCTCTTTTTATTATTCATATTTCTATTCAGTCCCTCTCCTATTCATACTTCTCTTATTCAAATCAATACATGGTTGCTACGTGAAGTTGAACCCCCAGCAATCAGATTGCTGCAATTGCAAACTGGAGAGCTGCTAAAAAAAACACACACAATGAAAACGAATTGCAAATTGTCTCAGAAAATCACTCACTACATCATAGTAAAGGGGTTTATTTATCAAAAGTTCTGTTGTGTTTTTCCTGAAAAATGTGAGTTTTTCGAGGGTAATTTCAGTAAAAAAAAAATCCAAAAATACTCCAGCTAAAACCTGTCATGGTCATGTAGAAGGTCCCTTGAACCATTTGAAGATGTTTTTCGGTGGTTTGTGCTTTAAAACATGATCAATTCCAGCTAGTTGGATTTTTTTTTGAGTATTCCAAAAAAATATTAAGTTTTCCCCCAAATTGCATTCATTCAAGTTTTTTTTACATTTGACCAGTGGTAATGTCAAAACTGTCAAGACTCACACATGTTTTTAAAAAATTGGTAATATGGGAGCCTTTGTTCTTAAAAAAAAAAACAGAAAAAGGTGCCACTAAAAAACTCCCATAGACGCTAATTTAGTATGCTACAAAAATGTCACTGCAACAAAAATGTTGCCACAACAAAAAAGTCACCTGTACACTTGTCACCTGTACACAATGTGTTTCGTGAATCTTTCTCTGTTTTGTGAATTTTCCTGTAGTTTTGTGGTTTTTAAACAAGACAGATTTGATCATCACTAATTACCAGTCGACCAGAAGTAATGCCAAAAATAGCAGACATGTTTTTAAAAATTTGGCAATATGGAGGTCTTTTTTTTCCTGCTGAAAAAGGGAACTGTGCTTTTCACTATTTCGCACATGATTTTTAATTCTTGCAATTTTTTTTGCAAAGCAAAAAAAAGGACAGATTCTCTCATCACTGATCCTTAACCTAAAGGTGGCCATACACGGGCAGATTAAAGCTGCTAATATCGTTCCTTTCGACCAATTCGGCAACTTATCTTCCCATGTGTGGGGGCTCCCGAGGGGTCCTCCCAATCGAAATCAAGTCAAAAATCGGCCAGATATCGATCGGTCAAGTTTGATTTTTTTGTACGATCCAGGGCTGCATTGGCTAGTTGATACAGTCCTGCAACCCGTTGGAGTCCATTCGTAGTATTGTAATGGTGGGTACCTGGGTAAGCCAGGTGGAAAGTCTCCCTCAGCCTAACTGCAATGACTCCAAGCATAGGCAGAGCTGTATTAATGGGGGAACGAGTGTCCTGTCAGGCTTCCATTATATTTTCTGTTTTGTTAAGCACCTTGTTTGACTATAATAATTCCTGATTTCTTCTGGGTCCTACAGTCCTGACTTTTTTGTCAACTTTGGGGACTGGCAGCAGATTATGCCAATGTTTTCCAACAATTTTGCTGTAATCCATGCTCTGTATCATTTTATGTTTCATTAAAGGCTATTTATTATGTGCATTCATTACTTTTTAGCTATAATTCCCCATTAAAGATTACCCATTTTCGGAAGAGGTAGGAGAAATGGGCACACTGGATTATCTAATTGGATTCTATGAGCTCTGAAATACCATGTTTCTATGAGTAAGCGTTCTGCTAAATAACATCACAAGGCTTCATTTGCATATATCGCAAATTGCTGGCAAAAATAGTCCAAGCACATTGTGTCTTATTATTATAAAAGCAATATCCGCTGCAGTGGGTGGAATTAGTAAGGGATTTTTTTGAACAGATAAAAATGTAATTGGGTGCATCTTGCTCAATTATTCTCCCTCTCTAGAGATGGGGAAAAAGTTAATTTGGGGCATATTCATTTATCAGTAGTTAAATGTTGTATGTAAAATAGCAGGGATCGCTGTGTCACAGCTAGTATTAGTGCAGATTATTACAGTATGATGCCTGAGAGCTTAGGTAGCACATTAATTCACTTCTTTTAATGCTGCTATATCTATTTCACAAGCAAAAATCTTCCATGGTCCAAGAATTAAGCAAGTGCCTAGGTTCACTTTTTACTGTAATAATATGTACAAGATGGACCTCTCCTTGGTAACTAGGACCTTGCTTGTTCTTACCCCGTTCAGATGTAGCGAGCTGCAACTCATGGTGCTTACATGTGCTCTCTTTCAGGTGGGTCCTCTCTCTAGAATAAAGAAAGGGGTAACCAAACTGATTTCATACAGAACAGATCTCTCAATATCTTGGATACAAGTGATTTGGAATGAAATATTCAATATTTTATTTCCCTTGTACATTATCTATGGTGGTACAGTAGCCCCTATGCAGTGAATCTGGGACATATAGAGGCAAATTCACTAACCTCCGGAAATTCGCCAGCGATGGCTTCACTCACATTGCCACACTTCGCCAGGTGAAAATTCGCCAGGACAACGCTAATTCACTAAAATATAAAGTTGCGTCCAGGGCGCTGAACGATGGCGAAGTTTCACTAGTGTTAATTTGGCAAGCAAAGCGAAGTTGCACAATAGTTTGCTAATTGCCATAAAGCAGGGAAGTTACATTTCAATGGACGTATATGTTGCAGCAAATGCATTACACTACACAAGCCCAGGGAACCTTAATAAAAGAAAATAGAGTTGTTATAATGCCTTGCACATGAGCTCAGTGTATAGTTTATGTGCCATATGTAAGGAAATGTAGGGGGGAAGCCAGGTACCCTTTTGCAGCCTATCACCCTGAAATACTGAAACTGAAAAGTCGCCAGCGTTTTTTGGGACTTTAGAAAAATTTAAAATTTTTCTTTAAGGAACTCCTATCTACTTTATTGCACTTCGTCTGGTCTGAGGTGGCGAAAGCAAGTCTTAGTGAATTTGCGTAGTTACTTCAATTTGCCAGAGCGAAAATTCGTCTGGCATTAGAGTGCGAAGTCGTGCTACAGTCTATATCGCCTTCGCTAGCGAATTTAATCCAGCGCCCGTTAGTAAACCGGTGAAGTCCCGAAATTATGTCACGATTCTTAACTAGTGGAGGCACAGGAACAGTGAGCGTTTCCTCCCACCCACCCTGTGGAGATGTGGGGGGTATAAGTTGTTGCGGCTTTAGGCGTAGTGGGATTGCCCTACTGGGCGAAAAGGGAGCGGTTCTGTCAAGGGGAGGTTGGAGCTGGATAGGCCTGGGGCTAGGCTAGGAAAAAGCAGGCACAGTAGGCAAGGAAGTAAGTGGCGGAGCAGGGGTCAGGAAAAGTTTGGTTAAACTATGGTTCATTGTTAAATGTGTGTGTTTTTATTATTATTATTATTATTAACATGTATTTATATAGCGCCAACATATTGCGTAGCACTGTAAAGTAAATGTGATTATACAACTAAAAATGTGATTATACAACTAAATTATGTTTTACATATATATTAATGTGATATGTATTTGTCATAATAATGTTGGTATGTTTTGATGAATGATGTTATACTAAACTAAGGTCTGTTGGGCTTAATGAAGTCGTTTGCACATGGATAGGAAACTGGCTACAGGATCGGGTACAGAGGGTGGTTGTTAATGGGACATTCTCTACTTGGAGTAAGGTTCTTAGTGGGGTCCCCCAGGGCTTAGTATTGGGTCCACTTTTATTTAACTTGTTCATTAATGACTTAGGGGAGGGTGTTGTAAGTAATGTATGAGTGTTTGCAGATGACACAAAATTATCCAGCCCAATTAATTCCATCCAGGATGTGGCATCCTTGCAACAGGATCTTGACAAATTGGCAATCTGGGCAGCTAAGTGGCAAATGTGATTCAATGTTGATAAATGTAAAGTCATGCACCTGGGATGTAAAAATATCCAAGCCACTTATACCCTTAATGGGATTGCACTAGGCAAATCCATTATGGAAAAGGACCTTGGAGTTCTTGTAGATGATAAACTTGGCTGTAGCAAGCAATGCCAGTCAGCAGCATCAAGGGAAAATAAGGTCTTGAGCTGTATTAAAAGGGGCATAGAGTCAAGGGAGTAGGGATGTCGCGGACTGTTCGCTGGCGAACTTGTTCGAGCGAACATCGACTGTTTGTGCTCGCCGAATGTTCGCGAACGTCGCGCGACGTTCGCCATTTTGGGTTCGCCTTACCTGGCGCTTTTTTTTGACCTCTCACCCCAGACCAGCAGATACATGGCAGCCAATCAGGAAGCTCTCCCTCCTGGACCACCCCCACACCCCCTGGACCACTCCCCTTCCATATATAAACTGAAGCCCTGCAGCGTTTTTTCATACTGCCTGTGTGTGCTTTTGCAAGAGCTAGTGTAGGGAGAGAGCTGTTACTGATTTCACTGATTTCTTTGAGGGACAGTTGATAGTAAGTTTGCTGGCTAGTAATCTACTTGATACTGCTCTGTATTGGAGGGACAGAAGTCTGCAGGGATTTGAGGGACATTTTAGGTTAGGTAGCTTTGCTGGCTAGTAATCTACCTTCTACTGCAGTGCTCTGTATGTAGCTGCCTGCTGTGGGCACTGATCTCTTCTGATCTCATCTGCTGACTGCTGTAATAACCCAATAGTCCTTGTAAGGACTGCTTTTATTTTCTTTTTTGTTGTTTTACTTTGCTACTATAACAGCCCAGTGTTATTAGTCTAGCTGTGTTGGGGAGTGGGACTGGTGTGCTGCTGTGCTGCTCCTAGTAGTTCAGCAGCAGCAACCCGAGAAATTTTTTTTTTTTAATATACATATATTTTTTTTTTCTTTTACTTATCTTACTGTTCTTTAACGTGTACAGTGCTGTTGCTGTTCTTCATAGTAGTGCACCAATAGTAGTGCACGTGCAGGCATTATTTGCCCAGTGTGTTCTTCAAACAACAACCATCTAGCTGTGTGAGCTTGTTCACATTCTGTCTAAATATCAATAATAATACCGTCTCCAGAAACACCACCCGAGTGACGTTTTTCAGGCAGCAATAATATATTCCGTATCCACTGCTGTAGTAGCGTATACGTTGACCTTGTAGGCCTTGTTTGCCCAGTGTGTTCTTCATTTTCAAACAACTGGCATTTAGCTGTGTGAGCTTGTTCACATTCTGTCTAAATATCAATAATAATACTGTCTCTAGAAACACCACCCGAGTGACGTTTTTCAGGCAGCAATAATATATTCCGTATCCACTGCTGTAGTAGTGTATACGTTGACCGAGTAGGCCTTGTTTGCCCAGTGTGTTCTTCATTTTCTAACAACTCCCATCTAGCTGTGTGAGCTTGTTCGCATTCTGTCTAAATATCAATAATAATACCGTCTCTAGAAACACCACCCGAGTGACGTTTTTTAGGCAGCAATAATATATTCCGTATCCACTGCTGTAGTAGTGTATACGTTGACCTTGTAGGCCTTGTTTGCCCAGTGTGTTCTTCATTTTCAAACAACTCCCATCTAGCTGTGTGAGCTTGTTCACATTCTGTCTAAATATCAATAATAATATCGTCTCCAGAAACACCACCCGAGTAACGTTTTTCAGGCAGCAATGATATATTCCGTATCCACTGCTGTAGAAGTGTATACGTTGACCTTGCAGGCATTGTTTCAATTTGTTTGCCCAGTGTGTTCTTCATTTTCAAACAACTGCCATCTAGCTGTGTGAGCTTGTTCACATTCTGTCTAAATATCAATAATAATACCGTCTCCAGAAACACCACCCAAGTGACGTTTTTCAAGCAGCAATAATATATTCCGTATCCACTGCTGTAGTAGTGTATACGTTGACCTTGTAGGCCTTGTTTGCCCAGTGTGTTCTTCATTTTCAAACAACTCCCATCTAGCTGTGTGAGCTTGTTCACATTCTGTCTAAATATCAATAATAATACCGTCTCCAGAAACACCACCCGAGTGACGTTTTTCAAGCAGCAATAATATATTCCGTATCCACTGCTGTAGTAGTGTATACGTTGACCTTGTAGGCCTTGTTTGCCCAGTGTGTTCTTCATTTTCAAACAACTGCCATCTAGCTGTGTGAGCTTGTTCACATTCTGTCTAAATATCAATAATAATACCGTCTCCAGAAACACCACCTGAGTTGTTGTTGTTGTTTTAAAAATAATGCCAGGCAAAGGCAGGCCGCCACGCAGAGGCACTAGGGGCCGTGCTGCTATGCTATCCTGTGGCCCTAGGAAATTGCCCAGTTTTAAAAAGGCAATGACCCTGAACTCCCAAAATGCTGAAGAGGTAGTTGACTGGCTTACACAGCACACCCCATCCTCTACCGTTTCTAACTTTACCACAACATCCTCATCCTCCACTGCTATGGGCACCCCACGTAACACTTCCTCCACCACCGGCGCCCCTTCTTCACTGGAGTCAGAGGAATTAATTTCACATGTGTTTCTTGAACTGAGTGATGCGCAACCATTATTGGCAGAAGAAGATGAAGGAGATGAGGACGTTACACCAGATTTAATTCTGGCAGAGAACACAACAGAGATGGACATAATGAGTGATGAGGAGGTCCCCGCTGCTGCTTCCATCTGTGAGCTGTCAGAAGAAATTGATGCATCTGAGGAGAATGAGGATGAGGAGATTGATGTTTCGTGGGTGCCCAGTAGAAGAGAGCAAGAGGAGGATAGTTCAGATGGAGAGACGGAGAGTCAGAGAGGCAGGAGGAGAATAAGACTTAGAAGAAGCAGGGAGGACAGCTCGCAGGGAACAGTAGGGCAACAACATGTATCGGCACCTGTGGTCAGCCGGCCAACGCACCCGCCATTGCCGTCAACGCCGCCAACTTCTACTGTTACCGCCAGATTGCCAGCTTCAAAAAGGTCAGCAGTGTGGGATTTTTTTAATGTGTGTGCCTCTGACAAAAGCGTTGTAATTTGCAATGAGTGCAGTCAGAAACTGAGTCTTGGGAAGCCCAACAGCCACATAGGTACAACTTCTATGCGAAGGCACATGAACGGCAAGCACAAAGCACTTTGGGAGCAACACCTCAAAGGCAACAGGCAAACTAAAAGCCACCCTCCTTCTGGTCCAGCATCTTACTGCTCTACCTCTGCTGTCCTTGACCCGTCTGAACCACCCTCCACTCCGCCTTCCACCTTGACCACCAGTTCCCATTCCCAGCCAAGTTTCTGTGAGGGCCATGTTTGAGCGTAAGAAGCCAATGTCTGCGAGTCACCCCCTTGCCCGGCGTCTGACAGCTGGCTTGTCCGCACTCTTAGCCCGCCAGCTTTTACCATACCAGCTGGTGGACTCTGAGGCCTTCCGCAAATTTGTAGCAATTGGGACACCGCAGTGGAAGGTACCCAGCCGCAATTTTTTTTCAAAAAACGGAATACCACACCTGTACCACCATGTGCAGAGCCAAGTCACCGCATCTCTGTCACTTAGTGTTGGGCCAAAGGTCCATATGACTACTGACGCATGGTCCTCCAAGCATGGTCAGGGCAGGTATGTCACCTACACTGCCCACTGGGTGAACTTGGTAATGGCTGGGAAGCAGGGAATGTGTGGCTCAACAACAACAGTGGAGTTGGTGTCACCGCCACGGATTGCATGCGGTTCTGCCACCACCTCTACTCCTCCTTCGCTCTCTACCTCATCTTCTTCCTCTTCTTCGTCCTCTGCTGCTGGGTCCTCCTCCTCCACACCTGTGCACCCCCAGCTCCCCCTAGGCTATTCGACGTGCCAGGTACGCCGTTGTCATGCTGTCTTGGGGATGACGTGCCTGGAAAGCAGAAACCATACCGGATCTGTACTCCTGTCATCTCTGCAGTCACAGGCCGATCGGTGGCTGACCCCACACCAACTGAAGATCGTAAAAGTGGTGTGTGACAACGGAAGCAATCTGTTGGCAGCACTGAGACTGGGCAATTTAACACATGTGCCCTGCATGGCACATGTTCTGAATTTAATAGTCCAACGTTTTGTCTCGAAGTACCCAGGATTCCAGGACGTTCTCAGGCAGTCCAGGAAGGTGTCGGCCCATTTCAGACGGTCCTACACAGCCATGGCACGCCTTACTGACATTCAGCAGCGGTACAACATGCCAGTCAGGCGTTTGATTTGCGACAGCCAGACTCGCTGGAATTCAACGTTCCTCATGTTGGAACGTCTGCTGCAACAACAAAGAGCCGTCAACGAATACCTGTTTGAACTGGGTGGTAGGACTGGATCTGCAGAGCTGGGGATTTTTTTACCCCGTTACTGGGTGCTTATGCGCGATGCCTGCAGGTTCATGCGCCCTTTTGAAGAGGTTACAAATATGGTCAGTCGCACCGAAGGCACCATCAGCGACCTAATACCCTTTGCTTTCTTCCTGGAGCGTGCCGTGCGACGAGTGACAGATGAGGCTGAAGACCAGCGTGACGAGGAGCAGGAAGCGCACGATTTCTGGTCGGAATCACCAGAACGAACCCAGGCACCTGCTGCAACGCAGGGAGAGGTGTCAGAAGTGGAGTCAGAGGAGGAAGGTGGCTTTGTGGAGGAGGAGGACCAACAGGAGCAGGCTTCCCAGGGGGCTAGTGGTGACCTTTTGGGGACCCCTGGTCTTGTACGTGGCTGGGGGGAGGAGACCGTGGATGATGCAGTCCTTGATAACGAGGAAGCGGAGATGGATACCTCTGCATCCAACCTTGTGAGAATGGGGTCTTTCATGCTGTCATGCCTGTTGAAGGACCCCCGTATCAAGAGGCTTAAGGAGAAGGACCTGTACTGGGTGGCAACGCTACTAGACCCTCGGTACAAGCATAAAGTGGCAGAAATGTTACCAACGTACCACAAGTCCGAAAGGATGCTGCATTTACAAACCAGCCTGCAAAACATGTTGTACAATGCTTTTAAGGGTGATGTCACTTCAGGAACTCATCAACATTCCAGGGGCAGAGGTGCCAGTAATCCTGCCACGAGCGCACCTGCAAGGACAATGCACTTTGGCCACTCTGTAACGTCAGACATGCAAATGTTTTTCAGTCCAAGGTAGCGCCAGAACCCTTCTGGATCCACCCTCAAAGAACGCCTCGACCGGCAGGTAGCGGACTACCTGGCATTAACTGCAGATATCGACACTCTGAGGAGCGATGAACCCCTGGACTACTGGGTGCGCAGGCTTGATCTGTGGCCAGAGCTGTCACAATTTGCCATGAACCTCTTGTCTTGCCCCGCCTCAAGTGTCCTCTCAGAAAGGACCTTCAGTGCAGCAGGAGGGATTGTAACTGAGAAGAGAACTCGCCTAGGTCACAAAAGTGTGGATTACCTGACCTTTATTAAAATGAATGAGGGGTGGATCTCGGAGGGTTACTGCACGCCGGAAGACTTGTTCTGAGTTTCTGATTCTGACTCCCCATGCAGCTGTCCTTCTCTGCACGCCTCATGACTCCACACACAGCTGTCCTTTAGCGCCCTCCTCCCTCCACAACCGTTACAAACTAGGGTGCAAACCCTACTGGTTTAATTTGAATCCAGGTAAATCCTGAGTTTTTCTGGCCTCTGTGCTTCAGTGGCTGGGACAAAAAAAAGGAATATTTTCAGCATTTATATGGCATATTTTTTCTGGCCTCTGTGCTTCAGTGGCTGTGACAAAAAAAAGGAATATTTTCAGCATTTATATGGCATATTGTTTCTGGCCTCTGTGCTTCAGTGGCTGTGACAAAAAAAAGGAATATTTTCAGCATTTATATGGCATATTTTTTATGGCCTCTGTGCTTCAGTGGCTGTGACAAAAAAAAGGAATATTTTCAGCATTTATATGGCATATTTTTTCTGGCCTCTGTGCTTCAGTGGCTGTGACAAAAAAAAATGAATATTTTCAGCATTTATATGGCATATTGTTTCTGGGCTCTGTGCTGCAGTGGCTGCGACAAAAAAAATTAATATTTTCAGCATTTATATGGCATATTTTTTCTGGCCTCTGTGCTTCAGTGGCTGCGACAAAAAAAAATTATATTGTTTGCATTTATATGGCATATTTTTTCTGGCCTCTGTGCTTCAGTGGCTGCGACAAAAAAAATTTATATTGTTTGCATTTATATGGCATATTTTTTCTGGCCTCTGTGCTTCAGTGGCTGAGACAAAAAAAATTTATATTGTTAGCATTTATATGGCATATTTTTTCTGGCCTCTGTGCTTCAGTGGCTGCGACAAAAAAAATTTATATTGTTTGCATTTATATGGCATATTTTTTCTGGCCTCTGTGCTTCAGTGGCTGCGACAAAAAAAAATTATATTGTTAGCATTTATATGGCATATTTTTTCTGGCCTCTGTGCTGCAGTGGCTGCGACAAAAAAAAATTAATATTTTCAGCATTTATATGGCATATTGTTTCTGGCCTCTGTGCTTCAGTGGCTGCGACAAAAAAAAACATAATTTTTCAGGAAAGTACACATGCCTAATTTTTCAGGGTTCTGCAACAGTGGCAAAATCGCATCTTTTATGGTCACCGCAGGTGATCAATAAAGTAGACCAAAACTGGGCCCACACTGCAGAATCGGTGTTTTTTGGTTCGCTTCACTGTACATTGAATTACCTCTGCCTGACCGTGCACGTGCGCACAAGCACGGTGACTGCTAAACACACCACTACAGAAATATTGCCACCAACAGGACGAACATCCTGGAGGTGACAAGCTCAACTAGTAATTAACAACTATTATTTGCTCACTTGACGGTATCATTCATTAAAGCTCTTTGCGTTCTTTTGCGTTGCAGTAAGCGCCGCGTTTCGTCTTTGCGTGTGAACAGGCTGTAACCTTTACACGACTTGATTGGCATGTAGACGCCGGACGTTTTAAAGCATTTTATTACACAGGTTTAGAAATGTAGTGTGATTTCTGCCCTTTACAGCACAAAACGCAGCGCTGTGTCAACAATGTATTTTTCAGATACATTTTTGCCCTTGATCCCCCTCTGGCATGCCACTGTCCAGGTCGTTGCACCCTTTAAACAACTTTAAAATCATTTTTCTGGCCAGAAATGTCTTTTTTAGCTTTTAAAATTCACCTTCCTATTGAAGTCTATGGGGTTCGCGACGTTCGCGAACCGTTCGCATTTTTGACGCAAGTTCGCGAATATGTTCGCGAACTTTTTTTCCGACGTTCGCTACATCCCTACAAGGGAGGAGGGGGTCATTCTTCCACTGTATAGAGCACTTGTAAGGCCCCATCTAGAATATGCCGTACAGTTTTGGTCTCCATCACTCAAACAGGACATTATTGTATTAGATAGGGTACAGAGAAGGGCAACTAAGCTGGTAAAAGGTATTGAAAATCTTAGCTATGAGGAAAGACTGGCCAAATTGGGGATGTTCACGCTGGAGAAGAGGCGCTTAAGGGGTGATATGATGACTATGTATAAATATATAAGGGGATCATATAATAATCTCTCTAATGCTTTATTTACCAGTAGGTCTTTCCAGCTGACACGAGGTCACCCATTCCGATTAGAAGAAAAGAGGTTCCGCCTAAATATTCGGAAGGGGTTTTTTACAGTGAGAGCTGTGAAGATGTGGAATTCTCTCCCTGAATCAGTTGTACAGGCTGATACATTAGATAGCTTTAAGAAATGGTTGGATAGCTTTTTAGCAAGTAAGGGAATACAGGGTTATGGGAAATAGCTCATAGTCCAAGTTGATCCAGGGACTAGTCCGTATTGCCATTTTGGAGTCTGGAAGGAATTTTTCCCCCTCTAAGGCAAATTGGAGAGGCTTCAGATGGTTTTTTTTGCCTTCCTCTGGATCAACTGACAGATAGGTAGTTAATAAAAAAAAAAAAAGGTTGAACTCGATGGACATGTGTCTTTTTTCAACCTTACTTACTATGTTACTATGTTACTATGTTACTAAGTTAAGGTAATGTTGAATAATAACTTAAGCTGCAGCCTTTTCACCCAATGGGGCAAATTCACTAAGATTCGTAGTTGCGCCAGGCGTAACTTCGCCGCACTTCGCCGCACTTAGCCACACTTCACCAGGCGTAGTTTCGCCAGCGCTTCGGAAATTCACTAAAATCCGAAGTTGCGCTCAGGGGTAGCGTAAGGTTGCGAAGTTGCGCTAGCGTTGATTCGCTAAGCGAAGCGAAGTTACGCTAGCGATGGTTAATTTGCATACGGCGCCAAATTCAAATTTCAATGGAGGAATACGTACAATCACTACAAATGCCTGGGAAACCAAAACATCAAATAAAATTTTTATTTTGCCCTACACATGTGCCCACTGTATACAGGCCTGGACTGACAATCTGTCAGTTCGGGCAATTTCCCGACGGGCCGCTCCATTTATCTTTGAAATGGTCCGCTTCTTATTTGCAGCGTCTGGGCAGGGGGGAGAGAGACTTACAGCATGCACACTGTGCTTCTCCTTCACACTCACCAAGCAGCTGCGTGTTCCTCCTCCCTCCTCCTAAGATCAGTCAGGGAAAGGCAAAGGTGATTGGCCAGCAGACGGGTTGGAAGGTGTCAGAGTTCCCGTGCTGTTTCACGAAGCTCCTAAGAGAGGTAGGGGGGAGGTAGGGGTGTCTACTGTATGTGTCTCTGTGTTTGTTTGTCTCTGTGTGTGTGTGTGTGTGTTTGTGTCTCTCTGTGTGTGTCTGTGTTTGTGTATCTCTGTGTTTGTTTTTTTTTGTGTGTGTGTCTCTGTGTCTCTCTGTGTTTGTGTGTCTCTCTGTGTTTTGTCTCTCTCTCTGTGTGTCTCTCTGTGTCTGTGTCTGTGTGTCTCTCTCTGTGTCTGTGTGTCTCTGTGTGCGTTTGTGTCTCTCTGTCTCTGTGTGTCTTTTTGTGTGTCTGTGTGTGTGTCTCTGTGTGTGTCTCTCTGTGTTTATGTGTCTCTGTGTGTCTCTTTTTGTGTGTCTCTGTGTTTTTGTGTCTGTGTGTGTTTGTGTCTCTGTGTGTGTGTGTGTCTCTCTCTGTGTTTGTGTGTCTCTTTGTGTGTGTGCTTTCATGTGGGCTGCTTTGTTTGTTTTTTGCCCGGGCTGTTTTTTGCTCCCAGTCCGGCTCTGACTGTATAGGTAAGTTGCCATGAGTCAGGAAATGTAGGTGGGAAGCAGGGGAGCCCCAAAAAAAATTTCGATCTTTTTCAGCCTATCACCCATAATGTAGAAAACACACCAGCGTTTTTTGGGACTTAGAAAAAATTTAGATTTTTTTTTTTAAGCAATCCCTATCTACTCTATTGCGCTTCGCCTGGTCTGAGGTGGCGAAGGAAGTCTAGCGTAAAAGGTAGCGTTCAGTACACTGCGCGCGTTAGTGAATTTGCGTAGTTACATCCGTATCAAAAATTCGCCAGGCGTAAGGGTACGAAGTAACACTAGCGAATCTACGCCAGCGTTCGTTAGTGAATTTGCGCAGTAACGAAAATGCCAAATGCTAGCGAAGTAACGCTAGCGTTCATCGCTTCGGCGCTTAGTGAATTTGCCCCGATGTGTTTGCGTTTTGAATAATTGTTGTTGGTTTGGGTTGGGACCAAATTGAGTCATACACAAGTCATGCACTGATGGCACAAAAATTAATTACTTCACAAATACTTTAAATAGTTACTTCCCTAGATGGTTGGTTGTGGCTGGGGTGTGGGACCCTGGACCACAAGTCCGAAGTTGGTTGTAGGTGAAGTAATCTGCTAAAAGTAATGCTGACCGTGAATCTTACTCCAGGAATGTTTATCCCTGAGCCTAACTGCTTTAATCCCTATGGTGGTTGGCAGGTCTGGACTGGGAGTCAAAATAGGCCCTGGCATTCCAATAATAGAGAGGCCCAATCAGCTCCCCACCAGCCCTCTAAATATTGACTTTCTATGGCATCTTATGGCAGCCCCTCTGGCATTTGCCAGAGCCCACAGATTGCCAGTCCAGGTCAGGTGGTGGGTGACACCACAGGGTACAAACCCTTTTTGTCTCCTCGTTGAAGCCTCAAGCTTCTTTACTAACTACCCTCAGCCCACACACAGAGAGTTATTATGGAATCTTTCCCACACCTGTTGAGGCCTAGTCCCACCTTAGGCTCTCCAGCACCAACCACCTCTCCAGCAATAGGGGCAAGAGTGATAGAATTTAAAATTTTCAATTCAACCCTTGATAAATCTGACCATACTTACTGGTGTGTGTGTGGCAAGTTAGCTAAAGAAAACTGACTTAACCACACTCTCAGTAACATTAGACATACCTACTGGCTTTTAGAACAGGCATTATAGTTCAATAGTAATGCTATGGGTGGTGATAAAGAAAACAGTCTGCCTGAGAGAGAGGTGCTAAAGAAAGCTAACTGAAACACACTCCAAATAATTTTTATACTGGCTATTATATGGGCTTATAAAAAGAACATTATAACACAATTGGGAGCTTATGGGAGGCAAACAACCTGAGAAATGAGCAACCTAGGCAAGGCAGGTACTGTAAATTGGTAAAGTATATTAACCCTTTAACTCCCCTTTTTAACCGGCCGAAAATGTTTTAGTGTCATTCCAAGATTCTGCTGAGCATTCTCCAACTTCTTGTTTTGTAGAAGAAAGATCTGTGGGACCAACAGCAGCCATGGAAAGAATGGCTCGGAGGGAATCCATCTATTTGCACCAAAGGCAGTGATGGGAGTAACTTCACTTTCCCAGCCTGAGGACTAATATATCCTCATTGCTTGTCCAGTCACTTTATTGTCTGCAGAATTTTATTTCTGATCTCCTGTGATTATAACAAATTATGAGAAATGAGAATCAGGTCATAAATAGCTAAGCAATAAACTGTGAGGTTGCTAAGAAACAGACTGGGATTATATAGTGAGGAGCAGAGAAAGAATGTTCCTGCACACGGAAAAAAAAATCTATCATTGTGTCAGTCCTCTGTCAGATTCCTAGGTGCTGTTAAAAGGTTTTTAATTTGCTGTAATTTAAGGTGCATTCTTGGATCCAGAAATGTCTTTTGTGTTGTCTTTTTCTTTGTGTGGTTCGTTTTAGAATCCTCTTTTGCCTGATAGCAGGCACATATTATGTTCTGCCTTTGAATGCCTCAAAGAAGTCTAAGATATTCCATAGCAATGCAAGTTTCTAAAGTGTAAACAGCTATTAAGGAAAAAGGCTTTACAAAAATAAGTTTCACTTCAATAGGAAATTTTGCTTACAAAAACATGCCTTGGATTCCTAGAATACTAAGCAACTGAGGTTTGATTTTCATACTGATATCTGTATGAAAAGGTTTTGTAAGTAAGTACCTTTTGTAATTAAGTAGACTACAGTATGTATTATAATATCAAGTTGTTCGGTCAGCAGGAATAATAATGAAAAATATGATATCGTGAACTACATTACCATGCCAGTATCCTGTCTTAAGCTCTCAAATATATAAAACCAGGCAGTGGTGTAACTAGATATTGCAGGAACCCACAGCAAACTATTTTTCTTGTCCCAAAAATGTCTAGAGGTTGACTTATTTTACCATTATTTATTAAAATGGAAATGGAATTGGTCCTCATGGGACTACTACACCTCCTGGCCCCCCCCTGCAGCTGCGGGGTCTGCTTCTTCTATAGTTACAGTCCTGAAACAGACTCTATTGTGCACTGGGGGGCAATGGAAGATACCTGGGCTAACAATTTATTGTCATCCCTAATCTGAGTAAGGAAACAAAGCATACCATCTTAAATCCTATAAGTTTAAAGGTATGGCATGAATTAAACAAAACATTTCACCTGGCCCCGTACCCAACCCTCTTGACCCCCATAAGGAATAACTGAATAATTACCTGGTTTTGAAGACAGGGGTGTCACGGCCGGCACCCGGTACCAGAACAAATGCCAAGCACCCTGGTCTCGGCTTCACCAGTAGTGTGACCACCGTTGGGCTTCGGGAGGAGCCCTCAGCTTACTTGGGTGCCACCTGGACTTAACGAGGGGTGCAAGGCGAGATGTTCTGGCTGGGGAAGGGGCACGGCAGTTGTAAAAGTCAGTTAGGCCGAGACTTTATGCAGGGTAGATCTATTATTAGTGTAGGTAGAATGGATTTTTTAGTAAAATTTTTTTTAGCGTTACTGTTCCTTTAAAAGAAGGCCACCACACATGACGGGCTAACAAAGAAATAGTTTTGGCAATGCCAGGATGCCCAGCCATTTTGGAGTTATGAACCTCTTTGAGAACTTGTTCCCTCAGCTCCTCAAGCACAAACATTCTCCCAGCGGGAGTGTCTGCTGGAGCAGAAGATTGGACAGGGGACAACAACGTGGAGAGGTCAGAATCCAATGTGGCTACAATCAACTCCCTAGGAATGATGGGGATGCACTCAGAGGAGGTAGATTCAAAACTCCTAGAGAGTGCATCAGCTTTGGTGTTTTTAGATCCAGGCCTGTATGTTAAAGAAAAGTTAAACCTGGTGAAGAACAATGCCCATCTAGCCTGCCTAGGGTTTAGCCGTGTGGCAGATTCTATGTAAAGCAGGTTTTTATGGTCTCTATATACTGTTACCATATGTTTAGCACCTTCAAGTAGATGCCACCATTCCTCAAAGGCCCACTTGATAGCCAACAATTCCCTGTTCCCAATATAATAGTTTGCCTCTGCAGGCGAAAACTTCCTAAAGAAAAAGGCGCAGGGATGTAACTTGTTGGTTATCGGGTGCCTTTGGGAAAGGACTGCCCCAGCACCCACTTCAGAGGCATCTACCTCCACAATAAATGGTAAGGCAGTATCTGGATGCTGCAAAATAGGGGCAGAACTGAACTCTTATTTGAGGCGGTCGAAAGCTTGAACTGCTTCTGGGGGCCAAATACTAGGGTCAGCACCCTTTTTGGTCAAGTTGGTGATTGGAGCAACTACCAGGGAAAAATTCTTGATGAATTGGCGGTAATAATTTGCAAAACCGAGGAATCTTTGGGTTTCTCGTAAAGAAAGGGGTTGGGTCCATTCCAGGACAGTTCTCACCTTCCCTGGATCCATCTCAAGACCAATGTTAGAAATGTTAAACCCCAAAAACTGAACAGAGGTCACCTCAAAAGTACACTTCTCAAGTTTTGCATACAGATTATTTTCTCTAAGTCTATGTAAGACCTCACAGACATGATTCCTGTGTTCACCCAGATTAGAAGAGAAAATAAGTGTCATCAAGATAGACCACTACGAATATCCCCAGCAGGTCCTGAAAGATGACATTGACAAATTCCTGGAACACTGCGGGGGCGTTACAAAGACCGAATGGCATCACCAAATATTCGTAGTGGCTATCCCTGGTGTTGAACGCTGTTTTCCAATCATCCCCTTCCCTGATACGAATGAGGTTATAAGCCCTCCTAAGATCAAGTTTAGTATAAATCTTAGCATACTTGATCTGATCAAACAACTCAGAGATCAAGGGAAGAGGATAGAGATTCTTAATGGTGATCTTATGGAGACCCCTATAATCAATACAGGGACGAAGACCCCCATCTTTTTTCCCCACAAAGAAAAACCCAGCCCCAGCAGGGGAACAGGAAGGCAAAATGAAGCCTCTTTCCAGGTTTTCCCGAATATATTCTTTCATAGCCTGGGCTTCTGCTAATGAAAGAGGGTAGGTTCTCCCATGAGGGGGTATAGACCCTGGGGTTAGATCAATTGGGCAATTGTATGGCCGATGTGGGGGTAAGGTTTCAGCAGCCTTTTTAGAGAAAACATCCTAAAATTCAGCATAAGCTGCAGGTAACCCTTCTAGAGAGGTAGTAGCTACTACTTGAGGAATACAGACCCCCTCACACCCTGAACCCCATTGAACTACCCTCTTTGAAACCCAATCAATTAGAGGGTTATGCCTCTGGAGCCAGGGTAACCCCAAGATGAGAGGAGAAGTAGCACCCTCAATGAGGTATAGTGCTATCTCCTCACCATGCAGATGATTAACAGTCATAGAAAGAAAAATAGTTTTCTTAGAAACTACACCCGACCCTAAGGGTCTTTTGTCCACCGCCCAAATTTTCAGGGGGGAACTTAGAGGAACCAATGGAATGTTATGTTTGGCTGCAAATGCAGCGTCCAAAAAGTTCCCCTCTGCCCCAGAATCCACGAAAGCAGACACCCTGACAGAGCCCGTAGGCCAGGTTAGTTTGTCTGGTAACAAAACCTTAGAGGCAGATTGGGGAGAGGAAATTCCTGCACCCAAACGGAGCTCCCCATCTCCATTTAGGCTTCGGCGTTTCCTGGCCTCTTAGAGCATTGGTTTAGAAAATGTCCCTTTTCACCACAATACATGCAAAGACCCAAGGAACGCCTGCGTGCCTTCTCCTCAGGAGATAGATGAGATATGCCTAATTGCATAGGCTCCTCCTGAGGCAAAGGCACAGAGGGGTTAGAAGATTTTACATTGGTTACCACATTAGATCTTAGATTAGTAACCCCAGAGAAGTTTGTACTCCTCTCACCCCTTCTCTCCCTTTGCCTTCATTCTACCTAGATGGCGAGGGACATGAGATCATCAGGTTAGAAGATAAGGGATAATTAACCAGACTATCCTTTACAGAATCTGATAACCCCAAACGGAATTGACTCCATAGAGCCAAATCATTCCACCCAGTTTCTACTGCCCACCGGCGGAATTCGGTGCAGTACACCTCCACATCCCTTTTCCCTTGGCACAATTTACGAATCGCAGAATCGGCAGAAGATGCACGATCCGGGTCATCGTAAAGAATTGCCATGTTGTTAAAGAAAGTATCAAGGGAATAACGAGCAGGGTCAGAGGAAGGCAGCCTTAGGGGCCAAATTTGGCGGTTACCCGAAAGCAGTGTCATGACGAAGCTTACTTTCTCCTCACCTAATTGGAAAGAGTGAGGAAAGAAACTAAGGTACAACTTGCATGCTTCTTTAAAGACAAAAAACTTGGTGCGATCCCCACTGAACTTTTCAGGGAACACAATTTTAGGTTCATGGTGTTTGGTTGAACCCACAGGAGGAGGAAGAGGAGCAGAAACAGGAACAGATTGCTGCTGGGAAGCTTGCGTAGTCTCCAGCTGTAGGGTTAGGTTGTGGAAACCCTGCAGGAGATAATTTTGCTTCTGTTCATGGTCCTCCAAGCACTGTAACAGGGTGGTAAGAAGCGCTTCAGTGGAAGTTGGAGGAGCAGCAGCAGCTTCATCGTGACTTTCGTCCTCCATGGCCCATGACACGGCCGGCACCCGGTAACAGAACAAATGCCAAGCACCCTGGTCTCGGCTCAGCTTCACCAGTAGTGTGACCACCGTTGGGCTTCGGGAGGAGACCTCAGCTTACTTGGGTGCCACCTGGACTTAACGAGGGGTGCAAGGCGAGATGTTCTGGCTGGCGAAGGGGCACGGCTGTTAGCAGAGTCTTTTGGGCCGAAGGTCACGGTACAAATGGAGCAGGCAAGAGAATCGTCAGACAGGCAAGGTCGAGGCAGGCAGATATCAAGAATCGTCAGGCAGGCTAGGGTCAAACCGGGTTGTCAATCAAGGGGTTAAGCAGGAAGAGTTGTCATAGGCAGGCGAGGGTCAGGATACAGAATGCAGAATAGTCAGGAACAGGCTGGGTCAAACACGGGTAATCAAACAGACTAGATTCAGAACAGATCAAACATACAAGGCTCAGGAATGCCTGGCGCCTGCGGCCTAACTGAACTCGCACGACGCGGCGGGCGTCCCCGCCGTCCCCCCACTAGACCACCAGGTATGTCTCTTACAAAGGGGTATGCGTCTTGAAACAGGCCTGTAAGTGTTAATTAAACAGGCCAAGGTATCATGAAAAAAAACATTCTGCCAGTACCAAAAACAGATACTTAACAGGCCTCTGGTCACTAAATTCTGGAACCAACTTTGCGTAAAAAAGTTCACAACCTGTGATGCCCTACTCTAAAGCTGGCAATAGATGCAAAGATCCGTTCGTACGAATCCTTGATTCGTGCGATTTTCGGACCGTGTGTGGAGAGTCACGACATTTTCGTCCCACGGAGATCGGTCGTTCAGTTGATCGGCCAGGTTAGAAGATTTCTGTCGGCTGCCGATAATATCTCTGCATGTATTGCCGATCAGACGATTGGGAGAGTGTCACCAGCTTTTTCGGACATAAACTTTCATACAATTGCTTTTGTTCTTTTACTACTTTATTTAAACTGAAGGTTAATGGCAAGTCGGGAGATAGTGAAGTCCAATCATTCGAGGATTCAAGCGATCGGAACTTTGCGTCTATGGCCAGTTTAAGTCATAGCTGATAACTGACTGATAAGAACCCTGTTGAAAGATCCTAAAAGAGAGGAACTACCAAGAAGAGTTCTTAATGTCGCACCATCCAAGATTTTAATCAAATATGTGTGGAGAAGAGAAAGACACTGCTGAAAGTATTCAGTTCATTGTTGGAATTCATAATAATTTTACAATAAATTTCATGTGATTAGAAAAAAACTGTTGTTCCAAATTAATTAATAAATTGTGCAAGAGAAACTACTGTTGAGGTTAATTCATCAAGCGCAAATTCATTCAGAAAAATAGTAATTACAAAGTGCTTTTAGTGCCAAAAGTGCCAAATCTGTGGTAGGCAGTTCTCAATCCACTGGTATCAAAATAGTATGCGGACTTGGTTAAAATGTAACATAGCACAGTTAAAAAATAGTTCATGAGGGCAAAATCAATTATATTAAAAACAAAAATATTTGACATGTATCGATCTGGTATAAAGTACTTGGGATACTCAGTGTAAATAACAGTTAGCACGCTGGCCCCACCACGATCTTACATCAGACCTGTGAACCCTCTAGAATAATTTGCCTTTAGTCATACGTTTGCAGGAAAATATTGGTATGGTGGTATTGTAAAGCACCTGCAATTGTATGTTTTTATGGTGGTTATACATGCATGCAATACAATCATATCTGAAACCGAAGAAAATAAGGCGTGATAAACCATGTTTGGTGTACCAATACAGGTTTCCTATCACTATGTCCTCTCAGAGGCACCTATAGTAGTGTGGCCTGATCCCTGTTACTAGTGAATTCTAGGCATCACCAAACAAGGTTTCTGTGTCTTCACTGTTAGTGAGCACACTTGCATAGCCTGGTTTCTATGTCACATCCAATTACCCACTAGATTTGAATCGCATAAAAACACCTTGACGGGCTAACCACACCACAAAAATGTTTTCGTCTAACCGGAGCTAAACGTCTGCCATGCGTTTCGCCACAAGGGCTTTGTCAAAGGCAAGAACCCTGCCATGTGAGGGTGGAAGCCCATGGAGAGGGTAGAGTTCACATTAAGGCCCCTCATAGGTGATGTGGAGCTCAAAATATGAAGTAACTCAAAAACATTTGTCATACAAGAATCTTTATCTGTTGTACCATATAAAATGGTTATGAATGCCACATTAGCTTTCAAAAGAGTCCAAACATGACCAGGTCCTATTCACATGAGGTTATAAAAAATGTATGCTCTGTTCTGCTAGGCCATGCCCCCTTGAATTCCTAAAGGAGGGGGGAGTATCCACTTACCTGATGCCTCTGAAATAATTGATAAATAGGCAGCTCTTCTGATTGAGCATTGCATTTACTTAGGAGAACCCATTTCTGTGGGTTTGTTTCCTCTTGCCTCCTGGACCAGGAAACTCTATATTTAAAGCTAAGTATCATCATCATAATTATCATATATTTATATAGCTTCAACAAGTTATGTAGTTCTTTACATTAGATAATGAACAGGGAACAAATGGTAAATAACAAACAACGGTTTACAGAGTACAATGCAAGATTTTACAAACTAAAGGGTTAGGGTACAATTAAAACATAAGGATTTTAAAACAAATTTGTGATTTATAATACTTTTATGACTGATTAATTAACATACATTGAATAAGCTCCCTTAAACAGGTGGGTCTTTAGGGAGCATTTGAAAGTTTGGAAGGAAGAAGAACTGACAGCTCAAGGCAGGGAGTTCAGGAGAAAAGCAGACACCTGAGAAAAGTATTAAAATTCAGAATGGGTTGATAGGAGAAGAGAGGTCAGAAGCAGTGCAAAGGTTGAGCGAAGGAGTGTATTTTAAAACCAGAGATGAAATATAGGAAGGAACTTCATTGTTAAGAGCCTTGAATATAAGTGTTAGTAGTTTAAATTTGATTCTAGAGGAGATTGGGAGCGAGTGAAGAGATATACATATGGCAGCAGCTGATGTTGAGTAGTGAGAAAGGTGAATAAGTCTAGCAGCAGCATTTAGAACAGATTGGAGTTATGAAAGGCTACTTGTTGGAATACCTGTAATGAGTAGGTTGCAGTAATCAAGGATGGAGTTAATAAGAAAAGTGTTTTGGTTGCAATCTAAACTGAGATACGGTCATTTTCACAAATGAGGAACCAGTTAATGAAGGTTTCCTTCTTAATAGTCTCAATTCTAGTAATACAACTAATGATGCAAAGGGTCAAAAGAGACTAGAATATGTTAAGATAAACAAAGGTCCAGGCCAGATGGTATTCATCCCAGGGTACTTAGCAATCTTAGCTCTGTGATTGCCAAACCTCTTTATTTAATTTTTCAGGATTAGTGCTGAGTGACTGGTGAATGTGGTGTGGCTATTCAAAAAGGGATCCCGTTCTCAGCCTCAAAACTATAGGCCAGTTAGTCTGACGTCAGTGGTAGGAAAGCTTTTTAAATGGTTAATAAAGGATAAGATACTGGACCTCATAGAAAATCATAATACTATGAGTTTGTGCCAGCATGGTTTCATGTGTAATTGCAATAAAAACTACTTGCCCTGGTGGTCTAGTCGGGGGATGGAAGGGACGCCTGCCAGCCCCTCAGCGGGGACGCCCGCCGCAAGCTCCTTCCTCTGCCGCGTCCTCTTCCGCATTGAATAACTAGGGCGCGCGGCCGCACCTCTGTGTAATTTACAGGAGCATTTACGCCGTCGTCATTACGTCACTGCGCATTGGCGCGAAATTTGAATGTATTTAAAGCCATTGTACACCACTCTCACTGCCCGTTATAGGAAATGTTTCTGGTGCTTTCTGAGCTTTGTGCTAACTAGTTATTCTGATTCCTGTTTTGACCCCTGCCTGGCTATTTGACGATCCTGACTTCTGAATCCTGACCCTTGCCTGATTACTGACTTCGATTCTGCTTAACCCCTCTGATTGACTTCCTGGTTTGACCCTTGCCTGCCTGACTACGTTTATTCTCTGCCTGCCTCGAGCCGGCCTGATCTGACTACTCTATTGCTTAACACCTTGTACTACGACCTTCTGCCCAAAGACTCTCGCTAAACAGTCGTGCCCCTCTGCCTATCCAGAATATCTAGCCTTGCACCTCTCATTTAAGTCCTGGTGGCATTCAAGTAGCTGAGGGCTCCTCTCGAAGCCAAAGGCAGTCACACTACAGGTGAAGCACAAGCCCAGACCAGTGTGCTTGCCATTTGTTCTGGTGTTGGGTGCCGACCGTTACAGTAATAGATCTTGTCAGACTAACTTCATTTCTTTTTATGAAAAGGTAAGCAGGGACCTCGATTCTGGGATGCCAGTGGATGTGATTTACTTTGCTAAAGCATTTGTGCCACACAGAAGGTTACTGGTTAAATTAAGGAATGTTGGCCTGGAACATAGTATTTGTACCTGGATAGAGAACTGGCTAAAAGATAGACTACAAAGAGTGGTGGTAAATGGAACATTTTCTAATTAGACCAGTGTTGTTAGTGGAGTACCGCAGGGCTCTGTACTAGGTCCCTTGCTTTTCAGCACATTTATTAATGACCTGGAGGTGTGCATTGAAAGTACTGTTTCTATTTTTGCAGATGATACTAAATTGTGCAGAACTGTAGGTTCCATGCAGGAAGGAAACTGTGTGTTGGGAGTTACCTTAAATGAGAAGGATCTTGGGGTTTTTGTAGATAACAAGTTGTCTAATCCTGGGCAGTGTCATTCTGTGGCTACTAAAGCAAATAAAGTTCTGTCTGGCATAAAAAAGGGCCTCAACTCAAGGGATGAAAACTTAATTATGCCTCTTTATAGGTCCCTGGTGAGGCCTCATCTGGAGTATGCAGTGCAGTTTTGGACTCCAGTCCTTCAGAAGGATATAAATGAGCTGGAGAGAGTGCAGAGACGTGCAACTAAGCTGGTTAGAGGGATGGAAGACTTATATTATGAGGGTAGACTGTCAAGATTGGGGTTGTTTTCTCTGGAAAAAAGGCGCTTGCGAGGGGACATTATTACACTTTACAAGTACATTAAAGGAAATAATAGACAAATAGCAGGGGACGACTCCTTCAGACTAGAAGAAAATATCTTTCATTTGAAGCAACGTAGGTAGTTCTTTACAGCGAGGACAGTGAGGTTGTGGAATGCACTGCCGGGTGATGTTGTGGTGGCTGATTCTATTAATGCCTTTAAGAGTGGCTTGGACAAAATATCAAAGGCTATTGTGATATTAAACTCTATAGTTAGTACAGATATGGGTATATATAATTTATGTGAAAGTATGGAGGGGTGTGTGTATGGAGGGGTGTGTGCATGGATGCTGGGTTTTCATTTGGAGGGGTTGAACTTGATGGACTTCGTCTTTTTTCAACCCGATTTAACTATGTAACTATATTAGGGAAATATGGAACAGATTTTTTACAGTGAGAGCTGTGAAGTTGTAAAATTCTCTCACTGAATCAGTTGTACAGATACATTAGATAGCTTTAAGCAGGGGTTGGATGGCTTTTTAGCAAAGGAGGGAATACAAGGTTATGAAAGTTAGCTCGTAGTTCAAGTTGATTCAGGGACTGGTCCGATTACCATTTTGGAGTCTGGAAGGATTTTTCCCCCTCTGAGGCAAATTGGAGAGGCTTCAAATGGGGTGTTTTGCCTTTTTTCAGCCTAACTTACTATGTTACTATGTAATTATACATAAGTAACTTATTAAACAGCTGAATATGACCAGATTTTGTGAGTATTTGTATATGTGGTGAAAAAGACAGATGAGAGTCTCAGATAATTCCGAGGCAGCATGCCTGTGTGATTGAGTGAAAGGTGATGTTGTTAACTGTGAGTGAGATTTAAGAAACAGGGGAGGATCTTGGGGGAAATATCACGAGTTCTATTTTAGAAAGAATCAGCTTCAGGTGGCGCTGCGACATCCAGGAGGAGACAGCAGAGAGGCAGTTTGTAACTTTGTAAAAGAAAGATAGAGAAAGGTCAGGAAAAGACAAGTAGAGTTGAGTGTTATCAGCATAAAGGGTATACTGAAGTCCAATTGAATGAATACGTTTAGAAGTATAGAGTGAGAACAGCAAAGGGCTAAAGATGGAGCCTTAAAGGAGAAGGAAAGGTTAAAACTAAGCAAGTCTTATCAGAAAGGTCCATCTAAATTTACCAGTAAACCCCCAAAGTAATGTTGCTCTGAGTCCCCTGTCAAAAGAAACACAGCATTTCTTTCCTTCTATTGTGTACTGTACACATGGGCTTCTGTATCAGACTTCCTGCCTTCAGCTTAAACCTCATTGCCCTGGCAAGAGCATGCTCAGTTTGCTCCTCTCCCCCCACCCCTCCCTTCTCTACTGTAATCTGAGCCCAGAGCAGGGAGAGACTCAGGCAGGAAGTGATGTCACACCACATTAATACTGCAGCTCCTATTCTAAACAAACAAGAGAGTTTCTAGAGCTTTTTACTCGGGTAAGGTAAAACATTCTACAGAATAAATATAGCATTCTAGCTTGCACTATTGCAGCTAATCTATTGGCAATAAAATGGCTCTGTAGCTTTCCTTCTTCTTTAAGGAACTCCAACAGAGAGAGGGAACATAGTAGAAGTACAGTTAGAGAGAGCAACTTTAAAGGAACTATAAAAGAGCAGTGTCACAATTAGCAGCTGAGTATACAATGTCTAGGAGGGAGGAGTGGGTGGTCAACTGTATCAAAGGCTGCAGAGAGATCTAGAAGGATGCGTATGAAATACTGACCTTTAGACTTTGCCAGGGGAAGATCATTGGTTACTTTTGTGAATGCAGTTTCAGTAGAGTGTGTTGGGTGGAAGCCAGATTGCAAGGGGTATAGAAGGTAGTTGTGATTGATATGACATGACAGTAATTTGGATGTGAATGTAAGAAGGGAAACTGAATGATAGTTGGTGGGAGAGTTGGGATCAAGGGAGTTTTTTTGAGGAAAGTACCATTAGAAATGGAAAGGTAAAGGTTAAATAGATGGGTAAGTGCAGTATAGAGTGTATCAAACTTTTAGTAAAGGAGGTGAGAAGGTATGGGATCAAGGGATCAGGTTGTGGGGTTTCAGCAAGTTATAAGTTTGATAACTTCAGCTAGTATTGGGGGTAGGGATGGGATTTTTTTTAGTGCCTTGTTTCACCGCAGAAATTTGCCATTGGTCAAAAAAATTTTGACGCCCATAGACTTTAATGGGTGTTGGCGACATTTTGCTGGTGGTGATTTTTTGGCGAAACGAAATGGGTAAAATTCGCCCAAGCCTATTTGCAGGAGTGAAGGAGTGCAAAGTGCATGTGATTGAACAGCAAGATAATCTGAGATTGTTGACAGATGGTATGCTCAGTCTAAGGAGATTGATTTTTTATTTAAAAAAATGACCTAGGTCTTGGGCAGTTACATTAATGGGTGGTAATCTTGGGCAGTCAGGTTATTAAGGTTATTAACATAAGAGATCCACTGTGCTGTAAATATAGCACGTTTTTCCCTTTTATTTTATAAACTGCCATATTTTCATGTATGTCTTTTTGTAACATCTTAATCAACATGTTCATTTAATAATATAACATTTGATAAGTTTGTCATGATGCTCTAAACTACCCTATCCTAAGTGTAACTGTGAGCCTTAGCATCTGCATGCTAAAATGAAAGGCTAGTCTGTGTATAATCTGATTGACTATTTGATTGCTGGGAGAAAGAGTGTGTGTTCCAGTTATCTTAACCCTAACTTCTATAGTGCTTGGCATCTTTTCATCCGCAGTCTGAAGTATGAAAGTGGTGGTAGCAAGTTTTTTGTGACTTTTGTGGGTTTTGGTTCGATTCTATAGGACTGCAAATACCCTAATCTACCGAACCATACAAAGACCTTAAAACCCCAAACTATTGCTTAAGATATTCCAGACAATGACTAAATGCTCAATAAGCAACACCAAGAACTGTCCTATAAACTTCTATTGAGGTGGTACAGGACTCCAGCACTTCTATACAAAATGGGAGTAATTCAGATGGACCGATGTTGGAGATGGGATCACGAAACAGGCAACATATCTGTATAAAATGTACAAGAGTACATACTGGTCACAGGTCCAGGACATTTGTGAGAAGGTTATTGGCTGCCACTTCAATCTTTCTTATATACGTGAGTCCTGCTTTTCCACAAGCTGGAACCCAAAGATCCTGCAAAACAAGCCTACTTTTTCTATTGATTCTGGCTGAAAAAAAGTTATCCCCTTATACTGCAGAAATAAAACCCCTCCACCAACAGAGAGATGGATCAGTATAGTCAATGAGTTATGTCTTAAGAATGAAATGACTTCTTGCTTAACACAACACTATGCAATTTGGTACCCATGGAAAGAATATATGGAAAAACAAAACACACCAACAATATAAGTTAGTCTCCTATAACTCTATTTATACTTTCAGGTACAAAAATTCCTACACCTTGGTAAAAAAAAGGGTAAATATATGAGGTGTAAACAAGTTCAATAAGCTTGCTAATGAACCATACTATTTAGTAGTAGTTAATCCATAGTTATGTTATTCAATAGCCATCAGATCATAAATAACAATTATTATTGATAACTATACTGTACATGCTTAATGTGACTGTACATGTGTTTCAATAAGTGTATACATGACTTGTCACTTTTGTACATAATTGACCTATATGGAATAAACAAAAAAAGAAAAATATGATATAATTTACTTTGACTCGTGCAGTGGCTACATTCGTTGTACACATTGATTGGACTTATCACTCCTTGCACTCAGTGGGGTAACTAGACCCCTAAGGGCCCCGGTACAGAAATATACAACTGGGCCCCCCGAAAGGTGTTGTTCACCTATCAGTTAACTTTTAGTATGTGGTAGAGAGGAATATTCTGAGACGATTTGCAATTGGTTTTCATTTGTTATTATTTGTGGTTTTTTACTTATTTAGCTTTTTATTCAGCAGCTCTTCAGTTGCAATTTCAGCAGTCGGGTTGCTAGTGTCCAAATTCCCCTAGCAACCATGCATTGATTTGAATAAGAGACTGAAATATGAATAGAAGAGGGTCTATAAACACAAATTAGTTATTAAAAAGTAGCAACAGTAAAAGTGTATCTTTACAAAGCATTTGTTTTTAGATGCAGTCGATAACTCCCATTTAAATGCTGGAAAGATGTAGAAGAGAAAGGAAAATCATTCAAAAACAATAAAAAATAAATAATGAAGACCAATTGAAATGTTGCTTAGAATTAGCCATTATATAACATACTAAAAGTTAATCCAAACGTTACATGTAAAAAGGACATGTAAAATGGAGGTTTCACTGTATTATAATGATATAAGGCATAATGTACCCACTACTGTAAATTATAAGGATATTAGAAGCCACTGAGAGGTTGTTCTGTGACCATATAAAGGCACAAGGCTGCAGGCTGAGCTATACAGGGAACTCTGAGTATCACTCATGTATTATAAGGGATAATGTACCCACTACTGTAAATGATAAGGATATTAGAAGTCACTGAGGGGTTGTTCTGTGACCATATAAAGGCACAAGGCTGCAGGCTGAGTTATACAGGGAACTCTGAGTATCACTCATGTATTATAAGGGATAATGTACCCCCTACTGTAAATGATAAGGATATTAGAAGTCACTGAGGGGTTGTTCTGTGACCATATAAAGGCACAAGGCTGCAGGCTGAGTTATACAGGGAACTCTTGAGTATCACTCATGTATTATAAGGAATCTTATTTTCTCCCCAACCACCAAGTATTTACAATTATATTGTCCACCCTACATTCTTCCTACATTCTGTTTCGCCCTCCTCTTCTGCTCTCTCAGGGTTGCCAGGTTTTTATTTCAAAACCAGCCAAAGACTATCCCAAAACTAGCCAAATTCGTAAACGGAAAAATCTTAACAAAATAAAGTAAAACAATAAGGGTATCAAATCCTCCACACACACAGACAGACACACACTCACAGGCACAGACAGACACATACACTCACATACAGACACACACTTACAGACACACACTCACAGACACACACACTCAGACACACACTCACAGACACACACACTCAGACACACACTCAGACAGAAACACACACATACTCACACACTCAGACAGACACACACTCACAGACACACACTCAGACAGAAACACACTCATAGACACACACTCACAGAAACACACTCATAGACACACACTCACAGACATACACTCACTCACTCAGACACACACTCACACACACTCAGACAGACACACGCTCACAGACACACACACTCACAGACACGCACACTCAGACACACACACTCACAGACACACACACAGACACACACACTCACAGATACACACACTCAGACAGACAAACACTCACAGACACACTCACTGAGAGTTGACTTGAGTGAGCACTGAGCAGTTAGTGAGTGAGGTAAACGTTACCACATAGAGGGAGGCGCAGCAGAGCAGGGGGCACTGTGAGAACTGTGATGTCTCCAACCAACACAAGCACACACAGTCCCCAGTCAGCGAATGGAGGGGGGGGGGTTGTGCTGTGGGGCAGCACAGCAGCAGCAGTAGTCTCTCTCTCCTGGAGGCTGGAATAACGGCTGCCCACTTGGGGATAGGCCAATTGGGTTCAGCTGTGGGCTGGGCCAATCAGATTTGGGGATGGGCGGGCCAATCGGGTTCAGAAGAAGGCGGAGCCAATTAGGTTTGAAGGCGGGATGGGCCAATCGGAATGGTGGATGGGCCAAATCGGAATGGTGGATGGGCTGGGCCAATCGGGATTGTAGGTGGGCTGGGCCACTGGGGAATGCAGGAAAAAGGAATCTGATTTACAAGTATTTTCCTGGGACGCGGCAGGCCCCGGGCCCCATAATGGGTGTAGGGGCAGGGGCCCTGGTGCAACTGCATCGTTTGCGACCCTGGTAGTTCCGCCACTGCTTGCACTTCCCTAACTTTGCAATCAGCATCAGACAGTCCATCCCAGCTCATATTCTGAATCATCCCCAAGTTCCCCTGTTGCCTCTTAAAAGCTGTTGGTAATTTCAGGATTCCCACTGCAGACTGCATTACTAGGCACAGCAGAAATGCAGCTAAAAAATAACATGCAGACATTAATTTTCCACTGAAACTTTGCCTTCCTGGTTTTGCATGTTCAGCTTCTGTAAAAACTCAAGCGCAATTGCATACACTGGGCACCATTGCATCACATGCAAATCCCCATCATGACCACATTTACACTTGAATTGAAGGGGAAAATCCTGGATTCTGAAACATGGCGAATTTCATATGAAATTGCACTTTGCACACTTGCACTTTAGATTAAAAAATGATCCCAACTGCAAGTGCCTGTGGAGTTTCCTGACCATGTAACAGGAGTGGGCTGCAGCTAAATGGTTAAATGTAAACTACAGAATGTCAAGATTGTATCACTAGAACCAATGGTATAGGGAATGATGTACCACCTATTGTTCAATATAAGTCAATCAGTATAAATTTACAGATGTGAAGCTGAAGACCCTCTACACGCCTGCCAACTTGCCTGCTTGTGCCCCCCGCTAAGGAAGGTAAGATTGCGACTGGGGAGGGGGAAGTAGTGAGGGAACACATAAAATGTGTGAAGGTAGCACCTAGTGAGCAGGATTGTGTCTTGTATCCTGAAATTGTCACTCCTGTGTGTAAATAAACTGCCTAAATGTAAAGAAAGTGTCTGTCTACAGGACCTTCACATTTTTCCTTAGTGAAAATAGTCAGGAGCGCCCGATGTCAATTCCGTCTCCGGCGGTGTCGCATCCAAAATGGCGGCACCCATGACGCACAGGGGCAGATGCTGGCGCCTCGATGCCAGTGCCATTACATTACGTGTCTGCCGCGAAAATTTAAAATAAAAGGACTTCCAGGTCACTGGTTCAATGCCCGATTATAGGAATTGCTAATTTGTGTTTCTGGGTTTCCTCAGATTGCTGTTTCCTGGATTCCTGTCCCTCTGCTAAGACTCTGATTCTTGCTGCCTGGCTTATTGAACTCTTGCCTGAACTTGACTATGCTTACGACTGACCCCTTTGGATACCACAAACTTGGACCCCTAAGCTTCCTCCTTGGTCCATTATAATCGGGCCATGGACCCCACTGAGGAAGCTCCGTCTGATGTGGAAAGAACGCTACGGGGTTTGGTGACTCGCATGGAAGATTATGAAGCCCAGCATAATCATATAGGGCAAGTGCTAGAGGCCCTTCTATTCTGGATGCCATCCGCTTCTCCGGTCCACTGTAGTTGCTCCTCCTTCTCTTGCCTCATCGATTGGTGAGCCCCACATTCCTCCACTGCCCCGCTATAATGGGGATCCTCAAGCCTGCAGAGGTTTTGTGACTCAATGCTTTATTCAGTTTGAGTTCTAACCCTCGCAATACTCCAGTGAGCAGTCTAAGGTGGGATACGTGATGTCCAGGTTGGAGGGCAAGCCACTAGAATAGGCAACACCACTTTGGGAGAAGAATTACCCTCTTACCTTCAATGTCAAAGCCTTTTGACATCGAAGATGCCCCAGGTTGTGTCGATAATGCCTGTTCCCGACTCCTACAGATCCAGCAAGGGAATCGCAGTGCCAGTGAGTACGCCATTCAGTTTAGAACTTGGATGGCTGAAACTAACTTGAACAACGAGGCTTATTGAGCGGTGTTCTATCAAGGCTTGTCAAGCAGACTCAGAGTCTCCAGGGATTGTCCTGAACAATTGGAAGACCTGATTGCTCTTGCTATCAAAGTAGATACCCGACTCAGGGAGCACCAATTTGATATGGAGCACAGCAAAAGATTCCTGCCTGCCCTGGCCCCACGCTTCCAGAGACCCCTCCTTCCTACTCCTGTCTCTCCTCCAGTACTGCCCTTTGGGCTTATATACTTACATATAGTTTTCATAGCCCAATCTTATATATTCTGCAAAGTTCAGAGCTTTGTAGTTCAAACATTCTAGCTTTCATCCAACTTATGTCACTGATGAATCATGTGATGACAGTGTGGGAAGCCGTTATTTTCCCTTCAGAGTGGCAGCCATTTATACCTTGTTCAACTTAGGGTGAAATGGTATTCTGTTTTTACCTCAAGGATATATTTATTTTGGATTACAATTCTTACAATTTCTTGGATCACTTCTTCATTAAAGGTCAAGGAATTAAAGCTCATCTAAAGGCTGTGTTCTTGTGAGTAAGCTACTGCTAAATGTAAGTTAAATCCAATCTCTATCACGATTTACTGGAGGAACTGTTCCTCCTCTTGAGGAACCTATGCAGATTGGCCAGATGCACCTCTAAGAACAGGAAAAGCTCCAGAGATGTTTGGCTGGTCTATACTGTGCTGGTAAAGCCCATTTGGCCAATTGCTGTCCCTTGAAATTGGGAGGATCTCCACACTAAGGTAGAACTGGAGAATTTTACCTGGGTGATATTGAGCATGCGCCCGAAAGAACTACGCCCGAAAGAACTGCCATTACAGATTCGGCTACCTGATAAGACTATCGATGTCTCCTCTTTTCTGGATTCTGGGGCTGCAGAAAATTTCATGAATGCTTCTTTAGGCAAGTTTCTACAGATTCCCCTATTCCCCTTATCCAGTCCCCTGAGGATCCTGGCAATTGATGACAGGCTGTTAACATCTGAGATAATCTCTGAAACAACTGGTGAACCTCCATTGACGGTTGGATCCTTACACCGAGAGAAGTTTCTCAGAATAAACTGTCCATCGGCTCTTGTGGTATTGGCTTTGTCTGCATCAGATCTCTCATTGGAGTTCTTTTTGCTGAAGAACAGTGGCGGAACTACCAGGGTCGCAAACGGTGCAGTTGCACCAGGGCCCCTGTCCCTACACCCTTTATGGGGCCCGGGGCCTGCCGCGTCCCAGGAAAATACTTGTAAATCAGATTTTTTCCTGCATTCCCCAGTGGCCCAGCCCACCTACAATCCCGATTGGCCCAGCCCATCCACCATTCCGATTTGGCCCATCCACCATTCCGATTGGCCCATCCCGCCTTCAAACCTAATTGGCTCCGCCTTCTTCTGAACCCGATTGGCCCGCCCATCCCCAAATCTGATTGGCCCAGCCCACAGCTGAACCCTATTGGCCTATCCCCAAGTGGGCGGCCGTTATTCCAGCCTCCAGGAGAGAGAGACTACTGCTGCTGCTGTGCTGCCCCACAGCACAACCCCACCTCCATTCGCTGACTGGGGACTGTGTGTGCTTGTGTTGGTTGGAGACATCACAGTTCTCACAGTGCCCCCTGCTCTGCTGCACCTCCCTCTATGTGGTAACGTTTACCTCACTCACTAACTGCTCAGTGCTCACTCAAGTCAACTCTCAGTGAGTGTGTCTGTGAGTGTGTGTCTGTCTGAGTGTGTGTGTCTGTGAGTGTGTGTGTATGTGTGTATGTGTGTGTGTCTGTGAGTGTGTGTCTGTGAGTGTGTGTCTCTGTGAGTGTGTGTCTGAGTGTGTGTGAGTGTGTCTGTGAGTGTGTGTGTCTGTGAGTGTGTGTCTGTCTGAGTGTGTGTGAGTGTGTGTCTGTGAGTGTGTGTCTATGAGTGTGTTTCTGTGAGTGTGTGTGTCTGAGTGTGTGTCTGTGAGTGTGTGTCTGTCTGAGTGTGTGTCTGAGTGTGTGTGTCTGTGAGTGTGTGTCTGAGTGTGCATGTGTCTGTGAGTGTGTGTCTGTGTGTGAGTGTATGTGTCTGTCTGTGCCTGTGAGTGTGTGTCTGTCTGTGTGTGTGTGTGGAGGATTTGATACCCTTATTGTTTTACTTTATTCTGTTAAGATTTTTCCGTTTACGAATTTGGCTAGTTTTGGGCTACTTCTAAAATGGCTTTTGGCTAATTTTTGCCTAGTTTTTTTTTTTTTTAACTCTTTATTTAACATAAAGTTTACATTCACGTCTTTACAAAATCTGTGCAATGTCATTAGAAACCTCAGATCAGCACATATGTCGCATTGTACAAAAAATGAAAGAAGGGGTAGAGCATGGCATCCACAATAGAAAAAAGAAGTCATATGCTTCCTAGGTTTACCTATACCCAATGAAGGGAAGGCCCTTCCGAATCATTGCTTACAATGTCAGCGTTCCATAAATGTAAACAGAAAGAAAAAATGGAACAAAAAGAGCAGGCAGAAGAAGAGAGAGGGTAGGGAGGGAGAAGAAAAGAAAGAAAGGTAATAAAGAAACAACACTAAAGCATCAAAACTGTCCGAGCTCGGGGGAAATCGAGGAAATATGGGGATCCCTATTTGGGAGTAAATTAGCATGGCGTCGGGGGGTGTAGAGTGACCCAAGGAGACCAAACTTTCTCGTAATTCGGTAGACGAGAGGTGTGTAAGGCAGCCAGATATTCCATTCTTCGTATGCCCTGGATTTTTGCCTAGTTTTTTGATAGTCTTTGGCTGGTTTTGAAATAAAAACCTGGCAACCGTGAGAGAGCAGAAGAGGAGGGCGAAACAGAATGTAGGAAGAATGTAGGGTGGACAATATAAGTGTAAATACTTGGTGGTTGGGGAGAAAATAAGATTCCTTATAATACATGAGTGATACTCAAGAGTTCCCTGTATAACTCAGCCTGCAGCCTTGTGCCTTTATATGGTCACAGAACAACCCCTCAGTGACTTCTAATATCCTTATCATTTACAGTAGGGGGTACATTATCCCTTATAATACATGAGTGATACTCAAGAGTTCCCTGTATAACTCAGCCTGCAGCCTTGTGCCTTTATATGGTCACAGAACAACCCCTCAGTGGCTTCTAATATCCTTATCATTTACAGTAGTGGGTACATTATGCCTTATATCATTATAATACAGTGAAACCTCCATTTTACATGTCCTTTTTACATGTAACGTTTGGATTAACTTTTAGTATATTATATAATGGCTAATTCTAAGCAACGTTTCAATTGGTCTTCATTATTTATTTTTTATTGTTTTTGAATGATTTTCCTTCCTCTTCTACATCTTTCCAGCATTTAAATGGGGGTTATCGACTGCATCTAAAAACAAATGCTTTGTAAAGATACACTTTTACTGTTGCTACTTTTTAATAACTAATTTGTGTTTATAGACCCTCTTCTATTCATATTTTACATGTCCTTTTTACATGTAACGTTTGGATTAACTTTTAGTATGTTATATAATGGCTAATTCTAAGCAACGTTTCAATTGGTCTTCATTATTTATTTTTTATTGTTTTTGAATGATTTTCCTTCTCTTCTACATCTTTCCAGCATTTAAATGGGGGTTATCGACTGCATCTAAAAACAAATGCTTTGTAAAGATACACTTTTACTATTGCTACTTTTTAATAACTAATTTGTGTATATAGACCCTCTTCTATTCACATTTCAGTCTCTTATTCAAATCAATGCATGGTTGCTAGGGGAATTTGGACACTAGCAACCCGACTGCTGAAATTGCAACTGAAGAGCTGCTGAATAAAAAGCTAAATAAGTAAAAAAACACAAATAATAAAAAATGAAAACCAATTGCAAATTGTCTCAGAATATTCCTCTCTACATCATACTAAATTTTAACTGATAGGTGAACAACACCTTTCGGGGGGCCCAGTTGTAAATTTCTGTTCCGGGGCCCTTAGGGGTCTAGTTACACCATTGCTGAAGAAACTGTTTACCTGCTAAGCCTGGTGACTGGGTGTCTCTCGCTGCAATGGATCTCCAGTCTTTGCCTGCAGTTTACAAAGACTTTTCTGAAATCAGCAGAAATTCTCCCTCCTCATCGTTCCTACGACTGCCCCATCAAACTTCTTCCCGGTACCATGCCCCCCAGAGGTCATACCTACCCATTGTCTCCTGCTGAGACTTCTGCAATGAAGGAATATATCCAAGATAACCTCCAGTGGGGATTCATTAGACCTTCTTCTTCTCCGGCAGGGGCAGGATTCGTCTTCGTGGAGAAGAAATATGGCAGATCGCATCCCTGTATCGATTACAGGGGCCTCAACAAAATCGCAGTTAAAAACCGGTAACTTCTGCCTCTCATCTCCGAGCTCTTCGACCAACTCAGAGAGATGGGCATTATGAATATCTGGTAATGCACTTCTGCCTCTGCAACGCACCCAAAATCTTTCAAGAATTTGTGAATGACATCTTCAGAGGTTTTTGGGGCAATCTGCAGTCGTGTACTTGGACCACATTTTAATCTTCTCCGGATACTTGGTAAGTTACCAAACCCAGGTGAAAGAAGTTGTCTCCTGACTGAGAGCGAATTCCCTTTTTGCCAAGTTGGAGAACTGTGTCTTCGAGGTGCCTAAGATTCCCTTCCTGGGTTACATTGTCTCTCATGAGGGATTTGAGGTGGATCATTTTAAAGTCATGGCAATTCAAGACTGGCCTCTCCCCACAAGTACCAAGGCCATACAAAGATTTGTCGGTTTTGTTAATTACTACCGACAATTTATGAAGGGGTTTTCCCCCCGTATTGCTCCTGTCTTGGCTCTTATCGGGGAGGGAGGAAAACCTAATGTCAGTGGGCACTCTTCTTCACAGGATTCAATTTTGTTCTTACTTACCATCTTGGCTCCAGGAATCAGAAGGCAGATGCCTTATCCCCAAGCATTGTACTTGAGGTTTGCATCAGTGAAGATCAAGAACCAATTATTCCCACCACGAAAATCATTACTTCCCTATTTCAGCAACTGGCCAGCCAGATCCTATCTGTCCAGTCTTTTGCTCCTGCTGATACCCCCACAGGTATGGTATACGTGCCACCCAAATTCTGCATAACCATCCTTTAGCAAAGCCACTGTTCCAAGCAAGCTGGACATGCCAGGGTATCCAAAAGACCTTGGAGCTTGTCAGTCGACTCCTTTGGGGGCCAATCCTTTGGAAAGATGTGAAAGACTTTGTGGTGGCCGGTGCCATTTGTGCCTCTTCTAAGTCTAGCCATTCTTGCCCTAGCGGTATATAGCAACCTCTATCCATTCCATATTTAGCTATGGACTTTATTGTCAAACTGCCGCATTCCAAGGGGAACACTGTAATATGGGTAGTTATTGACCACTTCAATAAGATGGCACAGTTTATCCCTCTTCGTAAACTTCCCTCTGCCAATGAACTCTCTCAGTTGTTCATTTGCTATATCTTCTGACTTCATGGCTTTCCAGTGGAGATTGTATCTGACAAAGGTTTCAAAGTTTGTGTCCAAGTTTGGCAATCATTGTGTAAAAATCTAGGAATAGCTCTCCAATTCTCCTCTGCCTATCACCCTCAATCCCACAGGGCAGCAGAGAGGGTCAGCGCCGGATTTCATTTCTGGGCACCCCTAGGCCGCGCGGTCCTAGCGCCAGCCTTCCCAGTGCTCCGGCGAAAAAACACCGGCGCAGCTGGTATAGTTGAACGGCGACGCGAACGTCCCCATAATGCAGCTGGGCGGCATGCTGCCCCAATTTTTATGCCGCCCTAGGCCCGGGCCTATGCGGCCTTGCCGCAAATCCGGGCCTGGAGAGGGTAAACCAAGCACTGGAACAGTTCCTGAGAAGTCATGCATCACTCTGTCAGGATGATTGGGCCAATCCACTCCCCTGGGCGGAGTTCTCTCATAATAACGTATAGGGACCCACAGGGTTAATGTACACCTATGGCTTTAAATCCCTACACTTCCTGATCTCCCTAGTTGCTGGGCAGATGCCCATGTAGCTAGTTTTAATTTACATATCCCAGTTATTGGCCAGGAGGAGCTGTGATCACATCCTGTCACACTTTGGTATAATGAGTGAGGAGGGATGGATCTTCCTCTTTGGCTCCTGGTTGCTGACCCAGCTGGATGTTTCCAGGGAGCCTGGGTACAGCAAGGCCCAGTGGAGCCATGTGCCCAAGAGGGACCTGAACCTCTAGAGAGATATGTCGGGAGCAGGGACCCCATGAATGAGGCTAGTGAGTGACAGGAATATATTGGTTATAGACTCTCTAGGATAGTGAGGCAGTGAGGGAAGAGAGAAAGAGAAAAAAGGAGATGTAGCACAGAGTAGATTCCCAGATTGTACGATTTGCCTACTATAAAGGGACCACAGTGGATAGGGTTTCAGGCTTTAGGTTCACCTCCCTGACCACCCAACTGGGTGGGATCCAGACCACGTGTGAGGTATTTCTACTTGGTGGTGCTGTACTGCATTGACTACATCCTCGGGAAATGCACCTGCATCTACTGTACCTTCGATATACTGTCTGAGCTGTGTGCCTATATATTCTGCAAATGCGGCGAATTTGCGCGATTCGCCGTCAGCGAATAAATTTGCGAAACGCCCACGGAAAAAAATCGCCGGCGTCAAAATTTTTTTTTCGAAAAAACGGACGCCGGCGTCAAAAACGGGTGCCGGCGTCAAAAAAAACGGGCGCGGCGTCAAAAACGGGCATTTTGCAAATTTTTCGCCGTTTTGCGAATTTCGCGCGAAATTCGCCCATCACTAGTACTGATGTAATCACCTTGGGGATCATTGGTCTCTGACAAATAAAAGTTTGTTCTGTTTGATTGCAAGAACCTCCTGGCGCCTATTTCTTTGTTGGTTAAAGCACAGTAGCCTGTGGAAGTTGTAGTTGCACTACACCGTACCTTCATTCCTTTCACTTTGTGAAGGCCCTGCCTTGAGTGTTAGAGTCCAGTGTAACCCATGCTCTAGTATACTAGCTGGTGATTAACTCCGCTGGTGTAAATAGCCCAAGTTAGCATTACAAACGCTTGTCATGCCTCCATTGGTAGATCGCCCTTTTTGACTGTGTATGGGCAACATCCACAAATCTTTCCTCAAGACTTCCTCTTGGCCGACTATCATGTAGCCCACATATCTGCCATTTGGTCGGCTACCAAAGCCAATTTAGAGAAAAGTTCCTTGTCCCATAAGAATTATGCTGATCAAAGACGCAAATCTTTCTAGTTGGGGACAAAGTGTGGCTTTTCACAAGAAATATTCATTTAAAATTTCCTTCCCCCAAGTTGGCTCCAAAATGTGTTGGTCCATTCTCCATTGTAAAGATTGTTAATCCTGTGGCTGTCAGACTACAGCTTCCCGATTATAGGAATTGCTGATTTATGTTTTTTGGGTTTCCTAAATTACTGTTGGATTACTGGATTCCTGACTCTCTGCTAAGACCCTGATTCTGATTCTTGCTGCCTGCCATATTGAACTTTTGCCCGAACTTGACTATGTTTACACCTGACCCCTTTGGATACTGCAAACGTGGACTTTAACCCCTAAGCTTCCTTCTTGGTCTGGACTTTTCCGCCCTGAGTTTGAATTTCCTGGTTAACCATACGTTTTGATTTTAAGGGGATTGTTTATCAAAAATTTAATTTGCATTTTTTTCTTCTCAATTTAAAGGGGTGGTTCACCTTTAAGGTAAATTTTATTATCTTATAGAATGGCCAATTCTAAGTAAGTTTTCAATTGGTTATCATTATTTATTTTTTATAGTTTAATAGTTATTTGCCTTTTTCTTTTGACTCTTTGCAGCTTTCAAATGGGCGTCGCTGACTACCTTCTAAAAAAGAAATGCCCTGTAAGGGTACAAATGTATTGTTCTTGCTACTTTTTATTACTGGTCCTTCCATTCAGGCCTCTCCTATTCGTATTCTAGTCTCTTATCAATGCATGATTGCTAGGGTAATTTGTACCCTAGTTACCAGATTGGTTAAGATGCAAATTTAAGAGCTGCTGAATAAAAAGCTAAATAACTCAATAACCTTCAATAATAAAAACTTAAAACAAATTGCAAACCAGGAAAAACATGGTGAAAAAATGTGAATGCAAAAATATAAGAGAGTATATTCTGAAACCATGAATAATTTTTTATTAAGCTTATTAGTTTATTAAAAAAAAAAAAAAAAGGTAAAAAACTCAAGTACAAGCTTTCTTATATGATTCCCCAGTTTATTAAACATTTAAGTTTTTCAGCCTCACTGAAAATGAGTGGGACAATGTTATTCAAGCTTATTTACAGTCGGGGGGGGTTAGCAAAAAAACCTGGGTATTTTGTTGTTCTACCTGTAAAGCTAGTTTGTGATCAGTGCGCCCTTGATATGAAAGTTCTCTGGTGGGGCCTTGGTGCTTCAGTCCGACACTGAGAAAAACTACAGTATAAACACAACATAAGTGTTGTTTGCCCTTTTCCTAAATGCATAACCCTATTAAAGGGGTGGTTCACCTTTAAACAACTAGTTATTTTCAGATAACGACTTTTTGCAATTACTTTTTTCCAATTTTCACCTTCTAAAGCAGCTCTGGCAGGAGGGGGGTCACACTAACCCCCCAAACTATTCTAAATTGATATGTTTAGTTGATATTTATTATTGTCCCTGCAGAGCACAATCCCTAATTTTCATTAAAGGCAGCTATTAGAATTGATACAATAGTTGCTAATAGTCCAGAGATGCTGCTGAGAAATGTATCAACTAAATGTTGCAAAATTGTAACAGTTCAGTTTAAACTTAGATTTTGGACAACAGTAAGAAAATTAACAATGGAAAGTAATTGAAAAAAGTCTTTATTTCTCAGGAACTATCTGAAAACAACTGAAAGTGACAAAAAAAGTGAAGGTGAACAACCCCTTTAAGGGGCAGATTTATCAAGGGTCGAATTTCGAATTTGAAAAACGTTGAAATTCGAATTCAAAAAGACCAACCTAAATTAAATTGAAGGGGTTTTTTTGGCCGAATAGATCCGTTTTCGATTGATTAGGTCATTTTTCGATCGAATTCGAATCGTATGAACCAAAGTAATATCGCATTTGAATCGTACGATTCAAAGTTTTTCCCAAAAAAACCCTTACCACCAATTGACTCTAGTTCTAGGAGGTCCCCCATTGGCTAAAAACAGCAATTCGTCAGGTTTTAGATGGCAAATGCTCGAATTCGAATTTTTAAAGATGATGATAAATTCAAATTTTCAAATTATTTTTCAAATTCAAATCTAATTTGGACGATTCCCTAGTCGAAGTACACAAAAATTTGCTTGAAATTTTAATTTTTTTCATTTGAATTTTCACTTAGACCTTTGATAGATCTGCCCCTAAATCTGGAGAACAAAAAACATGGCTGTTGCTTGCACTGCAGTTTTCAGCAAGAAGGATTTGCTTCTGACCTTGTGACCTCTCTGAAGTAGGTTTGGAGCCAAAATGAAAGTGAGGCAGATCTTTTCCAGGAAGAGGAGAAGAAGAAAGCATGGTCTGTGCACAAAACTACTGAGAGCCAGCTGGAGATTTCTCTTGTGAGAGTTCCTGCTGATTTGTTTGAGTAGAAAGCTAAGGATTTCACCTATAGAATATTTATCCATATAGGGAATCCCATAGTCAGAGCACAGGGAGTTAGTTAACCTTTTCCAGTCAGCCATCATAGTGAATGGAACTAGTGCAGCTGCCTGAGCTATTGCTAGGGAAGTAAACCCTGTAGGATAGATAAGACTTCAGCCCTTCAGTGAGTTGCCGTTGTGTACACTGGATCTGGACTGTGGATTTCCCATCAGCCTCCGTGACATGTGCAGTGGATCTCCTCAGGAATTCAGGAAGCCTTTCCCTACACCAGCATTCCAAGCTCAGTGTGGATTAAATCTGCCAGACTGCTTCCCTGTATCTGCTCTGCCTCAAGGGATCTATTTCTTTTTCACTACCACTGGGAGTTGGTGAGATCTTCACTTTATACACCCTGGGTGCATCAATCTGCAGTTGCAAGACATAACTCTGATCGTACTAATTTGGTATTTCCCTAGACGTACTCCATGTCATTACGTTACGGGATAGCCCCTCCTCCCTGCTCCCATTAGAAGGAACCTCCCCAAGCCTTTAAAAGGCCAACCACACCCACCTACCGGCGTCTTTTTTCCCCTTCTCTTATGCTCTTGGCTTTGTTCTCTGAACAAATGCCTCAATCATTAGAAGCAAATTTTTCTCTTTTTAAGCCTAAGAAAGCATTAGGCCTGCCCAAAAGGCGTCCTAGGGACAGGGGTTTTGGTCCATGGGACCTTTTTTCCCCCCAGCACACTGCCTCAGACCTGGAGTCTTCTGAACTTCAGCTCCTGAATCCGGTAAGGCACTGAGGTGCAATGTTTGCTACTCCTTGTCTGCCTGTATTTCAGTTGCCTTCCTGTATTGCTATCAAGAGCATTGGGTGGCAGGTGCATGTCCCCCCATCCGTGTGCCCTCCTGGCCTGCCCCAAGGGCGTCCGACGGCAGTGGTGTATGTGGCCCCTACACCCCATTTTTACGGCTGGGCGAGGGAGGTGGCAGTTAGTTTAGGCTAATTAGTTAGGGGCCTGAACCTTACTGCCCCCTGTTACCTTTGTTTTATTTTTGTTTTTATGGGGGCAGGTCATGGCCAACTGCCTTCCTCAACAGACTTTCCTAAGGTGGAGGTAGTTAAAATAATAATAATTAAAAAATAAAAAAATATAAAAAAAAGTTTCGCTATAGGCCTCATATTATAGCAAACTTGGGCCTGTGCAGGAAGCACCAACACTAATTATCCAATTTGCCTCAGTATAACCTACGCAGTTGCTTTGGGTTCCCTGCCTATGCAGACACCAGCTGAGTATAATCAACCCCCCATTGAGACACCAGCTGAGTATAATCAGGTCCAGCTAAAGCAAGTGGAGATGGCCCCGCCCACTCTCTAACTCGGCAAGCGAGGAAGCTGCAGCCTCAGGTAAGTCCTGCTGTTGTCAGTAAACTGGTGAGGCCTGTTTCCTGTTAACAATAGAGTGTCCTGGAATTTGTGGCATTAAGGGGTCTGCTTCCAGCCTTGCATAAGGAGCAGCAGGTAAGGAGTGTGTCCATATGCAGTTCTGCAGTGTACGTGAGTCTAACTAACTGCTTGCATGCTATATATTCATACGCTTATCTGCACTGTGCCTGGTTATGATTGTTTCCTGCCTGAAAGCAGTAGCCCTTATACAAATAGATAATTGGGCTAACATTCTCTTATGCTGACAAGTATTGTATACTGTCAGGCTGGGTGCTGAATTCAGGCCATTTACAAATAGGACACCAGTAGCCCTATTGAATATGGATCACTGGGCTGGCGGGCTGCTAGGCTCTGATATATACGTGCTATAAACATCAGATAATCCATATTATGTATTGCGCTATTTTTGCTCTGCATTCTTTATTTTTGGCTATTGCTCACATAGAACAGGTAGCCATAATGGAGGTCGAGCAGAGGTCTGGCTGAATGCTAGGGCCCGATATAAGCTTGCTCTATGCTGCAGCTAATCTAAACTATGGACCTCATGTTTCCGTGCTTGGCTTAAGCTCTGGCTATTGCTCACATGTTAAACGTGGCCCTACAGGATGTAGAGCACAGGTCTGGCTGGCTGCTAGGCCCTGAGACATGCTTGCTTGAAGCAGCAGCTAACCTTACTATGTATTTCATGTTGCTGTGATTGTACCTGTGCAACTATATTCTTTTTTATTTATACAGCTTATGCTCTGGCTATTGCTCACAAAGAACACATAGTCCTGTGAGATGTAGAGCACAGATCTGTCTTGCTGCTAGACCCTGATACATGCTTGCCATAAGCAGCAGCTAACCTAACTATGTATTACATGTTTTCTGCTGTTTACGATTTGGCTATTTCTCTCATGGAACAAGTAGCCCTAATGGATGTAGAGCACAGGCCTTTAGAGTTGTTAGGCCCTGAGATATGCTTGCCCTAAGCAGCAGTTAATATAAACTATGTATTTCATGTTACTGTGATTGAATCTGTGCTTATATTTTCTTCTGCAGTATATACCCTGGCTATGGCTCACCTGGAATAGGTAGCCCTAAGGTATGTAAAGCACAGGCCTGGGAACGGCTAGGACCAGATTTACGCTTGCCCTAAGCAGTAGCTAATATTTATGTATTACATGTTGCTGTGATCATATCTGTATGCTCCTATTCTCTGCAGTATGATATGCTCTAATTATTGCTCACCTTGAACCAGTAGCTCTAATAGATGTAGATCACTGGGCTGGGCGGCTATGAAGGTCTGATATAGGTTTGCTCTGACTTCAGCTAATCTAAACTAGGCATTACATGGGGTTGTAATTATTTCTGGGGTACATTCAGGTTTAATCCAGATGAGTACTGATAGGAATACCTACATATGAATGTATTTTTATTCCATGGCAATGCTCCTGGGATAAGATATGGCTTAATAAATTAAGCACTAGGCAATATTTTTTCCTGGTGGCAGGTAAGCTTAACTTTTGTCTTGATAAACACTACAGGAGTTCTGAAGCCTGTCTGTCATAAGGATTGCTGGGTTAACAATAACCACAGGTATGTACTACTTTTGGGACCATTGAATGTAAATTTTTTCCAGATTTAGCAGCCTTGTATCACCAATCACTCTATGTCCCGTAACGTAATGACATGGAGGCCTGAATGAATGGAGGACCAGATAATTGCTTTGCCCAGTCAATAGTGTGGTTTTTTACTATCCACTCAGCTCGAGCTCTGGGGTCAGGTACTGTGCTCTACCAGGAGCTTAGGACTCTGACCGAGGTACATATTATTATCACATATTTTAATATATGCTTGCACCATGGCCCACATTCTGCAGGGGGATTCTACTGTCTTCAGAACAATTGCTCAATTAATGGATTAGCTCCACAATACAACTGGTCTACCAAGCAATATATGTTTGCATCTATAAGAGGACCATAGGCAGGTGCATATATATTTTAATACTAAGGCATGTATATGAGTGTGTATATATGTTTGCACAGATATCTATATATGATTTGTGTCCTTGGGATGGGTTCTTTTTTGGAACCAGAAACGTTGGCTCAATAAGCTTATATTTTTATGCAACATATAGTATTATGATGATTCCTGGAACAATCAGTACTTGAACTCTTCATCCATAAATTTCACTATAGCAGCCAGGACATCTGGCTACTTTCTAGGGGTGCAACCTGTGGAAATTCCATATTCATAGGTTTAAGGAAGAATAAGGTATACAGTTCTCTATGCTTGGCTGAAGAATTCCCAGATGTTTCTCTACCATTTTCTAGGGTGACTCCTTGGTACCTCCTACAAATTAGAGAGGGCAGCCACTACCCAGTGTTATTCCTATACTATTTCTACTGATATTCTTAATGTCAGGATAGATGGGACATTTTATCTGCCAATACAGGGTGCCTATAGAGACAGGGTGCACATAAATATCAGGCCACTGGGAATTTGCATAAGGTATATATTTCAAACCATAGGATTCAGGCTATAGGCGTCCTCAAGGTATTTTGTTAGTCCATAGAGATGACCGCTGTTCAAGTCTGGCCCAGGATAGGGATATTCTGCTTATACTTCCAAGTCTGGCCCAGGATAGGGATATTCTGCTTATACTTCCTTATACTATCAACAAAACGGCTTTGTGACTTAAGGCTCTGTGTCTAGAAGGCACTTATTTTGGGCCCATTTATTTTATTTATTTATTTATTTATTTATTTTTTCTTCAATTTCTCGATCCCCTAGTTAGTGGTTTTTTAGAATACAGGGTACAGATAGGTAATTGATTGGACAGCAGATGGAGGCATCCTAGGAGCGTTAATTTATTTTCCCTCTCTATGTCTGTTCCCTCTTGGAACACCAGCAGTTTTGGATCTTTCCTCCTCACAGTTACATACTGCAGTTTCTGCCTGTCCTATTGCTTCGGGCGAGAATGTACTTGGCTCTTCTGAGCAGGTTCATAGTCTTCCCTTAAGTGGGACGGTTGCAGTCATTACAGTAAAGTGTAATCTCTTACCACTTCCAGTCATTAATTTCATTGAGAATGAATTAAGGATATTTTATGTATTTGTCCTACAGGTTTGTCGAGCTTCAAATAGGTTTGGAAGTATTTTTTTTTTTTTTTGTCTGTTTTGACCATGTCTGTCACTTTGTTCCCTATACTAGGGGTATTACATTTACACGGCTGAAAATTGTGTCTGAAACATTCGCACAGAGCTCAATGTCCAGTTAACTTCCAGATACAACGCTCCTATTATCCTGGTTTGTTCTCGGATTCACATTCCTGTGCCACTCCTCTTTCTTAGGTACCATAGTTGCTCAACTCTTTACAGTTAATTGAGTCTGCCTCATCACAGGAACTTACACAGTGTAAGGAATTCTAATCCCAATTATTTTCTCAGGTGCCCTTGTCTCCGATCTTTAGGATCTGTTTTCTGTTAGAACAGTCCTGACTAACATGCTTCTGATATGAAGATATTTATGGTACTGGCCTTGGGTACCTCAGGGTACATTGGATATCCTACATTTATGGATATATCCTAAACAGATCATTCCTATATTGTGTCTGTTTTGGGTTCTTACTCCTACCAAGTGTTTCTTACAGGTACCTTGCAATTTGCACTGAAATTAGGTATACGTGTGATGAATGCTTTTTGGTGAGTAGGAGAGTAAGTATTTCAGCTTGCTGAATTCGCCTTGTACAGGACTGTCTTCCTCTCTCTCTCTCTCTTCTGGAGGGTGAAGTGGTGGTTAGTGAGCTAACTGATTCCTCACTCTCGGTGGGCTAACATCTCTCTCTCACGCTCTCTCTTTCTCTATAGTATAGGCTATACTATAGCTCTATTCTTAGCCTGGTGAATGTATTCTGGGGTTTTCACCTGGACTCTCTGTATTAAAGTAAGGAGTTTGCATGATGGTGGACTATCTAGTCAGAGATACTCCTTTCCTTATTACAGTTTCTTCTTATAGTATATTCCCTCCCATGGGATAACGTTAACTTGCTATGTCCCGTAACGTAATGACATGGAGTACGTCTAGGGAAAAGGGAAGATTATTTCATACTTACCGAGATCTTCCTTTCCTAGACGTACTCCATGTCATTACACCCGCCCTTTCTTTTCCGGTAATTTAAGAGCTTGTTACAAAGACGCCGGTAGGTGGGTGTGGTTGGCCTTTTAAAGGCTTGGGGAGGTTCCTTCTAATGGGAGCAGGGAGGAGGGGCTATCCCATAACGTAATGACATGGAGTACGTCTAGGAAAGGAAGATCTCGGTAAGTATGAAATAATCTTCCCTTATCCCCGCAGACCCCTATAAGTGATACTTATTATATACATTGTATTATTATTTTACTGTTCATATTTCATCGCCTATATGTTTTATTTCTAACATTACAAATTATTGCATATCTACCTATTGTGTTGTTTATTGTCTGCTACATTGGATACAATAATCACCACTACTGAAGTTCCCAGGGAGTTGTATGCCACCAATATCTAGTTTTAGTCCTGGGTGGTGGCACTTAACTTATCCAAAGCACGCAAATCTCCTACTTAGCCGAAACTTGGGATCTATACTGTTAGCGACCACATTGTGGCCCTGGATATTCGTGTCAAGAAAGGGTTAGAACTGTCTAGCTATAACAAGGCATAGGTTTACACCCATGTACTGCCAATGCTCCAAGTGTTCCTTTAGTGCCCATCCACTTGCTGAGGTAATGACTACTGTAGTCCTTTCACAGTCAATTGCACTGGACTATAAAACTCTGATGATTCTTGCATGAGGTTTGAGATGTTTTAAGATTTTTAATAACTTCTGCTAATAGATATAAATGCTCAGTATACACAAGTGCGCAGGGTCAGACTGGGGGCACTTGGCACATACACTGTGAAAGTCGGTCACAGCTGGAAGACCTTTAGGTGCGCACAATCACTGTGAGAGATCTTTAGAAATGCAGGGTGCGGATCTGGGACGGCAGGGCCCACAAGAGCCAGGGGCTCCCCGGGTTTTTTTCCCGGTTTCCCGTCTGCCCAGTCCGACCCTGCAAGTGCGGTGTGCAAAGTGCAATTTTGGATGCAAATCGCAATATTTATTTTTACACAAAAAGTGCAGCTTTTCCCCCAATGATTCCAAGGTGCAATGTGGCAAAATGAACACAATTATTTGTGCATGTAGTCGCAAATTTGGTATTTGCACACAATTCAACTAAAGGTGGCAGGAACGGTACAATGTAATTTGGCATTTGTGAATTGAAGTACAAGGGTCATGCTTAGAAGCATCATAAAAACGTGTAATGAATGGTATCAATAAGTGCAATGTTAGCTTAATGGCACTTGCAGCTGTAATTGTCTCCTATGGAGTACGGGTCTTCAACAAGTCACAGTTGCAGTGCAATGTAAAACAAACCAGGTGTAGATAATGTAGGATTAGCCTGGGTCCGTGTTTAGGGGTCATTTTCAGGAGTGAGAATAAACAATTACATGCAGCAGGAACAGTAACACAGGAACTCTATTCTAGGATAAAGAACACAACTAGGATAATTATTTGCTGTGCTGATTAGTGATGGATGAATCTGTGCTGTTTTGCTTCAAAGAAAAACTTGTGAATTACCGTAAAATGGAGAAAAATTCATGAAATGCTTTGGAAATAATTTGGACGCGAGCAACAGTTTTTATTTGCGTGACTTTTTTTGTCCAAATGCATTGAAGTCAATGGGCATCCGAATAATTTTGACGTGCGACAATTTTAGGCGTGACTATTCTGACGCACAACAATATTTTTTTGTCATGGCTGATTTTTTCCCCGCAGTTTCACAAATTTATTTGGTGGTGGCGAAACACGGAAATTCTGAGTGAATTCGTGCCTGGCAAATTTATTCACCCATCACTAGAGCTGAGTAGAGAAAACACAGTGACAAGTTAGTCTCAATGTTGCTTGTTTCATATTAAAGAGAATAACATTCCCAAATTGATTTATTCATCAGATATTGTGTCTGAAGAATCCTGATCTGGCTTTGTTTCATAGCATATTTCCATTTATGCATATTATTAGGAGTTTCAGTTAAAGTTGGTCTGTGCCTATTAAAACTATTATTTCAGCCAAATGAACAGATTGTGCGCTGTTGGTCCCATGGTAAGTCTGGTCAATTGATGACCCTCAATTGCTGATGGAAGTTCTGAGATATTAGCTCTATATGGGTTAAAGTGGACCTGCCACCCAAACACAAAAAACTGTACATTCTGGTGTGCAAACAAGATTCAGAGATGATGCAAGGCTTGCCTAAAAGGAGCAGGAAAGGTACCGAAGCAGTTTATTTTCAGTATTTAGCCACAATAGGCAAGCTATAACACTATTTATTCTGCAGAATGCTTTACCATACCTGAGTAAACAGCTCTAGATCCTCTCTGTTTGTTTAGGATAGCAGCTGCCATATTCACTTGGTGTGACATCACATCCGGCCTGAGTTTCCCTGCTCAGTCATAGCTCTGGGCTCGGATTACTGTAGGGAGGGGGAGAGGAGCAAACTGAGCATGCTCAAGCCCAAGCCCTGATACAGAAGCCCATGTGTACACAACAGAAGGAAAGAAATGCAGTTTATTCTGACCGAGGACTCAGGGAAGCATTACTTTCAGGGTTTCCTGGTGTATTTATATAGACCTTTCAGATAAAGCTTACTTAGTTTTAGCCTTTTCTTCTCCTTTAACAGTGTCCACAAAATGGCTCCTGCCTGCTTGCTATAATTATGAATTCCCAAACTGAAGGAAACAAGATTCAAATAATTTATATAGTGTAATTAAAGTTCATTTTGCTTGACAATTGTAATAAAATAGGATTTTGAATAATCTTTTTCGGTGACGGATCCCCTTTAAATGGACATTGAAGGCAAAAATCAGGTGATATCACCACATACAGTGATAATAATGTTCAGTTTAATAAAAATAAATTGGTCATTTGGAATTGAATTAGGAAATACATTTTTCTCATCAGATAGAATGTGGCCCCATGGGTTCATATTAGAAAATGCTTTGAGTTGTGGTTCATGGTCCAGAAATTAAGCTGTCCAGACCTTGACATAGGGCTCACTTTGTTTGCCCAAATCCATTTGTGGGTCCCACAGCTTTGGGGTCAACATGCTTACTACTAACTGAAGGTAGGAATGATTTTTACTGGCAAATCTGTTTGCATCTATAATTAAGTATGGCACATTAGAGAATGGGTACTGCAAGTCCATCTTTTAATCTGCATTATAAACCACATTTGAATAATGTAAAAGAAAGGACATACTTCCTCATATGAATGAATGCAGAGAAATAATTTGCCCTGATAGTTTCATGTTTATGTAAGCAATTTAGCCTCTACTTATGGGGGGCATACTGTATTCCTGTTACCTTTGCTCCACTGGTTGAATTAATAAAGATACAAGGGAAGTAGAGGATACGACTGTTGGCTCAGATAATTGCATTAGGCTGTGGAGAGGCCTGTTATCAGCCTGCCCTTAAAGTACCTTGTGTCCCTGATCTACTGTTCTTTTTACCATCTCCCTACATTTGACCTCTGTAAATCCATAAATCAAGCATGTCAGATTCTAATAGAAACATAGCATGAAAGACCAGCATATTAGCGAAGATCCCACAATAAGAAACATACATATTTACCAGCGCTTTACCACATTTTTAAAATGTCATTCCCCACAGCCCCATCAAATATTGCTATTCTGACTCTGAGTACAAAGCTTAGTAAATAGGCAATTATGCAAGGAAAAGCTGTCGAAAAGCACTGTATGTGTTATCAATTAAAAGACTGCTCTATTTATTCTTTCTTCAAGGCTGATCTCTCCTCCGCTATTCCTTTGAGTATTCCCTACTTTGCTGAGCACTTAAAATACAGGTTCCCCAAGCTTTAGATCTGCTACTTTGTATTCTGTGATGATGAGGAGATTCTTTCAGTCTGGTAGGCTACTTAACTCCTTGGAGATTAAAGCAAAAATGATTCCAACATTCAATCAAATGTACCTACAGCAGAGGAACTTGCTAATACCATAGTTTATTGTTGAAACAAGTTCATTGGTTCTTTCAAAGGAAGGCAAGCAACCCTCAAGCAAGCAATTTCAAAATGATTTATATAAATATCCTGGATCACCATTTCAGATGTTAGGCAAATATACAGATCTGTTATTAAGCTAGCTACTATATTACTGCTGATGGTTCTTGGGTATTTCATATATTTATTATTCTCAGTGGAAAAAATTATATGGAAGTACATAACACAGGTAAGTGTTGCACTCAGGGTCCCAAGGGTCAACAGCAGGATTTGTGAAAGGGCAGGCTGAGAATCAGCCTCAAACAAAAATGTTCCTCCCCCATGGCATTAGCCTTAATCATTATTACTTTTTTTCCCACTCCTGTCACATCTACCTTATTATCAGCCACGTTTCCTCAATGCACTTCCCTCAATTTCATGTTTTCTACAGGTATTTGTACTTTATACTGTAGGTATGCTCTAGGTTTTTCTCACATTTCTCCATAACTTTCTTTGATCCCATTTTTTTAGTCTTCTGTTTAACACCTTTTTCCTGCCCCTTTATTTTACCAACTGTCCCACCATTCCTCTTTTCCCTTATTTTTTCCCCTGAAAAAAAAAACACTTCTCCCTTACTCACCTGCTGGTGTTGTTTCAAGGTGTAGGGGGTGTTTATAGTCATTAGTGACAGGTGTAAAAAGCATTGGAAGGGTGGACAGTTACTTTATGCTGGCTACTAAAACATTGCTGGCCATGGATATCATTCCATGTCTGATTCAGCTTTGATGATTCTGCTTTTGTCCACAAAGTCCAAGAACAAGGAAGGGATTGCCTGGAGGGAGATACATAGTTCACCCTTCAGCTTATCTGATTGACACTGCTGTACCAGGACATAAAGCAGCAGCATCAATCTTCTAGCTGACATAAAAGAAGATGTTTAAAATAAGCAGGGACACAGTAACTGCCCCCCCCCACACACACATATACCACAAAATTAGGTTCCAGTAGCATACCCTGATCTCATCTGGAGACAGACTCAGCATCCGTAGTTAGTAAGTTAGTAAGAGAGCAGCAATGTTTTGTTTTTTTTTTAAAATGTTTGAAGAATCAGGCGGCTTTGGGGAGGCGTAGCTTCCCCAAGCCTTAATGGAAATCCCCTATAAGTTTCATTCTGACCTATTTGTGTTATCCAGGTTTAATCCTACCTGTACCTTTCCTGAACTAAAGTAAATTGCATAAATGTTGTCAAAAAGAAACAAATGGTCATCACAAGAAATTCTGCTTCTGTGCAGTTATATTTATTTATATTGACCTGGGAGGCAAGTGTGTATCTGCTTCACTCTACCTAATATTATAACAAAACTCTCCGTTCCATTCTAACAGCAGAGAACAGAAAAAAATTAAAACCTTCAATAAAATCCATTTTTGCTGACATTGTTGTGCCCCTTAGCACAACTTTTAACTAGAGTATAATTCCAGCTGTTCCAGAGCAACATAGTTGTCTTGGGGCAGTTAACTAGGGGAACTCAATCCAAATTCTGATACACTGTAGAAGGCAGAATAAATATAAACAAGATCAATACTGCTAACTTTATTAGTTTATTAAATATGTTTAATGGTCAAAAATAATTTAGACAATAATAAAGTATTGAGAGAAACCTACTATGCCTACTATTATTAATTCCAGAGCAAAATAAGTCATGTTGAATGCAGCCCAAGAGTACTGTAATGCACATGGGCTTGCAAGAGGCGGTGAAATTTGTTATTTGCATGAACCTCCAAAGCCTCTCAACATTGTTCTTTTTTTCCATCTAGGGCTTTATTGCTTCTTACAATCGGCGCACCTTTTGCTTGTCCCAGGATAGGTACAGCTTTACAAATGAGTAAATCATTCAGCAAAGAAAAGATTACTCATGAAAACCAATGTGCAATGTTTAAGAAAACCATGGTTGTCAGTGTATATACTGTAGTAGAGGAACATTACTCTCATTTGAAGCAGCGTAGTGGCTTCTAAACAGTGAGGGCTTTGAGGTTATGGAATGCTCTACGGGGTGATGGCAGATTCTATTAACACCCTTAACATTGCCTTGGATGATTTCTTAAACAAGCATACTATACAAAGCCATTGTGATCTTATGATCTACGGTTAATTAGTATCGATATTGACATAGCTTATATATGTAAGTGTATAGCGTCTGTATCAGTATGTGTATATATAAGTGCATCTGGGTTCATCTGGAGGTGTTCAACTTAATGGACTTTAGCCTTAACTATGCAACTATGTCATTCCTGGATGTAATGTTCCTGTTTTAACTTCTGTTTTATTGACTATTTGACCTGTTACTGACTACACTTGCTGCTGCCTGTCTGCCCTGGTTTTCAAATTAGCCACCCACTTCCCCTTCTTTTACGTTGCGGCTTGGACTTTTGTTCTGTAAATCTCCTAGTACTCAGTTTCCTCCTCAGTTCTTACTCCTTGGTACTGATTTATTACATGAGATAATATGTCCTTTGCATATCTTTCCCAAAATGTCCAAGGTAAATGTCCTGTCATCCCACAATAAAACTAGTCTTTTTTAATATACATAGATTTTACATTTTATCATACATTTTATCACACAAATAATATTGCATTACCATGCATTGCTATCATCTGCCTGCATTTACAATGTTCCTCATCATTAAGCGCTTCACCATTCACTGGTTAGGTCAAATATCTCAAGGTGAAGGGGTTAACAGTTTGCCATCCCCCCAGCACCCAAACACCTGCTGAAGTTGGTGCGGCTGTTTGGTATAATTAAAGTAATTTGGAGCCGCTGATTGCTCCCATTCCTTAACAATCAGTGCTAACGAGAGGAAGCTGCAAGCTGTACGCACAGCAGAGGACGAAATTCTGTTATTTGTCAGAACTGATTCAATCCAATATGCCTGTACTCAGCCAAAAAAACACACATAGTGGGGTATGAGAAATAGTGACGATATTGCCGTGCTTCGTCCAAGTGAAAAGTAAAAAAGATAAATGTGGAACTCTGTTCATTTGATTGAATCAATTGAGTGTGCGAGCAATAGAAAAAGAAGTTGGTTGATATGATGAGGTTAATCTTATCATGGTATAAAATTCTAATTTGCACCTGACATAACATAATTTTACTGCTTATAGACCTAGGCAATAGAAAACCAAGCTGAATGAATGAACATTAGTAAACAAGTATACTCAAGGACAGAACTGCAGGCAAAGTAGTACTGGGTTTTAGATTAACTAATTTTTATTTATTTAATTATGGTGTTTTCTGGTTCATTGTAGGGGAAGGGAACATAAAAGGTTTTGCTTACTCTGCCTTTAATTGTATTTTAAAGTTCTTTCACTTACATGCCCTCTTGACAGTTTTATGCAGAGTCACCATCAAAAGCAACATTTGGGTGCACTTACGATGTGGGCTGAGATGGGTCAAAGGCGACACCCAGACATCTGACTTTGGAGACTGGATGTAGGATGACATCTTCAACTGTAATGTTAAACAGACAAGCCAGGTTTTGGTGGGAATATAAGCAGTTCAGTCTTGGACATGTTAAGCTTAAGGTGGCAAGCAGTCATCCAAGGGGCAGATTTACTCGAGGGTGAAAAATCGCCAGTGACAGCTTTGCACCCATCGCTATACTTCGCCTGGCAAAAATGTGCTTAGACAATGCTAATTCACTGGAATTTCGGAGTTTCAGCGTGGTAGACGATTGCAGACGACGTTTCGCTAGCGTTTCTTCAGCAATTTGAGCAATTGAAAGCGAAGATGTGCTAGAGGTCTTGCGCTTTATTTAATTTGCATACGGCTGGAAATTTAAAGTTGAATGGATGTATATGTTGCATTACATTACACAAGTCCAGGGAACCTTAATAAAGAAAATAGAGAAAATGGATGAAGGAAGCCGGTTATCCAAAAAAAAAATTTAAGGACTTTTGCAGGCTGTCACTATCACGATAAAAGGAAAAGACACCAGGGTTTTTTTGGACTTAGAAGCTTTTTCCACTAAAAATATCTTGTAAGTAACAGAAAATTGAGGAAGATCTATGTACTCCATTGCACTTCGCCTGGTCTGAGCCGGCGAAGGCAAGTCTAGCGAAAGAGGTAATTGAATTTGTGGAGTAACGGCCATTCGCCTGATTGACTTGTCGCATGGCGATAGAGTGCGAATGACGCTAGCGTCTATCTTTTTTGCTAACGACGTGACGTCTGCACCCGTTAGTTAATTGGCAATGTGCCTGCGGCCCGTAATGCTACCGAATTGACACTAGCGTTAGCCAATGCCCCCTGAAGAATAAATCTGCCCCCAAGACTCTAAGTTAGTGAGGTATTTCATGATTTCTGTCTGAATAGTAGGGCTGAGATTAAGGCAGAAAAGGAAGCTTTGTGTGTAATCCGCATAGAGGTGATACCAAATCCAATCAGGTGAACTAAGCCTACAATTGTTTTAGAGAAAGGAAGTGGAAACCTTTAAATATATATTAGGGAAATGGTCAGTCTCCTCATCCTTACTGCATAGGAAATTCATCTGCATGTCTGATTTGGAATACTTTGATTAGTAATCATATACAATTTTCAGCATGCATCTATGCTGATTACTAATCATACATGAAGTATGTGGATTTTACAGGTTGGGAAAAGAGGATAAACCAAGTAAAGAAGTAGAGTTTAGGTCTGCAGGCCTCTTTTCTCTTTGTTTACATCATTTCCCTTTAGAAATTGCATTTCTCGTGGGTTTTCTCTTATTAGTAAACATGGCCTGAGGATGGTAATGTTCTATTAGTGCTGAAATTATAACTCTATATAATGTATTCAGGAAACAAAAATATCGAGGAAATCTGCCAGTTATGCTCTGCATAAAAACGAGTGGTTTAAAAATTATCAACAAACATAGTTAATTTCCGTACTTCCAGTCTGGAAATGAAAACCTCAGCCCAGAACCTAGTCCCACTCCTGCTTACTCAAAGCCCTGTAATTTGCTTTCCCCATACCGTTCATTGCCTGTCCCTTTGCTGTTTTGTAAAAAAAAAACATTCCAATAAATAAATATAACGAATTGAGACTGAAACAGAGTAGTAACTGTGTAGAAGGGACTCAATGAACTGTCCATCAATGGCAGAAGAGTAAAATCAATGTGGATATATTTTGTACCCCCTGCAGAGGCAACTTTATGCGAGATAAGAGTTTACCACAGAAAAATTCACACACTTTCTATTTATTCCTATGGGAGTTTTTGAATAGTATTTATCAATGGGTGAAAGTTAAAATTCACCATGTGATAAATATGCTTTTAAAAATCCTGTAAGAATGAACAGAAAGTGTGTATATGCATAATATTATATAAATGTGAACTTTTAATGTAAGATGTTTAAAGGACTGTTGCACCAATCAGGTAATAGAATGTTTCAGAAGTATAGAATCACTGGGGGCACACCAACTAGTTCTCATGTCTGTACTCCCAGCGAGGTCAATTTAAAACAAAGACAACTTTATTAACAATAGCAAATATTCAAAGCATATAATAAAACAATAGATTTGCTTAATTAAAGTCCCTGCTTTACTAAAGTTGTATGGCTCTTCAACAAGTGATAGGCTTGGGGGTTTGTATACCCAAGCTTTATACTTTATACACTTTATACTGAGTGTAGTAATATATATGGGTGTGGCTCTATTCCAGATGCCCAGTTACTGTACTATTGAGAAAGATTATATACAAAATGCCTACTCTCTATAGATAAAGGTCACATACATAAATAACCAGTAATAGAAGTTGCTTGCCCTGTACATCACATTGCCAGTTCCCTCTAGCATTGCTTTGTTCTAGCTATAACTTTTTCTTAGTTCACTATAAATCTAATATCAAGTACTTATCATGACCTATATATACCCACCCTATTCAAATTGACCTTAGCACGGCCTACCTGAGTATAAGAGACCTATGTAACACCTGCCTACCAGGAGTTGCAAAAATGCGTCGTTGACCTTGTAGGCATTGTTTGCCCAGTTTTTTTGGCCGCAGCCACTGAAGCACAGAGGCCAGAAAAAATATGCCATATAAATGCTGAAAATAGTCATTTTTTTGGTCGCAGCCACTGAAGCACAGTTGCCAGAAAAATTATGCCATATAAATGCTGAAAATATAAATTTTTTTGGTTGCAGCCACTGAAGCACAGAGGCCAGAAAAATTATGCCATATAAATGCAGAAAATATGCATTTTTTTGGTCGCAGCCACTGAAGCACAGTTGACAGAAAAATTATGCCATATAAATGCTGAAAATATAAATTTTTTTGGTTGCAGCCACTGAAGCACAGAGGCCAGAAAAATTATGCCATATAAATGCAGAAAATATGCATTTTTTTGGTCGCAGCCACTGAAGCACAGTTGACAGAAAAATTATGCCATATAAATGCTGAAAATATAAATTTTTTTGGTTGCAGCCACTGAAGCACAGAGGCCAGAAAAATTATGCCATATAAATGCAGAAAATATGCATTTTTTTTGGTCGCAGCCACTGAAGCACAGTTGACAGAAAAATTATGCCATATAAATGCTGAAAATATAATTTTTTTTGGTTGCAGCCACTGAAGCACAGAGGCCAGAAAAATTATGCCATATAAATGCAGAAAATATGCATTTTTTTGGTTGCAGCCACTGAAGCACAGAGGCCAGAAAAATTATGCCATATAAATGCAGAAAATATGCATTTATTTGGACGCAGCCACTGAAGCACAGTTGCCAGAAAAAATATGCCATATAAATGCTGAAAATAGTCATTTTTCGCCATACGTTGACCTTGTAGACATTGTTTGCCCAGTTTTTTTGGTTGCAGCCACTGAAGCACAGAGGCCAGAAAAAATTAAACCAGTAGGGTTTGCACCCTAGTTTGTAACGGTGGCGGAGGGAGGAGGACGCTAAAGGACAGCTGTGTGTGGAGTCATGAGGCTTGAAGAGAAGGACAGCTGCATAGAAGTCAGAACAAGTCTTCCGGCGTGCAGTAACCCTCCGAGATCCACCCCTCATTCATTTTAATAAAGGTCAGGTAATCGACACTTTTGTGACCTAGGCGAGTTCTCTTCTCAGTTACAATCCCTCCTGCTGCACTGAAGGTCCTTTCTGAGAGCACACTTGAGGCTGGGCAAGACAAGAGGTTCATGGCAAATTGTGACAGCTCTGGCCACAGATCAAGCCTGCGCACCCAGTAGTCCAGGGGTTCATCGCTCCTCAGAGTGTCGATATCTGCAGTTAATGCCAGGTAGTCCGCTACCTGCCGGTCGAGGCGTTCTTTGAGGGTGGATCCAGAAGGATTGTGGCGCTGCCTTGGACAGAAAAACATTTGCATGTCTGACGTTACAGACCGGCCAAAGGGCTTTGTTCTTGCAGGTGTGCTCGTGGCAGGATTACTGGCACCTCTGCCCCTGGAATGTTGATGAGTTCCTGAAGTGACATCACCCTTAAAAGCATTGTACAACATGTTTTGCAGGCTGGTTTGTAAATGCCGCATCTTTTCGGACTTGTGGTATGTTGGTAACATTTCTGACACTTTATGCTTGTACCGAGGGTCTAGTAGCGTTGCGACCCAGTACAGGTCCTTCTCCTTAAGCCTCTTGATACGGGGGTCCTTCAACAGGCATGACAGCATGAAAGACCCCATTCTCACAAGGTTGGATGCAGAGCTATCCATCTCCGCTTCCTCATTATCAAGGACTGCATCATCCACGGTCTCCTCCCCCCAGCCACGTACAAGACCAGGGGTCCCCAAAAGGTCACCACTAGCCCCCTGGGAAGCCTGCTCCTGTTGGTCCTCCTCCTCCTCCTCCACAAAGCCACCTTCCTCCTCTGACTCCACTTCTGGCACCTCTCCCTGCGTTGCAGCAGGTGCCTGGGTTCGTTCTGGTGATTCCGACCATAAATCGTGCGCTTCCAGCTCCTCGTCACGCTGGTCTACAGCCTCATCTGTCACTCGTCGCACGGCCCGCTCCAGGAAGAAAGCGAAGGGTATTAGGTCGCTGATGGTGCCTTCGGTGCGACTGACCATATTTGTCACCTCTTCAAAAGGTCGCATGAGCCTGCAGGCATCGCGCATAAGCACCCAGTAACGGGGGAAAAAAATCCCCAGCTCTGCAGATCCAGTCCTACCACCCAGTTCAAAAAGGTACTCGTTGACGGCCCTTTGTTGTTGCAGCAGACGTTCCAACATAAGGAGCGTTGAATTCCAGCGAGTCTGGCTGTCAGAAATCAAACGCCTGACTGGCATGTTGTAGCGCTGCTGAATGTCAGCAAGGCGTGCCATGGCTGTGTAGGAACGTCTGAAATGGGCCGACACCTTTCTGGACTGGGTGAGAACGTCCTGGAATCCTGGGTACTTGGAGACAAAACGTTGGACTATTAAATTTAACACATGTGCCATGCAGGGCACATGTGTTAAATTGCCCAGTCTCAACGCTGCCAACAGATTGCTTCCATTGTCACACACCACTTTTCCGATCTGCAGTTGGTGTGGGGTCAGCCACCGATCGGCCTGTGACTGCAGAGATGACAGGAGTACAGATCCGGTATGGTTTTTGCTTTCCAGGCACGTCATCCCCAAGACAGCGTGACAACGGCGTACCTGGCACGTCGAATAGCCTAGGGGGAGCTGGGGGTGCACAGGTGTGGAGGAGGAGAAGGAGGACCCAGCAGCAGAGTAAGAAGAAGAAGAGGAAGAAGACGAGGTAGAGAGCGATGGAGGAGTAGAGGTGGTGGCAGAACCGCGTGCAATCCGTGGCGGTGACACCAACTCCACTGTTGTTGTTGTTGAGCTACCCATTCCCTGCTTCCCAGCCATTACCAAGTTCACCCAGTGGGCAGTGTAGGTGACATACCTGCCCTGACCATGCTTGGAGGACCATGCGTCAGTAGTCATATGGACCTTTGGCCCAACACTAAGTGACAGAGATGCGGTAACTTGGCTCTGCACATGTTGGTACAGGTGTGGTATTCCCTTTTTAGAAAAAAAATTGCGGCTGGGTACCTTCCACTGCGGTGTCCCAATTGCTACAAATTTGCGGAAGGCCTCAGAGTCCACCAGCTGGTATGGTAAAAGCTGGCGGGCTAAGAGTGCAGACAAGCCAGCTGTCAGACGCCGGGCAAGGGGGTGACAGTCAGACATTGGCTTCTTACGCTCAAACATGGCCTTCACAGAAACTTGGCTGGTGGCAGATGACTGGGAATGGGAACAGGTGGTCAAGGTGGAAGGCGGAGTGGAGGGTGGTTCAGACGGGTCAAGGAGAGCAGAGGTAGAGCAGTAAGATGCTGGACCAGAAGGAGTGTGGCTTTTAGTTTGCCTGTTGCCTTTGAGGTATTGCTCCCAAAGTGCTTTGTGCTTGCCGCTCATGTGCCTTCGCATAGAAGTTGTACCTATGTGGCTGTTGGGCTTACCAAGGCTCAGTTTCTGACTGCACTCATTGCAAATTACAATGCTTTTGTCAGAGGCACACACATTAAAAAAATCCCACACTGCTGACTTTTTGGAAGTGTGCGATCTGGCGCTAACAGTAGAAGTTGGCGGCATTGGCGGCAATGGCGGGTGCGTTGGCCGGCTGAACACAGGTGCCGATACATGTTGTTGCCCTACTGATCCCTGCGGGCTGTCCTCCCTGCTTCTTCTAAGTCTTATTCTCCTACTGCCTCTCTGACTCTCCGTCTCTCCATCTGAACTACCCTCCTCTTGCTCTCTTCTACTAGGCACCCACAAAACATCAATCTCCTCATCATCATTCTCCTCAGATGCATCAATTTCTTCTGACACATCACAGAAGGAAGCAGCAGCGGGGACCTCCTCCTCATCACTCATCATTATGTCCATCTCTGTCGTGTTCTCTGCCAGAATTAAATCTGGTGTAACGTCCTCATCTCCTTCATCTTCTTCTGCCAATAATGGTTGCGCATTACTCAGTTCAAGAAACTCATGGGAAAATAACTCCTCTGACTCCAGTGAAGAAGGGGCACCGGTGGTGGAGGAAGTGTTACGTGGGGTGGCCATAGCAGTGGAGGATGAGGAGGATGTTGTGGTAAAGTTAGAAACGGTAGAGGATGGGGTGTGCTGTGTAAGCCAGTCAACTACCTCTTCAGCATTTTGGGAGTTCAGGGTCATTGGCTTTTTAAAACTGGGCAGTTTGCTAGGGCCACAGGATTGCATAGCAGCACGGCCCCTAGCACGGCCTCTGCGTGGCGGCCTGCCTTTGCCTGGCATTATTTTTAAAAAAACAACAACAACAAAAACTCAGTTGGTTTTTCTGGAAACGATAATACACACAGCTAGATGGCAGTTTGAAGAAAACAGTGTGCAAATAATGCCTACAAGGTCAACGTATACACAGCGGTGGATACGGATTACGTAAAATATATGAATGCTGCTTGAAAAAAAGTAACTCAAGTGGTTTTTCTAGAGACGATAATATTATCAATATTTAGACAAAATGTGAACAAGCTCACACAGCTAGATGGCGGTTTGAAGAAAACACTGTGCAAATAATGCCTACAAGGTCAACGTATACACAGCGGTGGATACGGATTACGTAAAATATATGAATGCTGCTTGAAAAAAAGTAACTCAAGTGGTTTTTCTAGAGACGATAATATTATCAATATTTAGACAAAATGTGAACAAGCTCACACAGCTAGATGGCGGTTTGAAGAAAACACTGTGCAAATACTGCCCACAAGATCAACGTATACACTACTACAGCGGTGGATACGGATCTCGTAAAATTTATTATGGCTGCTTGAAAAAAGTCACTCCGGTGTTTTTTCTGGAGACGGTAATATTATGGATATTTAGACAGAATGTGAACAAGGTCACACAGCTAGATGGCAGTTGGTTGAATAACACACTGGGCAAAAAATGCCTACAGGGCAAATAATGCCTAAAAGATCAACTTATACACTACTACAGCGATGGATACGGATTACGTAAAATATATTATGGCTGCTTGAAAAAAGTCACTCCGGTGTTTTTTCTGGAGACGGTAATATTATGGATATTTAGACAGAATGTGAACAAGGTCACACAGCTAGATGGCAGTTGGTTGAATAACACACTGGGCAAAAAATGCCTACAGGGCAAATAATGCCTAAAAGGTCAACTTATACACTACTACAGCGATGGATACAGATTACGTAAAATATGTTATGGCTGCTTGAAAAAAGTCACTCCGGTGTTTTTTCTGGAGACGGTAATATTATGGATATTTAGACAGAATGTGAACAAGGTCACACAGCTAGATGGCAGTTGGTTGAATAACACACTGGGCAAAAAATGCCTACAGGGCAAATAATGCCTAAAAGGTCAACTTATACACTACTACAGCGATGGATACGGATTACGTAAAATATATTATGGCTGCTTGAAAAAAGTCACTCCGGTGTTTTTTCTGGAGACGGTAATATTATGGATATTTAGACAGAATGTGAACAAGGTCACACAGCTAGATGGCAGTTGGTTGAATAACACACTGGGCAAAAAATGCCTACAGGGCAAATAATGCCTAAAAGGTCAACTTATACACTACTACAGCGATGGATACAGATTACGTAAAATATGTTATGGCTGCTTGAAAAAAGTCACTCCGGTGTTTTTTCTGGAGACGGTAATATTATGGATATTTAGACAGAATGTGAACAAGGTCACACAGCTAGATGGCAGTTGGTTGAATAACACACTGGGCAAAAAATGCCTACAGGGCAAATAATGCCTAAAAGGTCAACTTATACACTACTACAGCGGTAGTAAAATAAAAAAAAGTAAAATAAAAAAAAAATGAATATTAAAAAAAAAAAAATTAAAGTTGGTGCTGCTGAACTACTAGGAGCAGCAGATTAGCACACCAATCCCACTCCCCAACACTGCTAGACTAATAGCACTGGGCTCTTATAGTAGTAGTAGTAGTAGTAGTAGTAGTAGTAGTAAAACAACAAAAAAATAAATAAAAGCAGTCCTTACAAGGACTACTGTTATTGCAGCAGTCAGCAGATGAGATCAGAAGCAGGACAGCTGCCCACTGCAGCTACATACAGAGCACTGCAGTAGAAGGTAGATTACTAGCCAGCAAAGCTACCTAAGCTTAAATGTCCCTCAAACCCCTGCAGACTTCTGTCCCTCCAATAACAGAGCAGTATCAAAACGATTACTAGCCAGCAAACTTTCAACTGTCCCTGAAATCACTAACAGGCAGCAGCTCTCTCCCTACACTATCTCTTCAGCACACACAGGCAGAGTGAAAAAACGCTGCAGGGCTTCGGTTTTTATAGGGAAGGGGAGTGGTCCAGGGGAGAGCTTCCTGATTGGCTGCCATGTACCTGCTGGTCTGGGGTGAGAGGGCAAAAAAAAGCGCCAACAATGGCGAACCCAAAATGGCGAACGTCGCGCGACGTTCGCGAACTTCCGGCGAGCGCGAACACCCGATGTTCGCCGGCGAACAGTTCGCGCCATCCCTAGTAACGTGTGTCATGTCATGATATGCACAAAAATTGACTAAAGCAATTTGTCCCAGATCATTGCTGCATAATCTGTCTGAGGACAGTACTTTAAGAGGGTTGTTTATCAAAGGTTTTTTTATACCTCAAATTAACTCTCAACTCAAACATTTTCTTAGGGGGAATGAAGACCGTATAGGTCTGAATGGAGTTAGGCCAGGCCCCCCTTCCCCCTAAGGTGCTTGTGGTTAGCCTCCCCCAACCCTTCCCAGCTAGCCCCTCAGGTAGAACAAAGGAAGAGGCTAGCCACGGCGGGAAAAAAGTGGGCGGGTTGGGGGAGGAAGCAGACGAGGAGCATGGGGCAGGGCAGTGATTTAAGGGGATGCTGTGTGTGAATTTGCTCATACTTACTTGTTTTTTGTTTCCCACCCTCCCTCCCTAGGTAAGGCGGATTCGGTTGAGAACAAGGTGCTCCAGGGTTGTTACAACCGATCGCCTATTTGGGGTCAGGAAGGAATTTTTTTCTGCACTAAATTGGCTGAAAAGTGCTAGAGTTTTCGCCTTCCTCTGGAGTACCATTATCTGTGTTGGTCAAGGCATCAGTGCGGCTCTAGGTCTACGAAGTGGTTATAGTGCAGGCCTACCTTGGGTGAGTCACGAGTGTGCATCAGACTGGGACTGCACGGCCTTCTCTGATGCATGCAAGTGACTGGGTTAGCGCCATTATGCACAATGAGGGAGCAGGGGGATGGGCAAAAAGGCGGTCACTGAGTGTGCTCAGCCCCGTGATCACTGCTTCAGGTTTTTGGAAATTTTTTGGGCCATTGAGCCCTCATTTTTTGAGTTACAGATTTTTTGGGCAGGAGCCCACGTTTGGAGAAGGAGAGCCGCAGCTGGGGTTAGGATGTACCTAAACTTTGATCTTTTAACTGTTAAATAAAACTTGTGACCTCCACAGATTTTTTGCCATAACATGTCTCTGTGTTTTCATTGAATGCAAAAGGTGCAGATTGGGGGGGGGGGGGATAGGGGGTTCCTTGGCTTATCAGCTTGAATGGAAAGAAACTCGATTAAGCGAGTTTTGAGTTGCGAATCTTGAAAACTCAAATTAATCGGGGGAAAAAACCGAATCACTCGAATTTATAATGTTTTTGAGCAAAATCCTTTGAAAAAACTCAAACATCATGAAGGCTATTAACATCTTCAAATGTTTCAAGGGACCTCTGCCTTTGACTCCTACCTGATCTCGACAGGTTTTAGATGGTGTATTTTTGGATTTGAGCTATTTCCAAGATCAGGGTATAATTAGTGATGGGAGAATTCATTCAGCAGGTGCAAATTCATGGTGAATATCAGAGTTTCGCCGCCGGCGAATAAATTCACGGAACGTCAAAAGATTTTGGATGCGAGTTGGAAAAGCCGCTCTCATTAAAACATTGTTTGGGTGCCATCAAACAAAATTGCAATTTTTCGCCGTTTTACGAAACTGGACAAATTCGACTATCACTAGGTATAATAAATCTAGAAAAAAACTTTAAAAATTTTAGTTTTTTTTAACCAGCAGATGTGAATGTTGACCAAAAAAATCTTGAATTTTCATGGAAAACACAATTTGAGCCTTAATAAATAACCTTTTAAATGGCACATGCAGTTTTAGAGAGATAATACTTTTATAATTGTGAAACTTCTATAAAGTGTTATGGTACATAGCCACAGTGAGTCTCCTTCTTAGCAAATTAAAGTAAATTCATATAACTAATACGCAAGAATATGAAAAGGTAACACTTAAAGGCTCCCCTCTATGGAGATAAATGTTCTTAATAGCATAAACTATTCAAAGCATATGGTTAGGGATTAACTGTATATTAATTGCATATTAATTCCTGAAAACCCTCAATACCCTTTGCTCTTGATACCCTGACTGCAGACAAAAGGTGGGCCAGAGTAAAAAACAAGACAAATTTACGTCAGAACATGAATTAGCATGCATTTATTGAATATTGATGATTTTTCTAGCTTTTTCTTTTCTAGCCCTGGCAAAGTATGTTTTGGACCTCACCATCATGGACCCCACCATCTGGGGGATGTTACCAAGCTCCTTCTTCTGCCAGGCTTCCCCACAATCGTTGGGTCACCATTGGGTCTGTCTTAGTGTCTTCCTTATGATTACTCTCTATTCTATTGCAGCCACTTTGGAATAACTGAATAATTGGATGTTAAGAACAGGCAAACATTTGTTTTCTGTTTGTAATAAATGTAATGAGTTGAAACAAAGGAATTATAATGATATACGTCTAATATACGTATAATAATATAAATCTGCTTTTTTGTGTCCCCATTAACCACCTCTCTGGCCAGCTGTTGAGAAAAACTTAAAAATAAAATAATGTGTAATAAGCAAAAATCCCCCACCCCCATTTAAATAATAATATTCACTCAAAACAGACTGATCTCTTACACAAACAGTTTGTTTCCAAATCTAAAAGCTGACTGGGGGAAGTTTATCCTTTAGAAAGTACTATTGATTGAGTTAAGCTACAGAAAATGAACTTAGAAACCAGTGGATGTTATGATTAAGCCAGTAACAAAGTTTAAACTGGGAGAATTTGTACATTACATATTTGGAGTATAAACCGGTGTACTATACATTTATGCTAAATATGTTTGTAATATGAGAGCAAGTGGGGGTCTTAAGATATGCATTAATGGGTGTGCTCTCATACAGATCCCATAGTAATCTGATCAGGGCCGCCATTAGAAATCATGGGGCCCCGTACAACAAAATTTTTGCCCACACTGACGACCAAGCTCCACCCCATATGCCGCCCACTCCACATCGCAGTTAAAAGACCACACAGACATCAGCGCTAAAAAAGTAACCCCCCCCACACACAAGTTATAAAAAGCTATTGATGGTCAGGGCCCCCTTATAAAAAATTGGGGCCCCAAAAAAAAAAGTAAAATAAAAATGTTTTTTTAAAAAAACATTGATGGCAGGGGACCCCTTATAAGTTAAAAACAAATTGGGGCCCCAAAAAAAAAAAAATTAAAAAAAAAAAGTTTGGCAGGGGCCCCCTTACAAGTTATAAAAAATTGGGGCCCCAAAAATTTTTTTTTTTAAAAAAAAAAAAAAAGGGAAGTGAGGGAATACAGGGTTATGGAAGATAGCTCATAGTACAAGTTGATCCAGGGACTAGTCCGATTGCCATTTGGAATCAGGAAGGCATTTTCCCACTCTGAGGCAAATTGGAGAGGCTTCAGATGGGGTTTTTTTTGCCTTACTCTGGATCAACTGGTAGTTAGGCAGATTAAAAAAAGTTAAAAGGCTGAAGTTAATGGACGTGTGTCTTTTTTCAACCTAACTTACTATGTTACTATGTTACTATGTTACTATGTATGTATGTATGAGACTTCTCTCATTGACTTATATACAACCTCAGCAGGTCTGAGATTTTGAATTCTGACTTTTTCCATCCTTGGTGTATAATAAATCCTGAAAAATTCATGTTTTTTTCCACTAAAAATAAGGAGATTTTTTGAGTTTTTGGCATTCAGACTTTAATAAATAACCCCCTTAACCCTTCAATGTTGAAAGTATAATCTAAGTATACATTTTGACACCTATGCCTCTGGAGAGCTCCCAGCAAAAAGCATTAAATTATCTGTAACTCAAGATCCTATATAGTATTAAGCAAAGTTGTCGTGTGAAGAATATGGTATGGTTTGACAATACGTGTTTTTTTCTCAATACATTGAAATAATGTCTCTGGTACTACATGCATGGAATATGGTAACATGAACATGTTTTCCTTTGTGTCCAGTGTGGAGGATGATTTAAAAGAGCCTTATTGCCTCTTTCTGCAAAAAAAGTGCTTGCCTCTCCAGGTAGTTACTTATTCTTTATATTGTACTTTTGTTTTGTTGCATTTGACATTATTGTTTTATACATATACAGTCATATGAAAAAGTTAGGGAACCCCTCTCAGCCTGAATAATAATTTACTCTTCTTTCATCAAAAAAGATAACAGTGCTATGTATTTCATTTCCCAGAAACATCTGAGTTGTTTTCTCACCAAAGATTTTTAGTGAAGCAGTATTCAGTTGTAATTAAATCAAATATTAAAAACCGGTTGTGCAAAAATTTCAGTACCCTTTTAATTTTGCTAATTTGAATGAATGTAACTGCTCAATACTGATTACTAGCAACACCAAATTGGTTGGATTAGCTTGTTAAGCCTTGAACTTCATAGGCAGATGTGTCCAATCATGAGAAAATGTATTTAAAGTGGCAAATTGACAGCTGTGCTTCTGTTTGACTCTCATCTGATGAGTGACAGCATGGGATCCTCAAAGCAACTCTCAAAACATCTGAAAATAAAGATCATGGTTAAGGGGAAGGCTACAAAAAGCAGAGGTCTAAACTGTCAGTTTCAACTGTAAGGAATGGAATCAGGAAATGGAAGGCCACAGGCACAGTTGCTGTAAAACCCAGGTCTGGCAGGCCAAGAAAAATACAGAAGCGGCATATGCAGACAACCCAAAGATCACCTCCAAAGACCTGCAAGAACATCTTGCTGAAGATGGTGTACATTGTTCTACAATTCAGCACAATTTGCACAAAGAACATCTGTATGGCAGGGTGATGAGAAAGAAGCCCTTTCTGCGCAACCTGGTTCATTTCGTCGCTTGTTGTATGCAAAAGCTCATTTAGACAAGCCACAGTTATTTTGGAACAAATTGCTGTTTTGGAACAAAGACTGATGAGACAAAATTTGAGTTATTTGGTCATGTCAAAAAGCGATTTGCATGGCAGAAGAAGAACACCGGATTCCAAGAAAAACACCTTCTACCTACTGTCGAATTTGGTGGAGGTTCCATCATGCTGTGGGGCTAGTTCAGGGACTGGGGCCCTTGTTAAAGTCGAAGGTCGGATGAATTCAACCCAATGTCAACAAATTCTTCAGGATAATGTTCAAGCATCAGTTACAAAGTTGAAGTTACACAAGGGTTGGATATCCCAACAAGACAGTGACCCTATGCACATTTGGAAATCTACAAAGGCATTTATGCAGAGGGAGAAGTACAATATTCTTTAATGGTCGTCACAGCCTTAAATATCATCAAAAATCTATGGGATGATTTGAAGCACTCTATCCATGCTCTGCAGCCATCGAATTTAACTTAACTGGAGAGATTTTGTATGGATGAATGGTCAAAAATACCACTATCCAGAATCCAGACACTCCTCAAAGGCTATAGGAGGAGTCTAGAGGTTGTTAGAGGTTGCAAAAGGAGGCTTAACTTAGTATTGATTTAATATCTCTGTTAGGTGACCAAATGTATGCACCTGTCTAATTTTGTATGATGCATATTGCAAATTTTCTGTTAATCCAATAAACTTTATGTCACTGCTGAAATACTAAGGCATGTTATATGTTAAAAGGAATTTGCTACTTTGAATGCTCAGCCAATGATAAACAAAACTTCAAAGAATTAAGAGGGGTTCCCAAACTTTTTCATATGTCTGTACTCACATCATTTGACATTTGTGTTTTAGGCCTTAAAGGGGTTGTTCACCTTTGAGTTAACTTTTAGTATGATGTAGAGAGGGACATTCTGAGACAATTTGCAATTGGTTTTCATTTTTTATTTATTTGTGGTTTTTGAGTTATTTTACTTTTTATTCTCCAGTTTGCAATTTTAGCAATCTAGTTGCTAGGGTCCAAGTTACCCTAGCAACCATGCATGGATTTGAATAAGAGACTAGAATATAAATAGGAGAGGCCTGAATAGAAAGTTAGGTTATAAAAAGTAGCAAGAACAATACATCTGTTGCCTTACAGAGCATTTGTTTTTTAGGTGGGGTCAGTGACCCCTATTTCAAAGCTGGATAGAGCAAATCATAAAAAATTATAATAAAATAAATAATGAGGTCCAATGGAAAAGATGCTTAGAAGCAGCTATTCTATAGCATGCTAAAAGTTAACTTAAAGATGAACCACCCCTTTAAATTGCCCATATCTAGACTCATTAATGTCAGAGTTGACAGCTTATTCGCTTGTTTATAACACAGGTATCAGATCACTATCGAGGGGCATATTTATTGAAAAAAAAAGATTTCCTACTAATGGAGCGTTGGCTCAAGTCAACACTTCTGGTGGAGGAAACTTTTTTTAGTGATAGGTGCACTTTTTGTATCATATTATACATCTGTATAAGCAATAAAAAAAAAAAGTTACAGAGAGAAAGGTTATTGTCCCCTATATAATTTAATTCCAAAAGGCCTAAGTAAGTAACAAGGATGCAAAGGACTATGTTAAACTAAAAGTAGAGATCCTATCAGAACTGGGGGTTAAAGGGGGACCTGTCACCGTAAAAAAACAATTCCAAATTATTTTCTATTGTGCTTGTCAAGTAAAATAATCTTCACTTACACCATATACATTGAAATCTTGTTTCTTTTAGTCTTGGAATTACACAATGACAGCAAGCAGACAGCAGCCATTTTGAGAACAATGTTATTAAGGAAAGCTTTGTCTCATGCCAAAATCTTGTTAATGTGCCAGAATTGAACACCTGATGCCAATGCCCATGCACAGGCTACACAATTAGATGGTGAAGAGGGAGTGGGAATGAGGACAGAGACATCTAGGAAGTGCAGAATGGAAAGTGAAAGCAATTGCCAGACAATGAAACAGCTCTGTGTGATGAACCAGCATTTATTTCCCCTGACTCTAAGAAGAGAATGTGTGGTACATACAGATGCTCCTGACGTGGGGTTAGGGGTGGTTTATGATAAGGAATACCCAGTGGTGTTTTTGAGACATTGAGATGTCATTTTAAGATAATTTCCCCCACTTACTTGTTGAGCCAAGCTAAAGAAATGAACCAGGTTGTTCCTTTTATTAAAAAATTACAACTTCACTGTTGAGCATAGGGCAGGAAAGTGGCAACAGAATGCTGAAGTCCTCAGTCCACTGTCTGATGGTTGAAAGGTACAGTAACATCAAAAAATGAAAGTGTTTGAAAATAATGAAAATATCATGTACTGTTGCCCTGCACTGGTAAAACTGATCTGTTTGCTTCAGAAACACTTCTTTTGTTTATATAAATAAGATGCTCTGTGGAAATTAATAAAAGGATATATGGCACAGGTTAAATTGTGGATAACAGATAACACCATTATATTCTACAGAGCTGAGCCATTTCTCATTTGAATGGCTGCCCTAGGGTTGCCACCTGTCTGGTTTTGAACCGGACAGTCAGGTAGTTTTAGTTGTCTGGTTCCAAAATACCTGCATGGCCAGGCTTATCCCCTGCTTCCTGAGCGATTAGACCAATCACAGGCTATTTCATGGCTATTTCATTTCATGGACCTGCCTCTTCTCATCACCCCTTTACATCATCAGCCCACCTCTGGGTTTATTAAATCTCGAACTACAAATTCAGATTTTATAGAAAAAATAAATAAAAGTTTTTGACATTTAGACTTTAATAAATAATCCCCTAGGTGTCTAAATATTTATCACCGCTAAATGCCAGATAGTTATATTATAGTGTAAAAAGCGTATACATCACCATATATGTGCACATTTTACAGCGACGTTTCGAGACAAGTTCAGCCCTTTCTCAAGCCATGTAAACAATGGTTTCTAAAATCAACATAGTCCATATAGATTTTAAAGTCCATCAAAGGTAGTGACAATGATTCTTTTCCTATACCACATACAGGGCTGTTACCACATATGCTGTATAGAATAAACAAATAGACACTTGTAACATATATAGCAAAAAAATTTGTATATCTTCCAATGGACAAAATGAGATACTCATGTTTATAAAAATAAGTACAGATTATAGTCATTATTTAATCCATGCGGCTGTAATGAATTTGATTTCCTTATCCACCACACCTCTCTCTGTTACAATTTCAACTCACAATCCCCACCTCTCTTTAATGGGGGCACTGTCTGTGTATATATATATATATATATATATATATATATATATATAATTTTTTTTTTTTCTTTTTTCCTCGAGCGAACATTTCTCTGCCGCAATCCCAGCCTTGTGCGCTCGAGGAATTTGAACTGTACCATTCATATTGGAACTTTTAAGACTGTCTCTAGCAATGAATTATTTTTAGGTTTAATCTGATTTTTTTGTACAGGTTGTGGGGAAGGCGATGGGGGCTGCTGTGGCACCCTCATAAGTCAAACTGTTTATGCACCAGTTTGAGTAACATTCAATTATGCCAGAATATGGGGACAGGATACTCTTCTTCCGTCGCTACATTGACAATATCATTATTGTATGGTGTAGCGTGGAGGATGAGTTCCATAGGATAGTACATGATTTAAATGTCCTTGAAGGTCCTGTAAAATTAATTTATCATTTGCATGCAGAGCGAATACATTTTTTAGAAGTTGAATTATGGAGGCAGGACAACCACATTGAGTACACACTTTTCTGTAAAAAGACGGATAAAAATGTCCTCGATTACAACAGTTGTCACCCAAGGCCAATGAAAAAAATCCCATCTCACAGTTTTGTAGAGTTTTACAGAATAATTCAAACTCTGAACTGGCAGAACAATAGTTAAAAGACGTGGGCTCATGTGGACATGATATATATAGATATATATATATAAAAAATTATATATATATATATAAATTATATATATATATATATATATAGATATATATATATAAAAAATTATATATATATATATATATAAATTATATATATATATATATATATATATATATATATATATATATATATATATATATATATAAAAAATTATATATATATATATATATATATATATAAGTTCGTAAGACTGCTGCACACACTTTTAGAGGGATACTGCCCTTGTGCAAACAGAAGAAATATATAAAGTTTGAAGAAATGCTGTTGCATAAACTGTATGGCCCCCCACTCCTCCCCCATGACCCCTTACTAATCCCACTGCCCACTCTACTCTAGCTGCCCCATACTTCTCTAGCTCACCCCTCCCCCCCCTGCCTAGTTTAAACACTCTTCCAACCTCTTAGCCATTCTCCTTCCACTGAGGTACAATCAGCCACGACTACATAGATTGTACCCCAAGGAAAAATCTGCCCTGTGTTCTAGGAACCCAAACCCGACCTTCCTACACCACTACCAAACTACCTAAGCTCCAGCTGTCTTCCTAAATTTGCATGTGGCAAAGGCATAATTTCCAAAACTAATTACATTGGAAGGCCTCCCCTTAATCTTAGAGAATATATCCCTGAATTTATTCTTTAAAGGTCCTCCATCTACCGTTAATATTGTCATTAGTACCAATATTTACCAAGTTGGGTCATGTCCAGCCCCACCCAATAATACTGTATGTCTATCCAATCAACCACAACCCTGGCACCAGGAAGACAGTAAACTATTCAGTTGTAACGATCTGGATGACAGATTACCCTATGCACTTTCCTAATAGTTGAATCCCCTGTAACCACAATCTGTTAAACCCTGGCTCTGCTCTGCCCCATCTAGAACTGCTAATCCAGAGTTCCTACTACCTATGTTCTTCACACAATCTGACAATGCATAAACCTTGGAACAGCCTCCCTTTTCCTTTTGCCCACACTAGATTTTCTAAACGTCACCCAGCTGAATGTCTCATCATCCTGCTGCTGTTCTCTTCCCCCAAACTACCCGATCCTGCCTGATGTGCAGATACTCTCAAAATACTCCCAAGTAGGTTCCATGATGTTCCAGTTCAGAAATCAACAAAACATGCAAGAAGATAGATGCAGAATAGGAATTAAAGGAGACGTTTGCTTTGAAATTAACGTTTTTTTATACTGACAGTGTTTTTCCAAGTCAGTTGTCAACTGGCCTTCATGTTTAATAAGTCACAATGTTTGGTTGTCAGGGATTGTGTTTCGCATATGGCAAACCCTAGGGGAGTGACTGGATTTCTGTCTAGGTGTGCTCTTCTGCCTATAACAGCCACCTTTGGCTTTGGGCCTGGCTCTTAGTTACTCGGGTGCCACCAGGACTTACCGCACTAGAATCCAGTAACTCCCATAGGGGAAGGCAAGGGAGCCAAATGTATACTCTGGGAAGGAGCTTGACATAGTCAGACAGGCTGGGTCAGAACCAGATAACAGGAGCAGAATCATGAGGCAAACTCAAGGTCAGGAACAGGCCAGGTCAGAAGCAGGAAGTCACACAGGGTAGAGTCAGTGCAGAGCAGGGGTTTATATAGCCAGACTAATAGCTAATACTGAGCACCTATGGCCAGATTAGCAACAGCTGAGTTTGCCACGCCTTTTAGAGGATACAAGAATACCAATAATAGTGAACCAGACCCTTAGCTGTCTGCCAGTATAGCACAGCAGTATTGGAGACTACATAGTTCTCTGAAGGTCACAGGTTCAAACCCAGGCAGGATGTTATAAAGTGACCCCAAAAACCAACTGAATCTATAGTTGCAGAATGGAAAGATGCAGAAAGCCCAACACAAGCTTTGCTTAGAAAAGGTCAGTTTTAGAATACTAAGTTAATTTAAAGCATTATTTTTCTAATAAATAAGCCATAATGCAAGTGCATTAATGAACACATAGTCTGTTATAGACTGATCTACAAAAGACACTTTGGGGCAGATTCACTTAGGGTCGAATTTCGAAGTTAAAAATACTTCGAAATTCGACCCTCGAATTGAAATCCTTCGAATATCGAAGTCGAAGGATTTAGCGCAAATCCTGCGATCGTACGATCGAAGGATTATTCATTCGATCGAACGATTAAATCCTTCGAATCGATCGATTCGAAGGATTTTAATCCAACGATCGAAGGAAAATCCTTCGATCAAAAAAAGGTTAGTAAGCCTATGGGGACCTTCCCCATAGGCTAACATTGACTTCGGTAGCTTTTAGCTGCCGAAGTAGGGGGTCGAAGTTTTTTTTAAAGGGCAAGTACTTCGACTATCGAATGGTCGAATAGTCGAACGATTTTTAGTTCGAATCCTTCGATAGTCGTAGTCGAAGGTCGAAGTAGCCCATTCGATGGTCGAAGTACCCAAAAAATACTTCGAAATTCGAAGTATTTTTCATTCGAACCCTTCACTTTAGCTAAGTGAATCGGCCCCTTTGCATTTAGCCATTTCTGATCAAACGCTTGCTTTCAAACGTGTGCATCGTACACAGTGAGGCCTATTTATCATACTGTGTAAAATGATTAACGCCAGAAAATCTGTGTTAAAAGTTGTATAAAATAAATGGCAAATTTATTAAGGTGTGTGTTCTATTTTAGCCTCCCAATTGCCAGATTTCATACAACTACAGACCTTGCATAATTCATTGTCAATGGGAAAAATTCAAGCCCCCAATAAGAAAAGCCCCATCTACTAACCTAGATAGTCCCCCCTCCTGCTTCCTCCCCACATAGTTCATTATTCCAGAACGTGTGCCTGAACAGCATCCTTACTTATTTATGCAGAGTAGCGCAGCAGAGCCAGGTGACATTTCCAGATATTCCATCTTCTTCGATAAGGGACCACTGTATTTGGCCTATGCACAGTTGGAGTAGTCTGGTATTCGTAACAACTAAGCATGCACCAAAAAGTTCAGTGAATTGCCAAATGGTTTCAGGAACTATCCCCAGTGTGAGGTTGGCAGGTTGGAGCCTATGTGCTGTGTAACCAAGGCTTGATGAAAAGTCAGAGGCTTTATGATAGTGAGCAAATAGATTTAATGTAGTAACAGAAGATGAAAATAAAGCCAAGCCAATACTGATCAGTGATCAGCAAACAAAAGGCAAAATAACACAAAGTCTTTCAGTAGACATGGTCAGGTAAAAGGCAACCAAGAGCGGATCTGTGAAGCTGGCGGTGGTCAAGACAGGCAGCAATCCAGCATAGTTCCACAGAACAGGCAGAAGTCAGAGCTGGGAAATCAACAAGGACAAGGATTCGGGCAGAGAGGGAACCTAAGCTGAAGCAGGAACAAAAACAAGCATGAAGGCAAAATCACCAAACTGATATGAATGATCCAGCAAAGGGAGGCAGAAAGGAACTTGCCTATATAGGCCCATAATTACCAAATTGTAGACATCTGGCCTTAATGAGAATGAGGGTGGAGACAAAGAGAAAAGCAGCGAAAGCAATGGTCTATATGGACCATATACGTAAACCTGCCCAGGAAAATAAGGAAGAAAACAAAATGCAATATATCAATATCAGCCATGCCATGTCAGAAGAAGAGATGGTCCATTCATGTCATACTCAAACCCCTCAAGAAACACTGTCATTATTATGTGCCAGGAGAACATAGTGATTTGAGATTTTCTCATGGAAAACTTGATCAATTCGAGTTAACAGGTTGTTAACCCCAAACTCACTGAGTTTTCTCTTAAATTAGAAACCATTTCAGTTGAAAGATCATTCGAATTCATTCGATGTCTAAAAAAGCTCATATAGCTCTAAAATTCAACCTTTGATAAATAACCCCCTTCATTTTTCGGAAACATATATGCACTCAGAATCCCTCTGACTGCCATTGTTTTCAGCTTGGTTTTCTACAATTCTTTTATAATGAATAAGGGGCCTAGTTATCATTCTGTGTGAAATAAAAATTGTGAAAAAATACACCACACAAAGCCAGGCATCACTGTGTAAAAAAACAGTGTATGTATCAAGCTGTTTATTGATTTTCAGAGATTGCTTGCCTCTGTGTAAAAAAAAAATGGTGAAACCAGAAGCAACTGTTTGAAAATGCTATGAGAAAATATGGCATTTATCCATTGCAGGTTTTTGTATGTGTTTTTTTTTCCTTTTTCCTCCTGAACTTACTTGCTACTTAATTTTTTCCCATTGACTTTAATGGATTACATGAGGTCTGAAGTGGTGTAAAATAATGCCAATAAATCCACTGTCTGGTGGCATAAAATAAAACACACATCTTGGTAAATTAGCCATTAATTTCATAGAGTTTCTTACAGTTTTTCTGGTGTTGATTATTTTGCACAGTATGATAAATAAGAATCTAAATGTCCTACAAAGAAAATATAATGCCTGTGGCATATGGGTTGATTTCATATGCCAAGTAGGGTTATAACCTGGGCAGTAAATTAGCAGCTAGGGCTGGAGTTGGTGTTACACATTTACTACCAATGTACATCTTTTTGATCACCTCCCTGAATTGCTATCTTTAATTTAAAGCTGGCCATAGATGTAAAGATTTTTAAAAGATCTTTTTGTTATCGTTAGACCAAGTGTATCTTGAAATGATCGTATAAATGTATGATTTGTCCATCAACTAAAAAGACCATTTCAAGCGATGTTGTCTAGTTAAAGCCAGGAAAACTGAGGGTAGCTGCCTGCTTGGCCCTGCAAACAATTGGACAATAGATAGATTTCACTGTGACCGATGAAAATTTTCTAACCTGCCCGATCAATTTTCTGACTGAAAATCGTTAGATGCATGATGGTTTGATTCCCACTAACCTCACGATAATTTGACAGATTGGTTGGATTGCACTAAAATCGGTTGTTCATCAAAGAAAAATCTATGTCTATGGGGGCCTTAAACCTCCTTCCATGCCAATCACCACTCCCTCCACATCTAGCTTTCCCACCCCACCCAGTTCTCTCCGCCATGACATCACTGCTACATCCCCCTAGGAGTGGATAGGAGTAAAAGTGATCAGTGAGGAAATTAGTTATCAGGGGAAAAGAGGGGGAGCAGACAGCAGGGGTGACTGTGCAGACTGAGCAGAAAAGTAAGGAAGTTGTTGGGGAGCGAGCACTAATTCTACTTGTGTACGATTATAAAATATAACAAACGTTCTGCAGTATAGTGGGGCAAAGAGATCACTAACAATAGATGTAAAAATGGTTTTATATTAATTGAACAAATATTTACATAAACATAAATCAAAATAAATGCACACTACAAAGATACACACTCAAACAAAATATTATTCCCACACCAAACCTTATGGATAATGTATGATACCTTTAATTCTTTAGGTTCACACAGCCTAAGTATACCTCTCCTTAGGTTCCTTTGGGGGTCTGGTCCTCGAAACGGGTTCCCTCTGATCTGGTACGGTGGTTACTCCTCTCTTGGGCCCTGTGTGCTCCCACACACTTAAATACAGGAGACCTTCTAAAAGTTTATAGAAATGTCTCCTGATTTCCCTGACTATTTGCAGTGCTACAATCTTTATTCTATAACATCTGTCTTTACTATTGTACAGTTGCAGCATTGTCCTTTGATATTATATTGTCTTACAGTTATGTCATCTTCCCTATTGCTCGCTCCAGATTTACACATAGTTGGTGAAAGCACTGGAAAATTCTCCAATAAGAGCCATCTTGCTGATAACTACAGTAGCAGCAATTCTAGATTGCACAGCAATGTAATAACATATCCAAAGTACAGATACCGTTTTGCGTAGGAGTTTAATGATTCAGCTAGGATTCCAGAAACAAAGATCAGGAAGCCACGTATATCAATTGACTACTATTATTGGATTACAAATCCCAGGGGGAGTTTTATAGTTCAGCTAAACTGAACTGAAGCTTGGTACAGTACAACTGTTTATACTAAGATAAATGTATCCTTTAGTTTTTACAATGCACACCCAGCCTATTAAAATAAATATATGCTTCTAATATATAGACTCACTAAAGGATTTACAAGCTAAGCTTTGACAGTAAACATGTCAGCTAACACTTAATAAAACACACATCCAATTGTGCTGGTGCGTGAGCCCAGACATTCATAGAATTATACACTAAGTGCCATCAGCAGGTCATCTATTAAGCACCCTCCCTGTACATAGCAAGGTGTGCAGCATAAATACTTATGATGTGTTCCTAACGCAATCCAAAGAACACTAGGTAACTGCCTAGAGCACATTATTCTGCACTGCTGCATGGTTGCATGGCTGGATGCACTGAGGGAAATTGAACTGCTGCACAGCCACAGAATTTTACCAAATAAATTGGGTGTTCATACTAGATTTATCTCTTTTCAGTGAAATTGCTGCAACTGTGTAATAGGGCTCATTTATAAACACTGGGTAAATTTGTACCTGGGCAGTAACCCATGGCAACCTATCAAATATTTGCTTTCATTGTTCAACCTGCAGCTAGCAGAAAAAAAGTCAGTCACTGATTGGTTGCTATAGGTTACTGCCCATGGGCAAATTTCTCCAGTGTTTATAAATGAAACCAAGCAATATAGTGGAAAGTATAGCGTCATAGTGTCTGGGGAAAAGTCTGTAACTGTAGGGTAGCATATGTAGTAACCAGGGGCCAGATTTGGTATTTACGCATCCTAGCAGTGACTAGCTCAGTGTTATAGCTCCCACCCTTTCCAACAATTGTCAGGTGATATCAGTGGTGGCCAATAAAAGGGCAACCATGTTTGGGAGTTTTAAGCTTGAAAGCAGTAAGTAAGTCGCAGGTAAAACTTAGTCCCTGTGTAAAATGTATAATAAAGCAATATAATTGTATGACTGGCCATACCAGGGATGACTTTGATGTAGTTGGCCAGTTTAATTATATAAATCCAGCACTGGTGGGAAGATGGTGTCAAGGTAACAGGTGTTAACTAGGGCAAATAGTGTCAGGGAAGGTGACATAACTGTAAAACAATATAGTATCAAAGGACAATGCTGGAACTGTACAATAGTAAGGAGAGATGGTTATAGAATAAAGATTGTAGCACTGTAAATAGTCAGGGAAAGGGGTTGCAACTGTGGCATAGTGTATATGGTAAGGCAAGGAAGTAGCTGTAAAATTTATATATCAGGAAATCCCAACATACAAGTGAAAGGTGCATATTGTAACACCAAAATCTGGCACATAACAAATACCCACTATGGTTTGTTCCAATATTATTGGTCAACAGGTGGTTAAACTGCATCAGACTTATTTGGATTCTTCTGTTCCTCCTGCGCTGTAACACTGTCCCCAACCTTTTTTTACTCGTGAGCCACATTTAAATGTATAAAGACTTGGAGAGCAACACAAGCATAAAAAAGTCCATGGGGTGCCAAAGGGCTGTGATTGGCTGTTTGGTAGCCTCTATACTGACTGGTAGCATACGGGATGCTCTGTTTGGCAGTACATCTGTTTTTTATGAAACCAAAACTTGCCTTCTAGCCAGGAATTCAAAAATAAGCACCTGCTTTGAGGCCACTGGGAGCAACATCCAAGGGATTGGTGAGCAACATGTTGCTCGCGAGCTACTGGTTGGGGAACACTGCTCTATAGGCTTCCTGCTGCAATTTATTTCCATTATGCAGCCTCCAGTTATTGCTGGACTACTACAGCCTTGGGCTGTCAATGGATGCTGGGAGTTGTAGTCCTAAAGACCTGCTTTATGTAAACCATGGCAATCCCCTTGAGGTGTATTTGGCAGCACCACCAGATGATCAGTTTCTCAGGTCAGATAAATGAATTTTCAATGCTTAATGCTGCACGGGACAAGCTAAACCCCCCTCAGCCGCCTATAACAGGCGCAGTTGCACGGAGACAAAGACATGTCTGTAGTTTATAGTAGAAAGAATAAAGCTCATAAAGACAAGAGGGTGCCTGGTGATAATGTGACAGTGCCAGGGAGGGGGGCACAAAATTTTAACCCTACAAGGGCTGATGGTCTTTATGGATAGAAGGATGGAGATCAGTACATTGGTTCCTATGGGGAGGATGGAGAGAGGCTGTGTGAGTCAGTTGCCTGGCTACAGTAATAAAAGCATATTAGCATGATAGAGTGTACAGGGAAAGAGAGGAGTGTAATGTATGTGTGTGTGTGTGTGTGTGTATCTGTGTGTGTGTCTGTGTGTGAGTGTGGATGAGGAGGGCTTTCTCTCTCCCTTTCAGTATTCAGTTAATCCTTCTGTCAGTTAATGTTAAGGCAGCATTTTAAGTGCTGGAGAGAGAAAGAAAGAAGACCCAAATAGCAGCAGACACAGCAGCCAAGAAAGAAAGGAGAGAGCACCACAGAGCAGGACTGGAGCAAAGGAATTAACAACAATAATTTTTTTTTTCATTAATAATTGCAATACAAATCTAACCCCCCCCCAACTCTCTACCATAACTGGAACCTCCCCCCACCACCTCAGGAAGCCAGGCCCGGGGGTACAGAGGAGAAATCTTCAGAAACAGAGTGAGAAAACAGGAGGGGGTCCCCCCAAAGCAATTTTTTTTTTTACTGGGAAGTAGGGCTGATCTTCTTCTCTTCGCCAATGCAAACGGAAATATGTTGCGCTTTTTTGCCTATTTCTGCACCAGCTTTCTAGGGGCAGTGCTTGGGGTGAATTTCCCCAACCATATCCATATAGGTAAGTTTTGCAATAAACACGGGGGGCAAATGCGGGTTACGGGTGGGAGAGTACCTGTCCATCTGGCAGCTCAGGGATTAATAAGAGAACATGATTGGAGTGGGTGAATGGTTGAGATTTCTTCCGTGGGAGAATATAGAAAAGAAGCTGACATTCTTTTGTAACATTGTGTATTTTTGGCAGAAAGAGATTTAATTGGTGCAATCTCATCCTTTAACACCTTAAGTTTTTGCACATGCCAAGAGAGAAATAGGGTATAACATACTTCACTTGCTTTGCCAGCCTTGGCCCATACAGTCCCTCCTGTCTTTCAGTCATTCCTTCTGCAGTGTGAGGTTCTTCCATCACCAACACCCCCAATTAATACTCTTTTGTGCCAGATCATTTGTTGCTTTGCCCCCCTCACCCCACTTCCTGGACACACAAAGGGTTCAGTGCATTTGGCTTTTCATATGGTGTCGCCAGTAGCTGTCTTTGAACAGGTTTAATTGTCCCCATTTTTGGGGGTCTCCTTTGGAATATCTTCTGGAATGCTACAAACAATGACACAAAATTGAATGTACAGACACATGGCTGTGCTTTGGGCCTTTTGGGACCCCTTGCTTGATAAACTGTATTGTATTAAAGTCAGGAATATGGTAACAAACTCCCAGATGCCTCAGTATGCACTATTTGCATGTGGCTAACAGTATAACAGCTGTGAACCCCTTATTCACAGCTTGATAAGAAATGGAATTCTGAAGTCTGATGATAAAGTTATTATTAGGAAATGTACTGTATGTATAGTTCTGATTATTTTTATTCACCCATTTATGTTCCAAGATAGATTGATGGTATGTAAATCTTTTGTTCATCAATTTAGCAAATGCTTTATTTGTCTGGTTGGTAGAGAGGAGGATTTATTTCTATTTTCTATTAATTTATGTTTCTTGATGAATCTTTGTTTAAATTCAACATTTGTTGCTTTATTCTCAATGAATTGATATGTAATAATCTTTTTCTTTCATTTTGTAAACTGTTGGGCTTTATTGTAAGTCAATATTTTGTTGATTTTGCTCTTACTGTTTATTTTGAAATACCAATAACAATAATTGGAAAAGAAAGATAAGAAATGGAATCTGTGGTGCTTGTTCCAACTCCAAATATCCTATGACTGTGAGTGCATTGTATCGGAAGTCAGTGATATAATGTAACTCATCATGATGCCTGTATGATGTGCAGAATTTAACCAATTTAATGCTGGGGGACAAGCGCTAATGGCAACATCTCCCCCCCCGCCTATAGTTGCGCATTAACTCCTTCCTTACAAGCTAGGCCTGTGAATGTGCTTCTTCACGATCCAGTCCTGTTTTTGGAATACAGCAGTTATGTAAACTGTTATGGTACTGAATTTGCATTCTTCATTAGCAAGCTGATATGTTATCCTGGTGCTGAGGATACGGCACGGCAGCCCCGGCCGGGATGAACATTTTCAAGATCCTCCTCAGATGAACACAAGGGGGAACAATCAGTGTCTCAGTCATTCTGACAGCTCAAACTGTGCTAAAGAAACTACCAACTATTCTGGTGTGAGGACATCCCTAAAGTACAGATGCCCAACTTGCCACACTCCAGATGTTGTCAAACTACAATTCACAGTATATCTCTTTGGGGTGCAGCAAAACACATAGAAAGCATCCAAATGTTTGAGAATGAGAACCTGGAATTAGGACCCTTCAGCAATAGCTTAATTACAACCCAAGCATCCTTTGAAGAACTACAACTCTCTATATGAGGTGTTTGTGGTAGTAGTTCCGTAGCCACAGGTTGGAGAAGACTACTTCAGTTTACTGTGAACCCATCTTCCTATTAGATTTTCCTCTTTGCCTTTCCTCTAGCCTATATGGTTCTATGCGTACTAGACTTCAGTCTCAGAGCCATACCGTTAAAAGTGACAGAGCTACATTATAGCATCTGATTGGGGCAAGCACCACTTCTGACAACAAATAAAGTGTCTGATTGCCTACCCATTTTACTTACATTTCAAATGGACCTTTCAGTTAAAGAGGCCTTTGGTGCTTGTTACTGACATGTATGGAGAATTTTAGAAATAAGGAATGGTAGGAAGTTTTCCAGCACTTGGGGTTCTTCCCCTTGACTGATACGTAAAATACGCAAGCTGTCAAGATTTTGTTTCTAAGAAATGTTAATAGCACCGGGTAAAAGGGAGGGGGTTTTATTTATTTAAACAAACTTGTTTGCCATTTATGGGATTGTTATGGGCCTCCATGAAGAAATTCATACAGTTGACCCCTCCCCAAAAAAAAAATATGTATATATATATATGTATATATATATATGTATATATATATATATTAGCTTAATATAAGCTTGAAGTTGTAATTCATTAATAGCTAGATGAACCTAGGTTGGACTCCCCTTCGTTATGCAATTCTTTATGCAATCAGCTTAGAGTTGTAATTCATTAATAGCTAGATGATCCTAGGTTGGACTCCCTTTCGCTATGCAAATTATTTTTTTTACCTACATGGGGGACCAATCTTCTTGGACTTGCAATTGCAAGTCCAAAACCAACTGTTGCGAAATTAGAGGATTGTTTTCTGGTAATTCTAGCAGTTGCAATTCAACAGAATCTATCTGTTATATATAAATCCTGCCATTTACGAAAATTGAATTTATGGCGCCTTTAAGTAAGTTGCCTTTTATAATACAAAAAAAGTTTAATATTAAATAATTGCAGTATATTAAATATTTTATATTTTAAAACAATGCTAAATACTTGTTTTAAAATAACTCTAATAAATTAAATTATAGTAAATAAATATTTAAAAAGCTCTTGATAGTCTGCTGAACTCACTGGTGCCGGCAGTGCAAATTTTTTTTTTTTTGACGCACGTCTCCATACAAGTCTATGGGCGTCATTTTTTCGGCGAAACGAGGCGAAAAAATTCGCCCATCCCTATTCATGATGTTTGTGTCCAAGGATTATCAGAACAGGTCATAGATATACGTGCTTTCATTGATTAGGCATGTTTTCAAATTCCAGCCAGATTTATTGTATTTGTTGGTGTATGACCAACATGATAATATCTATGTAACGATAATGGCAAGGGATAATGTTCCTGACTGTTTTTCAGCTACAGGTATGGGATCCGTTTTCTGGAATCCAGTGTATAACACAGCACTGCTACAAGAAGATTTTAAATAAAAAGCCTTGTAACATTACGGTAAATGATCCATTATCTGGAAATCTGTTATCCAGAAAGCTCTGGATAACAGATTTGCGGAAAGTCAGTTTCCCATAGACTCCATTTTATCCAAATAATCCAAATTTTTTAAAATTATTAAAAATGATTTCCTTTTTCTCTGTAATTATAAAACACTGCGCTTTACTTGATCCAAACTAAGATAAATGTATCCTTATTAGAAACAAACAACCCTATTGGGCTTATTTAATGTGTAAATTATTTTCGAATATGAAGATCCAATTTACATAAATATCCATTATCCGGAAAACCCCAGGTCCCAAGCATTCTGGATAACAAGACTTGTACCTGCATCATATATCCAATACAGCAGTCATCACATTAATAATAGTGTGCCATTTCATTTCAAATGTAGTGCAAAGTATTCAAAAAATGGTCACGGTGAATATGATATTTCTTATGCCCATGCCTTTAAGTTTGTGTCTTCAATTCTGATGTATATAACTGCAATATGCATGTCAACATTCAATATAAGAATCCATATGAAGACTGGAAAAATACACACAGGGTTGTCTAAATATAGTTACAGCTAAAGGCTTCATGGTTGGGCATTGCTGACATATATTTTGAAAATGTCCAACCCTTTTTCCAAAATACCAGGTGTCCTTTGTGCTTATATCTTCCATGGGCCCCTGAGGTTGGGAACTTGGGATTCACCGAATCCACTATTTTGGATTCCGCTGAACCCCCGAATCCTCCACAAAAGATTTGGCCGAATACCAAACCGAATTCGAATCTTAATTTGGATATGCAAATTAGTGGTGGGAAGTGAAAAGCATTTTTTTACTTCCTTGTTTTGTGACAAAAAGTCATGCGATTTCCCTCCCCATTCCTAATTTGCATATGCAAATTAGGATCCGGTTCGGCCGGGCAGTCTGCTGAAAAAGGCTGAATCCTGAACCGAATCCTGGATTTCGGTGCATCCCTATTGGGAACATTGTGTAGAGGACCTCTCTGCCATAAAAAATCTTACAGATCAAGGGTTATCGGGATTTTGACTATGTTATAATTATCTGTTTTAAGTTTAATATCTATGGTACATTGTGTCGGCCTTCATTCTTGTCTTCACTGTATACATTAAAGAGATACTGACAACAGAAACATAACATTGTCTTTGAATGCTATTTATAATTTTGCCATAAAAGTATTCCCCTGATGCTTTTACACTGCCATTCTTATCCCTATGTTCCTCTGTAAGGGGGCTGCCATATTTGTGCAGCAGTAGTCCGTTAGCATTAGAAACTCTAACTGACAGGTTAAGAAGGGACAGTCAGGTTGGCAAAACAGTCAGGCTTAGAAACTTACAAAAGCAGGACTATCGGCAAAAAACGATCAACGTGACCTTGTAAGGCCAAAGGCCTCAGAAGTAGTGAGGACCAAGGGAGGAAAATAACAATGTCCAAGTTCGCAGTACAGTAGAGGATGAGACGGAAGAATGGTCAAAAACAGGCAACAAGATCAGTCCAGGCAGAAGAGGTTCGAAGTCGAGAATTCCAGGCAAGGGTCGGTACACAATAGACAAAAGTTCACAATGGATCACACCCAGGAGTAGAAAACTAAACCTATAATTGGGCACAGGTTACAGTCCAGAGTTCCCTTATAAAGGCCCAAGTTTGGCGCCAATTTCGGACGCATCGGCGTCATGACGTGTGCGCGGACGCGCTGACGTCGGCGACTGACGCGCTGACGTGTGCGACGGACGCCGGCGCCCATTATTGACGCCGACGCCCATTCCGTCGCCGGCGACCAATCAGGGTGTGGGAAGAAGCTGACATCATCCGTCTGCGTCCGTGAAGACCCAAGGAGCCACCATCTTGGACGCCATCTTGGTTATCCGTGCCAGATTCCATTACAGTACCCCCCCCCTAGGGGGGGCCTCCGGACCACCTGGGTTGGAAGGAAATTGCCGGTGGAATTTTTGGACCAGGGTAGGGGCGTGGACGTCTGAATTTCTTACCCAGGAGCACTCCTCTGGGCCGAACCCCTTCCACTCAATGAGGTATTGTAGGGTGCCCCTCGAAATCCGAGAATCCAGGATTCTTTTAACCTCGAATTCCTGATGTCCATCCACCAAGACAGGAGCTGAGGAAGAAGAAGAAGAAGAAGTACCTGCAGGTTTGAGCAAGGAGACATGGAATGCATTAGGAATCCGCATCTCCGAGGGAAGTTGTAGACGAACAGCCACCGGGTTGATGATCTCAGAGATGGAAAAGGGACCGATAAATTTGGGACCAAGCTTCGGAGACGGGATTTTAAGACGGATGTTTCGGGTGGATAGCCAAACCTTATCGCCAGGTGCGTACAAAGGGGAAGGGATTCTTCTTTGATCCGCGAACCTTTTCTGGATCAGGGAACTCTTTTCCAGGTTGAGGACCATGGCGTGCCAAATGGCTGACATGTGGGCAGCTTGATCGTTGGCGGCAGGGACATTGGTAAGTAATAAATCCTGGGGAAAAGCCAAAGGGTTAAGACCGTACATACAGAAAAAAGGGGACTTTTCGGAAGAAATGTGTAATGCATTGTTATGTGCGAATTCTGCCCATGGAAGCAGGTCCGCCCAGTCATCTTGGCACAGTGATACATGGCATCGAAGAAATTGTTCAAGGTCCTGGTTAACCCTTTCTGCTGCTCCATTAGACTGGGGATGGTATGAAGATGAAAATTGAAGAGAGACACCAAGGGCTTTACACAGGGATCTCCAGAACTTAGAAACGAATTGGGAACCACGATCAGAGACAATTTCGGCAGGGAAACCATGGAGGCGAAAAATGTGTTTGATGAATAATGAAGAAAGTTCAGGAGCAGAGGGAAGTTTTCGAAGAGGAGTAAAGTGTGCAACTTTAGTGAATCTGTCAATCACCACCCAAATAACAGTGTAGCCAGAGGAGTTAGGGAGGTCCACGATGAAGTCCATAGATAAATGAGTCCATGGGCGGGAGGGAATGGGTAGTGGTAAGAGTAACCCTTTGGGAGGGGAACGTCCAGATTTGGATACAGCACACACAGAGCAAGAGGAAACAAAGTCTTTAACATCCTTTCTTAGGGAAGGCCACCATACAAGACGAGACAGAAGTTCTGTGGTTTTCTTGACTCCAGGATGCCCGGCCTGCTTGGAGCTGTGGGACTGGACCAACATGGAATGACGGAGTTCAGGAGGAACAAAGGCAACACCAGGAGGGGTTCCTTCAGGAGCAGAAGATTTAACAGACAATAACTGGGAGGCCAAGGATGGAAAAAGAGCAGCGATGATTTTTGTAGGAGGCACAATGGATTCAGGGTCTTCGGAGATGGGATCTTCAGGAACAAAACTTCTGGAAAGGGCATCCGCTTTCTTGTTTCTTGAACCAGGACGAAAAGTTAAGATGAAGTTAAAACGTGAGAAGAACAATGCCCACCTGGCTTGTCGAGGATTGAGGCGCTTAAGGGTCTGAATATATTCAAGATTTTTGTGGTCAGTGAAGATGGTCACAGGGATCGATGATCCTTCGAGAAAGTGTCTCCACTCGTCCAGAGCAAGTTTGACGGCCAGTAACTCACGGTTTCCAACATCATAATTCCTTTCGGAGGAGGAAAATTTTTTGGAAAAGAAGGCACACGGATGCAGTTTACCATCGGCAGAGGATCTTTGGGATAAAATTGCTCCTGCTCCGATATCCGAGGCATCTACTTCAATGAAGAAAGGTTGAAGAGGTTCAGGGTGCCTGAGGATTGGGGCAGAAGAAAAGGATGCTTTAAGGGACTTGAAGGCTTCCAAGGCTAGAGGAGGCCAATGTTGTGGTTTACCCCCTTTCTGAATAAGAGCAAGGATTGGAGCAATTTTAGAAGAAAAACCTTTAATAAACTGTCTGTAATAATTAGCAAAGCCGATGAATCTTTGAACAGCCTTGACACTGGTGGGGAGAGGCCAATCTTGAATTGCTGAAACCTTGGCTGGATCCATCCTGAAACCTTGTTGGGAAATGATGTATCCTAGGAAGGAAATGGAAGAAACTTCAAAGGAACATTTCTCCAACTTGGCAAACAGATTGTTCTTTCGAAGACGAGAAAGTACTTCTTGAACTTGAAGACGATGTTGAGCAAGATTTTTGGAAAAAATAAGAATATCGTCCAGGTACACCACCACATACTGACCCAGTAAATCTCTGAAAATGTCATTCACAAATTCTTGGAAGACCGCGGGGGCGTTACAGAGACCGAAAGGCATGACAAGATATTCATAATGCCCGTCCCGGGTGTTAAACGCGGTCTTCCATTCATCTCCCTCTCTGACACGAATTAAATTATAAGCCCCACGAAGATCCAGCTTGGTGAAAAGACAAGCCCCTTTTAGTTGATCAAACAGTTCAGAGATGAGAGGAAGGGGATAACGGTTTTTAATTGTGATTTTATTCAGACCTCTATAATCAATGCAGGGCCGCAAACCTCCATCTTTTTTCTCTACAAAGAAGAAGCCGGCTCCAGCCGGGGAAGAAGAAGGACGAATAAAGCCTCTTTGCAGATTTTCTTGAATGTACTCCTTCATGGCACCGGTTTCAGAAGGAGACAGTGGATAGATGCGACCCCTGGGAGGCATGGTTCCCGGAAGAAGTTCGATGGGGCAATCGTAAGGACGATGAGGAGGCAGGATTTCGGCAGACTTTTTACAGAAGACATCGATGAAGGCTTGATAAGCAGGGGGCAAAGAAGAATTCGAAGAAACGGATGAAACTTTAATAATAGACTTGGTAGGTAAACAGTTCTGTTGGCAAAAAGAACTCCAGCGGGAGATCTGAGAAGAAGCCCAATCGATGACAGGGTTGTGAATATTCAACCAGGGCAGACCAAGTACAATGGGAGTAGAAGGACAGTCGATGAGGAGGAAGGACAATCTTTCCAGGTGCATGGACCCCACAATAACGGAAAGTTCATCGGTGGAGTGGGAAATTGTAGCGGAGGATAGTGGACGATCGTCAATCGCCAATGCTCGAAGAGGAACAGCCAGAGATCGCAGAGGAATGGAATGACTTTCTGCGAAGATCCTATCAATGAAATTCCCAGCTGCACCGGAGTCAAGGAAAGCCTTAGAAGAGATCGACTGGGTTCCAAAACGAATCTGCACAGGAAGGAGGAAGCGTTGAGCAGAAGAATGGGGAGAGGGACCAATTCCACCCAGGTAAGTCTCCCCAGTCTTACCTAGGTGTTGGCGTTTCCCGGCTTCACTGGGCACTCATAGGCGAAGTGGGATTTTCCACCACAATAGAGGCAAAGTCCAGCAGCCCTTCTCCGAAGCTTTTCCTGTTCGGTCAGACGAGCCCGTCCAATCTGCATTGGTTCTTCCGAAGGCTGGGAAGAAGAGGCAGGAACCGCAGGATTTGGAGAAGACAGGATGGGAGCCGGGTTGGGAAGGAAGGGTCTTTGGAAACGAGGAGCCAGAGTAGGTTGGAACCTGTGGAATCTTTTGGTTGGGGAGCGCTCTCTGTCGAGTTCAGCTTGAAACTCCCTCTGCCGAGTATCCACCTTTATGGCCAGGGCGACTAGATCTTCCCAACGGGATGGAATTTCCCTGGACACCAGATCAGACTTAATACGTATCGCCAGGCCGTTGTAAAAGGCAGCGTGATACCCGTCGTTGTTCCACGAAGTCTCTGCAACCAGGGTGCGGAACTCGATGGCATACTCCGAGACTGAGCGAGTTCCCTGTTGAAGGTGAAACAGGCGTGCGGAAGCAGCAGTGGCACGACCCGGAGCATCAAAGACCACTCGAAGTTCCCGGATGAAAGCTCGGGCATTATCAATAATGGGATCCTCCTTTTCCCATAGAGGCGACGCCCACTCTAGTGCCTTCCCTTGCAGACGGGAGAAGATGAAGCCCACCTTAGCACGTTCCGACAGGAATTGGCTGGGTGCGAGTGCAAAGTGGACCTCGCACTGGTTAACAAACCCACGGCAGGCTGTAGGATCACCACTGTAGAGTGGGGGAGCCGGAATGCGGGGTTCGGTGGCGTGAAGCGGAACCACAGGAGCAGGGGCTGGAGTAGGATCGGCAGGTGTTAACACCGACAACTTGGCAAGAATGGTCTCCAAAGCCTGACCAAAGTGAGACTGCTGTACCTCATAGGACTGCATACGGGATGCCAGACCACGAAGCGCCCCACCAACATCGGGCGGTGCAGGATTCTCCTCCAACGGGTCCATGGCCCAATTATAATGTAAGGCCAAAGGCCTCAGAAGTAGTGAGGACCAAGGGAGGAAAATAACAATGTCCAAGTTCGCAGTACAGTAGAGGATGAGACGGAAGAATGGTCAAAAACAGGCAACAAGATCAGTCCAGGCAGAAGAGGTTCGAAGTCGAGAATTCCAGGCAAGGGTCGGTACACAATAGACAAAAGTTCACAATGGATCACACCCAGGAGTAGAAAACTAAACCTATAATTGGGCACAGGTTACAGTCCAGAGTTCCCTTATAAAGGCCCAAGTTTGGCGCCAATTTCGGACGCATCGGCGTCATGACGTGTGCGCGGACGCGCTGACGTCGGCGACTGACGCGCTGACGTGTGCGACGGACGTCGGCGCCCATTATTGACGCCGACGCCCATTCCGTCGCCGGCGACCAATCGGGGTGTGGGAAGAAGCTGACATCATCCGTCTGCGTCCGTGAAGACCCAAGGAGCCACCATCTTGGACGCCATCTTGGTTATCCGTGCCAGATTCCATTACAGACCTATAGGCAATTTTTAATGTAGATTAATATTTTGAAAAGAAAATTTTTAGTGTATCACTACGTATCTTACGTATCTAAGCACAGACATTTGTGTGAATATCAAATACCATATATATAAAAGAAATGGCTTTAGAACAAAGTGTTTGTGCCTTTGATTGATAGCCACCAAACCTCTCTTGTGTCTTATGATAAACTGAGCGTACATTAAGTTCCTGGAAAGCCTAATTTGGACATTTAACTCAGGTCATTCAAACCATTGTACCTTTGTATTAGATGTCAAATGTAATGGGGGGTTCAAAGGTTTACAAACAATATTTTCCTCTCCGTGTAAGTTCAATCTGGCTGAGCTTTTACTATATAGCTAAATTCAGAAGGGAAAAAACTCTTTTTTATATACATTACAATGTGCGTCATGCAGTGTCATTACTTGCTCCTTTCTGTAGAAGGGTATTATCATTATAGCCTTCTGCCAAGATATGTATGCTTCCATTAGTCAAAGAGCTGGGATTGACTTCAAATGGATAGCTGTTGTTTTTTCCCTGATTTCATTCTTAACCTGGGATACTGTACTTGACTTAACTTGATGTAAATTAGAAGATTTGATGTTTTCTTCTCTAATTTAATAAAGTACATATTCATATCAATTTGACCACAAACTTGAGCCTAGAATAGTAATAGATTGAAATCAGCTCTGAAATGGAAAATGCAGCTTTCAAGGTGGTTCCAAGGTCACTTTTGTCTATCTCCTGGTTTTTGCCACTGTGCTTGCTAGATTTAAGTTGACCATACATGGACCTATATAAACTACCAACTCATCCCCTCCAGACCCAGTGAGCAGGATTTTGGCCCATGTATAGGCCCTTCCCAATTGCTTGTGCAACTGACATCTAGGATAAAAGATAGCAGGTCTGTGCAAGCCTATATTCCAACCATTGGGCCAAACAAATATATCACCCTGACTGGCCAAGCACATGGGTAGCCATCTTGAGCAAGATCTTACATGCAAAGCCAACTTTAGTCTCAGAACTTTTATCATAAAAGATCCTGGATAAAGATGATTTAAAAGTCTTCCAAAGTAGTCCATTCAAAAGTCAGCCAAAAATAGAAAACCACATTTAAAAAATGGTTGTGGGGGGGTTCCAGTGGTAAACCAGCATTATCCCTGTCCTGCCCACCATCACCTCTTTTCTTGGACTGTCCCCAACAATTTATCTTGGAAGTATGTGATCTTGGGGTACACAGGTAAGGTGCATCTTATAGGTCACTGATTTTTTTGAGTGTGTGTTCTCACACCATCAACTAAAAATGCAACCAAAAAAAGGGTTTGTTTAAGCCTGTGCGGGTAAACCCAAACTACATGTAACTAAAAGGATTTTGCACCATCATGCCTTCAGCCTTGAAGTTGGTCATATTAGTCAGGCTTCTTTACTAACTCTTTTTTTTTTGTTCATGGTTTTTATATATGAATTTCTTAATAAAGTGCATGACATTGGTGGTTTTAGAGAAAGTTTTTGTGAGAATAAGAGCTTAAGGGATTTGATATACATATAAATATAGTATATAAGGGGATCATATAATAATCTCTCAAATGCTTTATTTACCAGTAGGTCCTTCCATTTGGCATGATGACACTTATTCCAAAAGGAGGTTCCATCTAAATATTCTGAAAAGGTTTTTCTAGTGAGAGTCGTGAAGTTGTGGAATCAATCATACTGGCTGATACATTAGATAGCTTTAAGAAGGGTTTGGATGGCTTTTTAGCAAGTGAAGAAATACAGGTTTATGGAAGCTGGTTCAAGTTGATCCAGGGACTGGTCCAATTGCCATCTTGGAGTCAGTAAGGATTTTTTCCCCTCTGAGGCAAATTGGAGAGGCTTCAGAAGGGTTTTTTTTGCCTTCCTGTGGATAAATTAGCAGTTAGGCTATAGACATAAAAGGTTGAAATTGGCAGACTTGTGTCTTAATTTCAACCTAACTTACTATGTTGCTATGTTACTAGATGGTGACTATTATCCGGTCATTCTGCTTATGAACTGGACACATTCCACTTGGTAGTCAAGTTCAGCACTAGCCTCAACTCTGCAATGCACTAGCTTATGTTCTACTCCCAACATTCCACAACAACCTTTAGCTATTGGAGATATGCAAATTGTAATTCAACAGCAGCTAGAGAAGAAGGCTGGACAGACCTGGTATCAACCTCATATCTACATTCCTAAGTGGTTGTATTTTCAATGCTCTGGTTCTTCCTAGAAGCATTGTGGCAGTCTATATGCCTGGTGTTCCAAAGGCATTAGCTCTACCTTTGAATCCTCAGCAGGTCCCCATAGGCTTTCTAAGCTTTTTTTGATCAAAGGAATTTTGTTCAATCGATGGATTAAAATCCTTTGAATCATTCGATTCGAAGGATTTAATCGTTTAATCGAACGGTTATTCCTTCGATCGTTCGATCAAACGAATATCGCTAAATCCTTCAACTTCGATATTCAAAGTCGAAGGATTTAACTTCAACAGTCGAATATCGAGGGTTAATTAACCCTCGATATTCGACCCTAAGAAAATCTGCCCCTTAAAGGACAAGGAAAGGCATAAAAATAAAATCCCATTTTTACTTTCTTTAATGAAAAAGAAACCTATCTCCAATATACTTTAATTAAAAAATGTGTACCATTTTTATAAGAAACCTGACTGTATGCAGTGAAATTCCCCCTTCATTTACTGCTGTGGATAGGAATTGTCAGATTGTCCTTAACTGCTGAGCAGAGAAACAATCATACTTATGAACAGCCCCCGCCTTACTTACCAGCCATGCAGAACTCAAGCATCTTTGTTTATGACGATCCCTAAGCAGCCCAGACCACACTGAGCATGTGCAGGGTCAGGGTCAGGCAAAGATGTTTAACAAAGTTACAAGATGACAGCCCCCTGGGGCCAAATTTGAAAGCATAAATCATTTGTTTGATTAGGCTTTGTGGTGCAGTAAGTTCATGCTTATGTTTAGTATACAAAATACAGCATTTTTAGACTTATTCTATTTTAGACTTTCCTTTTCCTTTAATATTTCAAGAGACCTCTGCCATTGACTTCTACATGAACTCGGCAAGTTTTAGATGGAGAATAGTCTAATTAAAACTTTTTCCAGGGGATCACATTCAAATTCAAGTTGGTGGTGTAAAATTTTAATTTGTCAGTTTTGAAAAATTTTTACAAAAAATTCTAAATAGAATTTACCATTAGACACTTAGTAAATCGACCCCTAGGGTTAGGGTTAGTTGATTGAAATTACATTATTATTATTTATTATTATAGGAGCAGAGAGCCCCTTTTAAACGATCACTAAGGTGGCCCAAAATCAAAATGCATTTCCCAGTTATGGACAGTTTCCCCACCAGTGTTACAGTGACTGTTAGTTAATGTAAGCACAAAACTTAACAGAAGTTGACAAAGCTGACCACACACTACAAAGGCCAAACAGTACCCTTGACATGAAGTTCAGCAAAAAAATGGATTGCCATCTATTACTTTTAATTTGAGCTGACATAAGTAGATCAGCTAGGACATGTCAAAGGGCACATAATAATGCAGCCAACTCAGTAATGGAGTAATAAAATAAAAAAACACGCTACATCATCCCATTATACAGCTTTTAATTCCTTATCCCATAGCAAAACCACAAGGCAAACTCTCATTACACAAATTAGTTCAATGACTTGTAATGCATCTGTTGGTGCCAGATTCACATAGGTGGGCTAGGACTAGGGATAGGGACTAGGGATAGTTAAAAGATAAGGGGCAGATTTATCAAAATATGAGATTAAAGCTAACAGCAAAACAACTCACTCACTTTATATTCATTCTTGTGGGATTTGTAGAAGTTTATTTATCAATGGGTGAAAGAGTTCACCATTTCATAAATATCCCTTTAAAAATACCATAAGCATGAATAGAAAGTGAGTTATTTTGCAGGGAGATCTAGGAGCAGATTTATCAAAATGTGATTTTCATAAATAAAAACTCGCCCACATTCTGTTCATTCCTATGGGATTTTTTGAAGCATATTTATCAATGGATGAAAGTTAGAACCATTTGATAAATATGCTGCCAAAAAAACCATAGGAATGAAAAAAACATGGGTTAGTTTTAGTTATTAAAATCTAAACTCACATTTTGATAAATCTGCCTCTAAGAATCTAGAAACTGCATTATATTTTTATGTTGGCAATCAAAACCAATTGACCATTCAGTTGCTTTAATTCCAAGACTGAATTGGCTGATTTGGTCAAAATATATATATATATATATATATATATATATATATATATATATATATATATATATATATATATATATATATATATATATATATATATATATATATATATATATATATATATATATATATATATATATATATATATGCATGAACTGTCATGGATAAAATACGTATTCAGTCATAAATGACGTGTAATGTAAATGAATGGTCTCTGATTAGATATGATTTCCTGTCTAGTGTCTAGACAAAATTTGAATGCAGACATGTGAGTCGGCTGTGTCAGTATTATTTTCTATCTATAATGTGATCTGGTGCAGAGCAGGAAGATAAATCTTCCCAGTCTGGAGGAATTAGACAAGAAAATCGTTCCATTGATAAATAAAGAAATACAATGCTCTTGGTAATGATTTTTTTATATGACAATGCATAATATGTTCCACAAGAAGGTTCCTGCACATTCTGGGCTTGTTCCCATCAACAGAGGAAAGTCATACAACGCTGCGACTATTGTAGCATATACAGCAGCCACTGTCCTTATATATATTTGTTATTGACATTATTTATTCCTTTCTCTCTGTCTTTAGGGGGGCTTTTCCCAAACCAGCAATCCCAGGAACATGCTGCCTTCCGCTTTGCTTTATCCCAATTGTCGGAACCACCCAAGTTGCTGCCCCAGATCGATATTGTGAACATCAGTGATAGCTTTGAAATGACCTACACTTGTGAGTATTAAAAAATAATCAATATTTAATATTTTCATTCAGTCAAACAGTTCGATGATGGTATATTCAACTATGGCTGTAAAGAAATGTTAGATGGTTTCCTAAGATACTTAGCCCTCTCCCCCGCCCCCCTCCCCCGCTCTCTTACCTGCAGCAGGGAAGCAGAGACAAGAGGTGGAGAGTGGGCTGAATCTGAGCTGATGTTGTAAAAAAAAATTTTCGCGGGCGTTTCGCGAATTTATTCACTGGCGGCAAATCATGCAAATTCGCACCTGGTGAATAAATTCGCCCATCACTAGTGGCTAGCAGGCTAAAGGTCGTCTGCGCATGACAGCCAGTGTCACCCAGCACATCTCCAGCTCCTCATACATTGGGTTGGATTTAGTATGCTGCTTTCATACTGGCTAGCCCATGTTGGAAGTTAGGCTCAAGCTGTGATGTACTGAAATGTTCCATGTGCCTTGGTGTACAGTAGGTTATGTGGCAAAATGCTGCCCTAAAAGTATAAGATGTAACTTGTGTGGTGTGCTTGGCCATGTGTACAGTACCTGTCCTATGTCATGGCAAATGATTGATGATGATTTGAGTGTGGTCAAAAACTCCACCAGGTCAGGTTGATGAGGTGTCTATGCTTGTTCCATGATCCTGTCCCAATTATTCATCATAACCAAACTCAGCATTCCCAAACCCCACAGCCTTCCACATATTTCAAGGCAACAAAGGGAAGTGGTAGTAGTAGTTCAGTAGACACTCCTCCTCCGAGCTAACTGTGCATGCGCGTCAGCGCACTTAGTTTTTTTGCCGCAACCAAACAGTTCGTTCACTGACGCGCATGTGCAAGTGCGCACACGGAGAGGAGGGTTACTGGACGGGAGGCCCTGAGGCAGCAGCCCTCAGGGCATGCGTGTGCCATACTCTGTCTGCCCTATGCTGCCTGTGTGTGTGCCCTTCTCTGCCTGCCCTATGCTCCCTGTGTGTGCCATACTCTGCCTGCCCTATGCTACCTGTGTGTGCCATACTCTGCCTGCCCTATGCTGCCTGTGTGTGTGCCCTTCTCTGCCTGCCCTATGCTCCCTGTGTGTGCCATACTCTGCCTGCCCTATGCAACCTGTGTGTGCCTTACTCTGCCTGCCCTATGCTGCCAATTTGTGCCATACTCTGCCTGCCTTTTTTGGCCTGTGTGTGCCATTCTCTGCTTCTATGTGCCAAACTCTACTTGCCCTATGCTGTCTGTGTGCCATACTCTGCCTGCTCTACCTGCCTGTGTGCCATCGGTAACAAATACACAACCATGCCAGGTATCACAGGCACTGAGCAGAGCTACAGTTGTAGTTATTAGACTAGGGAATAGCAGTTATAGCAAAGCATGATGGCAACCTTCATGCAAAATGGCAAAAGTAACACTTTATATGAGTGGTGTCCAAAGTGCTCCCTCGCCTGCACCCACATGCAGCTGAACAGTCCTATTGCATTGGTGCAAGAGTTCAGGGTTTGTGTAACTGACCCAGTTATGCATGGCTGTCATTCAGTCATAACATATTTTTATATAAACACCTCCACATTGTTATCAAGTTTACTGTTGCATTGCCACTATGCTTCTGCCAATCGTCCTGGGTCCCTTTATTTACCAGAGATGAAACTATATCATCATCAAGTCTTGCACTCATTTTTTTAATCCCATCAATTGCCTTTAAAAACACTATAAAATATACTGTATGTTAACATGGGGTTTGCCTCTCAAAACTCCACTATACACTGATTATCTATTCTTTAAATGTAATAATTGCCTATTGGAAATAAAAGATGAATGTATAATTAACACCTAATTGCTTATAACTGTGGTGTATAAACTGCTTGGCTTGAGTCGTCAGTCTATATTAGTCCAATTTCATGATGAACTAGGTCGTTTGGCTTTTCACCCTGCTGATGAATACATATTCAGGGTTGGACTGGAGCCTTGGGGGCCCATCAAGGCTGTTACTGACAGTCCCCAGGGGCCCCTCCAGACCTTCAAACTCACAGGGTCTGCGTTCATGCTTGAGAGATGTGCCGCACGAGCGAATGCCGTCTTGCCATGGCACAGGCAAGTATGGGGGAATAGGTCTGTATATATTGAGTAAAATTGTATATATTGAGTAAAATTGTTTCCTAACTTTGTTTCTGATATATCTGTTTGCACCAGCTGATTCGTGTTGAACCTACATTGGAGTCAGGGATGGATAAAAACATAAGATTTTCTCTCTATATAGTATCCTGATGGATGAACACTATGAGATATGATAATTAAATTCCTCGATGAAGAACAGTAAATTTAAGTGAAAGAGACTAATGTACTTTTGCACAAGAATGCTTTATATCTGGGAGACGTGAGAGAAATCAAAACTATTGACTGATTTACAATATTATTAAGCATGTTATACAGTATGTAGTGCTAAAAGGCAATAACCTGCACTATGAGAGTAGATTTCATTCAGTGCTTCTTTCTCTCTCTAGTTGCATGTATACATATTACTGGTAGCGGCCATAGTTCTTATCCTTAGCATGTACAGTAGCACAGCACTTATCTTTTGGTAGAATGTGTTTAATGTGCAATATGCTGATATTTTTTACCTGTACCAGCAAGTCCCTAATTTGCCACTGGTACAGGTGCAATTAATCAATTATAAATTTGTTTCTGAAATCCTAATGTCTCAATTGTATCCTAACTCTCACAAGTAGGGCCCTCTAATCCTATTGTAATCTGTAAACCCTTGTTTGTTATTCACCATTTGTTCCCCATTTGTTATAAACTACAGCAAAGCGCTGCATAACTTGTTGGCACTATTTAAATAAATGATGATGATTTTGATGATGAAGTACTGGTTGGAGTGCCAAACGGTATCCCCTACACCACATTTGTTCCCGTACGAGTAGAAGGTGCAAGCTATGCTGTGGTATAGGGTGCGCAATCATGTTATACAATGCCTGTACTTAAAGGGATGGTTCAGCTTTAGGTTAACTTTTAGGATGTTGTACAATGGCCTATCCTTAGCTAGTGTTCAAGCGGTCTTCACTATTTACTTTTGATCTTTTTAAAATTATTTGCCTTCCTATTCTGACTTTTTTTATTTAGGTCATCCTCTATTCATTTTCCTGTCTCTCTTTCAAATCACTCTTCTGGTTGATAGGTTAAATAGGACCCAAGCATATAGATAGCTGTTAAAATTCCAACTGCTTAAATCTAAATAATTAAGAAACACAATTAATAAAAAATTAAGGCCAATTGCAAATTTTCTCATAATAGCACTCTCAACATAGTTACATAGTTACACAGTTAAATCGGGTTGAAAAAAGACAAAGTCCATCAAGTTCAACCCCTCCAAATGAAAACCCAGCATCCATACACACACCCCTCCCTACTTTCACATAATTTATATATATACCCATACCTATACTAACGATAGAGTTTAGTATCACTATAGCCTTTGATATTATGTCTGTCCAAAAAAAGCAGCCAAGCAACTCTTAAAAGCATTAACAGAATCAGCCATCGCAACATCACCCAGCATTGCATTCCACAACCTCACTGTCCTCACTGTAAAGAACCACCTACGTTGCTTCAAATGAAAATCCTCTTTATGGGTAAAAAGGTCCCCTGCTATTTGTCTATAATGTCCTCTAATGTACTTAAAGTGTAATCATATCCCCTCGCAAGCGCCTTTTTTCCATAGAAAACAACCCCAACCTTGACAGCCTACCCTCATAATTTAAGTCTTCCATCCCTCTAAACCAGGGGTCCCCAACCTTTTTTACCCGTGAGCCACATTCTATCATAAATAGATTTGGGGAGCAACACAAGCATGAAAAAGTCCCTTGGGGGTAACAAATAAGGGCTGTGATTGGCTATTTGGTAGCCCCTATTTGGACTGGCAGCATACAAGAGGCTCTACTTGGCACTATACTTAATTTTTATGCAATTAAAACTCTCTTCCAAGCCTGGAATTCAACAATAAGCCCCTGCTTCGAGGTCCCTGAGAGCAACATCCAAGAGGTTGGAGAGCAACATGTTGCTCACGAGCTACTGGTTGGGGATCACTGCTCTAAACAGTTTAGTTGCACGTCTCTGCACTCTCTCCAGCTCATTTACAGTATATCCCTCTTGAGGACTGGAGTCCAAAACTGCACTGCATACTCCAGATGAAGCCTTACCAGGGACATATAAGGAGGCATAATTATGTTTTCATCCCTTGAGTTAATGCCCTTTTTTATGCAAGACAGAACTTTATTTGCTTTAGTGGCCACATAATGACACTGTTATGAATTAGACAACTTGTTATCAACAAAAACCCCTAGATCCTTCTCCTTTAAGAAAACTCCCAACACACTGCCATCTAGGGGCCGATTCACTAAATTCGAGTGAAGGGTTCGAATTAAAAAAACTTCGAATTTCGAAGTTTTTTTGGGCTACTTCGACCATCGAATGGGCTACTTCGACCTTCGACTACGAAAATCAAACGATTCGAACTAAAAATCGTTCGACTATTCGACCATTCGATAGTCGAAGTACTGTCTCTTTAAGAAAAACTTCGACCCCCTACTTCGGCAGCTAAAAGCTACCGAAGTCAATGTTAGCCTATGGGGAAGGTCCCCATAGGCTTGCCTGGGATTTTTTGATCAAAGGATTTTCCTTCGATCGTTGGATTAAAATCCTTCGAATCGTTCGATTAGAAGGATTTAATCGTTCGATCGAATGAAAAATCCTTCGATTGATCGATCGCAGGATTTGCGCTAAATCGTTCGACTTCGATATTCGAAGTCGAACAATTTTAGTTCCTAGTCGAATATCGAGGGTTAATTAACCCTCGATATTTGACCCATAGTGAATCGGCCCCCTAAGTGTACATTTATATTATTTTTGCCAAATAGCATAACCTTGCATTTAACAACATTGAACCTCATTTTCCAGTTTTCTGCCCAGTTTTCCAACTTAGTCAAATCACTCTGCAAAGTGGCAGCCTCCTGCATGGAACCTATATAACCCATGATAATAAAAGTTCATTTAAAAGTGACCAACCCATTTAATTACTACCATAAGTCTTGCGTCTCTCCCCTGCTTGTGTGACTTGCTGAATGACATGCAAGCTAGGGGTATTCCAGAGGTCTCACAGTTTTCACCCATATCCCACCCATGCTATATGTAGCACTGCTTAATGTAGGCACAGAAGCATATACTAGGGTTGTCACCTGTCCAGACCCGGACAGCCTGGTTTTCAGAAGGACTGCCTTGGTCAAGACAGTCTGTCTTAAAACTGGGCAGGAACTCCCCTGATAGACATGACAGTAGACAATGCCCTGCTATGCCCTGCCCGCAACATCAATGACCCGCCCGGTGATGTCATTACACCACCCCCTGCCCAGATAGTGACCCACACAAAGGTCCTAGCATACAGATGTATCACCCATTCTCTTCTTAGGACAGCATGAATTAGAGTCCACCCGCAAAAACGGTACCCTGTGGGTTGTGGGTATTAGTTCCAGGTGTGGGTACAGACGCGGGTCGGTGGTTCTGGGGGTTTGCGGGTCAGCCGCGGGTCTTCTCAAAATTGATTTTTACTCCTCCGATCACGCTTACTTCTGATGATGTCATTTCCGGTTTACAATGACAGTACTTCCTGATTCTTGATGGTCAGCGGGTCGCGGGTCCGGGTTGCGGATAAGGTACTTGCTGGTAGGGTCGGGTAGCGAGTCCAAGCGGGTAAGAATGCGGGTTGCGGGTCCAGGTTGAGGATTGCAGGTTGCGATTATGTGTTGGGTACGGGTTCCAAAAAATGGACACGCGCAGGACTCTAGCATGAATGGCAACAAGCATACTGCAAAGTAATTTGGTACTTTACACCCCATTGTCACATTTTTGTAAATTAGTTTGAATGTACAGTATTTTCTCTGTTGAAGATGAAAGGAGCACTGACCTAGAAAAAAAAACATAGTAACTGGATCTTTTTAAATACACAAGCTATGAGAAAGTTAGCCAGTATATGTCATAAGAATAGAGATGGCGCGAACTGTTCGCCGGCGAACTTGTTCGCGCGAACATCGGGTGTTCGCGCTCGCCGGAAGTTCGCGAACGTTGCGCGACGTTCGCCATTTTGGGTTCGCCATTGTTGGCGCTTTTTTTTGCCCTCTCACCCCAGACCAGCAGGTACATGGCAGCCAATCAGGAAGCTCTCCCCTGGACCACTCCCCTTCCCTATAAAAACCGAAGCCCTGCAGCGTTTTTTTCACTCTGCCTGTGTGTGCTGAAGAGATAGTGTAGGGAGAGAGCTGCTGCCTGTTAGTGATTTCAGGGACAGTTGAAAGTTTGCTGGCTAGTAATCGTTTTGATACTGCTCTGTTATTGGAGGGACAGAAGTCTGCAGGGGTTTGAGGGACATTTAAGCTTAGGTAGCTTTGCTGGCTAGTAATCTACCTTCTACTGCAGTGCTCTGTATGTAGCTGCAGTGGGCAGCTGTCCTGCTTCTGATCTCATCTGCTGACTGCTGCAATAACAGTAGTCCTTGTAAGGACTGCTTTTATTTATTTTTTTGTTGTTTTACTACTACTACTACTACTACTACTACTACTACTACTATAAGAGCCCAGTGCTATTAGTCTAGCAGTGTTGGGGAGTGGGACTGGTGTGCTAATCTGCTGCTCCTAGTAGTTCAGCAGCACCAACTGTAATTTTTTTTTTTTAATATTCATTTTTTTTTTATTTTACTTTTTTTTATTTTACTACCGCTGTAGTAGTGTATAAGTTGACCTTTTAGGCATTATTTGCCCTGTAGGCATTTTTTGCCCAGTGTGTTATTCAACCAACAGCCATCTAGCTGTGTGACCTTGTTCACATTCTGTCTAAATATCCATAATATTACCGTCTCCAGAAAAAACACCGGAGTGACTTTTTTCAAGCAGCCATAATAAATTTTACGTAATCCGTATCCATCGCTGTAGTAGTGTATAAGTTGACCTTTTAGGCATTATTTGCCCTGTAGGCATTTTTTGCCCAGTGTGTTATTCAACCAACAGCCATCTAGCTGTGTGACCTTGTTCACATTCTGTCTAAATATCCATAATATTACCGTCTCCAGAAAAAACACCGGAGTGACTTTTTTCAAGCAGCCATAATAAATTTTACGTAATCCGTATCCATCGCTGTAGTAGTGTATAAGTTGACCTTTTAGGCATTATTTGCCCTGTAGGCATTTTTTGCCCAGTGTGTTATTCAACCAACAGCCATCTAGCTGTGTGACCTTGTTCACATTCTGTCTAAATATCCATAATATTACCGTCTCCAGAAAAAACACCGGAGTGACTTTTTTCAAGCAGCCATAATAAATTTTACGTAATCCGTATCCATCGCTGTAGTAGTGTATAAGTTGACCTTTTAGGCATTATTTGCCCTGTAGGCATTTTTTGCCCAGTGTGTTATTCAACCAACAGCCATCTAGCTGTGTGACCTTGTTCACATTCTGTCTAAATATCCATAATATTACCGTCTCCAGAAAAAACACCGGAGTGACTTTTTTCAAGCAGCCATAATATATTTTACGTAATCCGTATCCACCGCTGTAGTAGTGTATACGTTGATCTTGTGGGCATTATTTGCACAGTGTTTTCTTCAAACCGCCATCTAGCTGTGTGAGCTTGTTCACATTTTGTCTAAATATTGATAATATTATCGTCTCTAGAAAAACCACTTGAGTTACTTTTTATCAAGCAGCATTCTTATATTTTACGTAATCCGTATCCACCGCTGTGTATACGTTGACCTTGTAGGCATTATTTGCACAGTGTTTTCTTCAAACCGCCATCTAGCTGTGTGAGCTTGTTCACATTTTGTCTAAATATTGATAATATTATCGTCTCTAGAAAAACCACTTGAGTTACTTTTTTTCAAGCAGCATTCTTATATTTTACGTAATCCGTATCCACCGCTGTGTATACGTTGACCTTGTAGGCATTATTTGCACAGTGTTTTCTTCAAACCGCCATCTAGCTGTGTGAGCTTGTTCACATTTTGTCTAAATATTGATAATATTATCGTCTCTAGAAAAACCACTTGAGTTACTTTTTTTCAAGCAGCATTCTTATATTTTACGTAATCCGTATCCACCGCTGTGTATACGTTGACCTTGTAGGCATTATTTGCACAGTGTTTTCTTCAAACCGCCATCTAGCTGTGTGTATTATCGTTTCCAGAAAAACCAACTGAGTTTTTGTTGTTGTTGTTTTTTTAAAAATAATGCCAGGCAAAGGCAGGCCGCCACGCAGAGGCCGTGCTAGGGGCCGTGCTGCTATGCAATCCTGTGGCCCTAGCAAATTGCCCAGTTTTAAAAAGCCAATGACCCTGAACTCCCAAAATGCTGAAGAGGTAGTTGACTGGCTTACACAGCACACCCCATCCTCTACCGTTTCTAACTTTACCACAACATCCTCCTCATCCTCCACTGCTATGGCCACCCCACGTAACACTTCCTCCACCACCGGTGCCCCTTCTTCACTGGAGTTAGAGGAGTTATTTTCCCATGAGTTTCTTGAACTGAGTAATGCGCAACCATTATTGGCAGAAGAAGATGAAGGAGATGAGGACGTTACACCAGATTTAATTCTGGCAGAGAACACGACAGAGATGGACATAATGATGAGTGATGAGGAGGAGGTCCCTGCTGCTGCTTCCTTCTGTGATGTGTCAGAAGAAATTGATGCATCTGAGGAGAATGATGATGAGGAGATTGATGTTTTGTGGGTGCCTAGTAGAAGAGAGCAAGAGGAGGGTAGTTCAGATGGAGAGACGGAGAGTCAGAGAGGCAGTAGGAGAATAAGACTTAGAAGAAGCAGGGAGGACAGCCCGCAGGGATCAGTAGGGCAACAACATGTATCGGCACCTGTGTTCAGCCAGCCAACGCACCCGCCATTGCCGCCAATGCCGCCAACTTCTACTGTTACCGCCAGATCGCACACTTCCAAAAAGTCAGCAGTGTGGGATTTTTTTAATGTGTGTGCCTCTGACAAAAGCATTGTAATTTGCAATGAGTGCAGTCAGAAACTGAGCCTTGGTAAGCCCAACAGCCACATAGGTACAACTTCTATGCGAAGGCACATGAGCGGCAAGCACAAAGCACTTTGGGAGCAACACCTCAAAGGCAACAGGCAAACTAAAAGCCACACTCCTTCTGGTCCAGCATCTTACTGCTCTACCTCTGCTCTCCTTGACCCATCTGAACCACCCTCCACTCCGCCTTCCACCTTGACCACCTGTTCCCATTCCCAGTCATCTGCCACCAGCCAAGTTTCTGTGAAGGCCATGTTTGAGCGTAAGAAGCCAATGTCTGACTGTCACCCCCTTGCCCGGCGTCTGACAGCTGGCTTGTCTGCACTCTTAGCCCGCCAGCTTTTACCATACCAGCTGGTGGACTCTGAGGCCTTCCGCAAATTTGTAGCAATTGGGACACCGCAGTGGAAGGTACCCAGCCGCAATTTTTTTTCTAAAAAGGGAATACCACACCTGTACCAACATGTGCAGAGCCAAGTTACCGCATCTCTGTCACTTAGTGTTGGGCCAAAGGTCCATATGACTACTGACGCATGGTCCTCCAAGCATGGTCAGGGCAGGTATGTCACCTACACTGCCCACTGGGTGAACTTGGTAATGGCTGGGAATGGGAAGCAGGGAATGGGTAGCTCAACAACAACAACAACAGTGGAGTTGGTGTCACCGCCACGGATTGCACGCGGTTCTGCCACCACCTCTACTCCTCCATCGCTCTCTACCTCGTCTTCTTCCTCTTCTTCTTCTTACTCTGCTGCTGGGTCCTCCTTCTCCTCCTCCACACCTGTGCACCCCCAGCTCCCCCTAGGCTATTCGACGTGCCAGGTACGCCGTTGTCACGCTGTCTTGGGGATGACGTGCCTGGAAAGCAAAAACCATACCGGATCTGTACTCCTGTCATCTCTGCAGTCACAGGCCGATCGGTGGCTGACCCCACACCAACTGCAGATCGGAAAAGTGGTGTGTGACAATGGAAGCAATCTGTTGGCAGCGTTGAGACTGGGAAATTTAACACATGTGCCCTGCATGGCACATGTGTTAAATTTAATAGTCCAACGTTTTGTCTCCAAGTACCCAGGATTCCAGGACGTTCTCACCCAGTCCAGAAAGGTGTCGGCCCATTTCAGACGTTCCTACACAGCCATGGCACGCCTTGCTGACATTCAGCAGCGCTACAACATGCCAGTCAGGCGTTTGATTTCTGACAGCCAGACTCGCTGGAATTCAACGCTCCTTATGTTGGAACGTCTGCTGCAACAACAAAGGGCCGTCAACGAGTACCTTTTTGAACTGGGTGGTAGGACTGGATCTGCAGAGCTGGGGATTTTTTTCCCCCGTTACTGGGTGCTTATGCGCGATGCCTGCAGGCTCATGCGACCTTTTGAAGAGGTGACAAATATGGTCAGTCGCACCGAAGGCACCATCAGCGACCTAATACCCTTCGCTTTCTTCCTGGAGCGTGCCGTGCGACGAGTGACAGATGAGGCTGTAGACCAGCGTGACGAGGAGCTGGAAGCGCACGATTTATGGTCGGAATCACCAGAACGAACCCAGGCACCTGCTGCAACGCAGGGAGAGGTGCCAGAAGTGGAGTCAGAGGAGGAAGGTGGCTTTGTGGAGGAGGAGGAGGAGGACCAACAGGAGCAGGCTTCCCAGGGGGCTAGTGGTGACCTTTTGGGGACCCCTGGTCTTGTACGTGGCTGGGGGGAGGAGACCGTGGATGATGCAGTCCTTGATAATGAGGAAGCGGAGATGGATAGCTCTGCATCCAACCTTGTGAGAATGGGGTCTTTCATGCTGTCATGCCTGTTGAAGGACCCCCGTATCAAGAGGCTTAAGGAGAAGGACCTGTACTGGGTCGCAACGCTACTAGACCCTCGGTACAAGCATAAAGTGGCAGAAATGTTACCAACATACCACAAGTCCGAAAAGATGCGGCATTTACAAACCAGCCTGCAAAACATGTTGTACAATGCTTTTAAGGGTGATGTCACTTCAGGAACTCATCAACATTCCAGGGGCAGAGGTGCCAGTAATCCTGCCACGAGCACACCTGCAAGGACAAAGCCCTTTGGCCGGTCTGTAACATCAGACATGCAAATGTTTTTCTGTCCAAGGCAGCGCCACAACCCTTCTGGATCCACCCTCAAAGAACGCCTCGACCGGCAGGTAGCGGACTACCTGGCATTAACTGCAGATATCGACACTCTGAGGAGCGATGAACCCCTGGACTACTGGGTGCGCAGGCTTGATCTGTGGCCAGAGCTGTCACAATTTGCCATGAACCTCTTGTCTTGCCCAGCCTCAAGTGTGCTCTCAGAAAGGACCTTCAGTGCAGCAGGAGGGATTGTAACTGAGAAGAGAACTCGCCTAGGTCACAAAAGTGTCGATTACCTGACCTTTATTAAAATGAATGAGGGGTGGATCTCGGAGGGTTACTGCACGCCGGAAGACTTGTTCTGACTTCTATGCAGCTGTCCTTCTCTTCAAGCCTCATGACTCCACACACAGCTGTCCTTTAGCGTCCTCCTCCCTCCGCCACCGTTACAAACTAGGGTGCAAACCCTACTGGTTTAATTTTTTCTGGCCTCTGTGCTTCAGTGGCTGCAACCAAAAAAACTGGGCAAACAATGTCTACAAGGTCAACGTATGGCGAAAAATGACTATTTTCAGCATTTATATGGCATATTTTTTCTGGCCTCTGTGCTTCAGTGGCTGCAACCAAAAAAATGCATATTTTCTGCATTTATATGGCATAATTTTTCTGGCCTCTGTGCTTCAGTGGCTGCAACCAAAAAAATGCATATTTTCTGCATTTATATGGCATAATTTTTCTGGCCTCTGTGCTTCAGTGGCTGCAACCAAAAAAATGCATATTTTGTCCATTTATATGGCATAATTTTTCTAGCCTCTGTGCTTCAGTGGCTGCAACCAAAAAAATGCATATTTTCTCCATTTATATGGCATAATTTTTCTGGCCTCTGTGCTTCAGTGGCTGCAACCAAAAAAATTTATATTTTCAGCATTTATATGGCATAATTTTTCTGTCAACTGTGCTTCAGTGGCTGCGACCAAAAAAATGCATATTTTCTGCATTTATATGGCATAATTTTTCTGGCCTCTGTGCTTCAGTGGCTGCAACCAAAAAAATTTATATTTTCAGCATTTATATGGCATAATTTTTCTGTCAACTGTGCTTCAGTGGCTGCGACCAAAAAAATGACTATTTTCAGCATTTATATGGCATATTTTTTCTGGCCTCTGTGCTTCAGTGGCTGCGGCCAAAAAAACTGGGCAAACAATGCCTACAAGGTCAACGACGTTGACCTTGTAGGCATTGTTTGCCCAGTTTTTTTGGCCGCAGCCAATGAAGCACAGAGGCCAGAAAAAATATGCCACATAAATGCTGAAAATAGTCATTTTTTGCCATACGTTGACTCAACGTATATGGCGAAAAATGACTATTTTCAGCATTTATATGGCATATTTTTTCTGGCAACTGTGCTTCAGTGGCTGCGTCCAAAAAAACTGGGCAAACAATGCCTACAAGGTCAATGTATGGCAGTTGTTTAAAGAGAACAGTAGATTACTAGCCAGCAAAGCTACCTAAGCTAAAATGTCCCTCAAATCCCTGCAGACTTCTGTCCCTCCAATACAGAGCAGTATCAAGCAGATTACTAGCCAGCAAACTTACTATCATCTGTCCCTGAAATCACTAACAGCTCTCCCCCTACACTATCTCTTCCAAGCACACACAGGCAGATTTTTCAGATAAATTTTTGCCCTTGATCCCCCTCTGGCATGCCACTGTCCAGGTCGTTGCACCCTTTAAACAACTTTAAAATCATTTTTCTGGCCAGAAATGTCTTTTTTAGATGTTAAAGTTCGCCTTCCCATTGAAGTCTATGGGGTTCGCGAACCGTTCGCGAACCGCTCGCATTTTTGCGCAAGTTCGCGAATATGTTCGCGAACTTTTTTTCCGACGTTCGCTACATCCCTACATAAGAATGCTATGTACCATATACCACACTGGTGACTAATCAAAAGGATGTGAGTATTGTTATGATTACGTTTTGAATTTGCAGGAATGAGCTTTAGTGAATCTGAGCCCAGATTAAAAAAAAACTGATGAATCAATGGCAAAATAGACTTGGAGCAAATAGTGCACCTTTTAATGTCTGGTTTTAGGGCATTGGTTAAATTGTATTTGCCTTAGGCATCTTAGACTTACTATAGAATAGATCATACATGTAGAATATACTGCAGATTAAGATAATAATAAGGATAATAATAATAGAATGCATTCCTAGGCTGACATAGTCACCATAGACCACAATTACAACAGCAGTTCTAGTGGTCATACAAATAAAGCTTTTGTTGAAATCCCTTATACAGCCCTTTTTTCAGGCCCATTTATTCTTATTCATCGTCAACTCCTTTATCTGTTGTAAGCAAGAACTGCTTTGCCAGTGTTGACTGAGGACATTAAGAAACAATTAGGGTTTTTTTTTTACGTATAGTAACTCAAAGCCACAAGACTAATTATAAATATACATTGAAGCTGCCATACCTGTCATACCAGATCCCCATACTTGTGATTGATGCCCCAGTTCTGGAGCAATTGGTGTGCGGAAGGTTAGGATAGGGCACATGGGTCTTTGCTTTAAGCAGAGATGAGAATAAAGAAAGTTAGCTTAGAATCCACTGTACCCTGTATAATATATGGATTAACTATGATTTATTGGCCATTGGATACGTTTAGACGTGAGTCTACAAGCTCCATGAATCAAACTCCTCTGGGCATTAGAAATCATACATTTATGGTCAAGTGGTTAGACATGAATTCTCTCTTTACTATCCCAGCAATCCCTTAGGGAACAGACATAAGTCAGTTGCCTGGACGGCCCACTAATTGTTCCCATGGTGGTAGTGTATCGCTCATTGCTGCTAAATAAAACCCATAAAAACAGCAGCAGAGCCGTTCATGCACCAGTTATCCTAGCAGAGACGAGTAAATGGATCTCTAGAATTTAGAGCAGCAATTTATACACATATACAGATTATTTACATTGTTATACATGGAGTGCAGCTAAACTCTGCCTTGATTACTGTGCTCTACTGTGCTGATATCAAGAATTAATGAATTTAATAGCTGCTCCCTGCTGGGAAGGGTGGACAAGCAGCTTTGTCTGACTGCAGTGTTTCCTAACTTTTAGAAGCAGGGGGTCGATGTTGGCCCATCTTGCAATAATTTTTTATGGCTGCCTGTTGACCCCTAAATGTGGCTATTTAAAGCAATATTAATATTATTTTTCTCACAATGATGCCTTAGATAGTTCTGGAAGTAGCACATTTTTATATTTTATGCCAAATTAACCCACTGGATGTTAACACAGTTGAAAGCATCCTGGATGGCATCTGTTAGAAGAATCCCCTGGGGAACTTCGTCCATGTAATGGCTTATGGAAATATTATGAACCTACAGTATAAGTATTGATGGACCCTTCACTACCATATGGGGCAGAGATGATACCACTATTTGACCAATTCCAATCAATGTACAATATGGAATAAATGCATTTATTGAACTCAATGTGGCTCAGCCTACTATCAATAAGACATTTATATTTTATAGTAAAGTCTCTATTGTATCATTTGTAAATGATATTGATATGCTGTTGGGAGCAGCATCAGTTTGTCCCTTGCTATTCTGTGCACTAACTGCCGGGTCTCATAACTGAAAAACCATAGAAGCCAGTTCTCATTCAGTCAAGACTCCAAATACCTCAATTCTTAGCATGGTTCTATGGTAAAGAGAAGACATTGTGGGAATTGTGTGTATGAGTAACACCTAGGGGCTGATTCACGAAATTCGAGTGAAGGGTTCGAATAAAAAAAAATCGAATTTCAAAGTATTTTTTGGGTACTTCGACCATCGAATTGGTTAAATTTGATCGAATTCGATCGAATTCGAACGATTCGAACGATTAGAATTAAAAATCGTTCGACTATTCGACCATTCGATAGTCGAAGTACTGTCTCTTTAAAAAAAAATTCAATCCCCTAGTTCGGCAGCTAAAAGCTACCGAACTCAATGTTAGCCTATGGGGAAGGTCCCCATAGGCTTGCTAAAGTTTTTTTCATCGAAGGATATTCATTCGATCGTTTTATTAAAATCCTTCGAATTGTTCGATTCAAAGGATTTAATCGTTCGATCGAATGAAAAATCCTTTGATCGATCGATCGAATTTTTAGCGCTAAATCCTTCGAATTCGATATTCGAATTCGAAGGATTTAAATTCCCAGTCGAATATCGAGGGTTAATTAACCCTCGATATTCGACCCTTTGTGAATCGGCCCCCTAACTACTTATTACATCCCTAACTTCAGTGTTTCAGTGTTACCATTGTCTCTGGCTGGTTTGCCAAAGGCTTCCTTATCACATGCCATAACCCTCCTATTGTGTTATAATACTCTTAGAGGAAGTGTGGAATAACATCCCAGAGAAACATTACAATGTTATAACTGGAATTCTCCATGAAACGGGCAATTAGCATTTCTTATAGATTGCTCACAGAGGTACTATAATATGCTAGCATAGTTATTCCACAGCATCAAAATTGATGGTGTAGTGGCAGTTATCTTTTGACGATTTCATGTAGTTCTCAAAATAAATGCAAACATTTTTATTGGGTGAAAAGTTATGGATGCGGTTTAGAACTCATCATTTGATAAATATGGTTCTAAAAATCCAGTAGGAATGAATAGAATGTGGGTTAGTTTTTATTTATTAAGCTCTAGACATAAATTTTCATAAACCTGCCCCCAACTGTCACCTATTGATAAATACATTTCTAAAACCCCATAGGAATGAATAGAACAAGGGGGAGTTTAACTTTCACCTATTGAATACACTTCTAAAACCTATAGGAATGGATCAAATTTTAGTGGTATTAGAGCTTTTTGAAACCAAGATTAAAGTTATTAAAAGATCTGAATGAAAAAAGTACAAACAGAAAAAAGCACTGAATGATCAAAAAAAAATATATAAATATCTATAATACCTCTAAAAATTATAGTTATATTTGGGCAATTACTAGCAAGAAAATATCTGAAAACCTCTAAAAGTCTGAATGGTAGAATTTAAAAAAGGTCTAATATTATAAGCGCAGCTCCATTGATTTCTATTGGACTTTTACCTGGTTCCATTTTGTATTAGAGTTTTTCGAGGTTTTAACTGAATTTTTAGAGTTTTAGAGAAATGAAAAAAACTGATTTTTAGAGAAAAATATAAATCTTGAAAAAAAAATAGAATTTCAATAAATTGGCCCTTGTGAGTTTTTCTGTTGCAAGCTCTAATCTCACATTTTGATAAATATGCCCCTTAAACGTCAAGATTCAAGTATAACAACCACAAAATACTTTAATACAAAAATACTTTAATACAAATTTTCGCCAAATAAATGTAGATGAGGTCCAGTAGAAGTCAAAGGGAGCTGCATGATCCTGTTAGAGCATTAGAACTTCTTGTAGCATTTCGAGGTTTAGAGGTTTTCTGAATTTTTTTTCTCCAGTCATTGTCTGAAAAGCTAAAATTTTTAAAGGTTTTATCAAGGTTTATGTATTTTTTGGTGCATCATTCACTTAGCAGACTAATTAGCTCATATCAAAAATAAAGTTATAAGCTATTCCCTAGCGAAACCAGCCAGCAAGTGATCTCAAATAATGACGGGCGACTTTGTCCCATTTTGCTTTGCCGGGAATTTCCCATGAAATTTGCGAAAGTGGTGAAAAATTCGCGAAACAGAGATTTTGATGCTGGCCATCCGTTTATTCTTGGAGGAGTCCAACCATCACCGGCGTCGAAAAAACGTTGACACGAATTTGCACCTGGCGAATACATTCGCCCATCACTAATCTCAAGGTGATATTCCACTTACAGAATAATTTCAGTGGATGCATATGTCACTATAGTATAGGAAGGCCTATTTATCAAAGGTAGAATTTAGAATTCATGTGGATTTTTTTTAATTCGAATATACTCACAATTTGACTGGGAGGTTATTTAAGAAAAAATTGAAAAGTCTCATTTTCGATCAAATAGTTCTGACCTGAAAATGTGAATCTTATTTTATGTTTGTTTGTACAAATCGAGTTTTTCTCCCGAAAAAAAAAACTTGAATGTCAGGAAGGTTATTAACATCTCCAAATGGCTCAACGGACCTCTGCCATTGACTTGTTCATGAATTCAGCAGCTTTAAGGTGGCGAATATTCAAATTAGGACTTTTCCTTGGTCGAGATGTGATAAATCTCACAAATAAATAGGGGGTTTAAAATTTGAATGTGTGAATTTTGAAACTTGAAAAGTCAAATTCAAATTAACTATTCAACCCTTGATAAATCTGACCCTTAATATACTGTATCTGTGATATACTTTTGTGTTATTTCTATGGTCACAGTACCACTCACCAAAGTAAAAATAAAATATCTTTATTGTGTGTTATTAATTAGATGAATAATACAAATAATCAGTCAAATCACTCCCTTGACAGCCTATAGCAAATAATCTGTATAATTAATGTATAGCTGTAAATTGAATATTTAAGTGAATATGAGGTGTAAGTTTCACATATGTGTGTTTGTGTGCCCATCTCTCAGGGAGTTGATCCAGTTGACTCCATTTTGGAGTCAGGATTTTTTTCCTCCTCTGAGGCAATTTGGAGAGGCTTCAAATTGGGTTTTGTGCCTTCCTCTGGATCAACTAGCAGTTAGTATAGATTTGAAAGGTTGAATTTGATGGACATGTCTTTTTTTCAATCTAACTTACTATGTTATGTTACTATGAGAAAGATCTGGCTGTCCCTCCAGAGAAGAGAGAGAGACCTCATGTTCCCAAGTATATGCTTGGTGTCTGAGCTATGTTCCCACCATCTAAGTCTCTGTAAAATACAAGAGCATATGCTCAAAGGTGGTCTCAGTTCTTCCAAAATGACTTACCTGTATAAGTATGTGTGAATGAGTAAGACAGGAGAACATATAATTAATTCTGTATCAATAAATTCAACAGTCATAGTAGATCTAACACAAATGAATGTATAACACAAATGCATTATATTTCCAATACATAGAATTGGTTTAGAATTCACCTTTAAATTTAACACGTCAGGGTTCTAACACAAACTAGCTAATTAAATGCATGGTTCACAGGTGCTGACAGATTCAGAGAAAAGTGCCTTGGGTGGCCAGCCTAATGGAGAGAAGAAATAACAACAGATTAAAGCAGGCAGATTTAAGGTGGCCATACACGGGCAGATTAAAGCTGCCGATATCGGTCCTTTAGACCGATTCGACAGCTTATCTGCCCATGTGTGGGGACTCCCTACAGGTCCTCCCATTCAATATCAGGCCAAAAATTGGCCAGATATCGATCGGTCAAGTCTGATCATACAATCCAGGACCGATGCGGTCCTGTGACTGTCGGAGCCAACTCGAAGTATTGCAATCTGATATTTTGGCCAAACATTCTGATTCATCCTATATAGCCCAGCCGTTAGTGAGCATATCGGGTTAAGATCCTCTCGTTTGGCCACCTTGCCAAACAAGCGGATCTTATAGTGTATGGCCACCTTAAGGGTAGAACTCTTCGGTGCGGCTCGAGCCGCCACATTGCCATGTGAGGAAATGCATGCAACTTGTGGGATGTCCTGAAAATACAGGAAGTGAAGGAGAAATCGCAGGTAAGAACTATATTTATCCGACTGTCGGATGAAAATGCTGCGTTTTCATCCAAAAGTTGGATAAATGTAGTTCTTACCTGCGATTTCTCCTTCACTTCCTGTATCTTCAGGACATCCCACACGTTGCATGTGTTTCGTCGGACACGTCGTATGGTGACGAGTCGGCTCAAGCCACACCGTGGAGTTCTACCCTTAAGCATCACAAGTCATATCTCCACTTGCTGTTTGCGCAATCCCAAAACTTCTTACATGTAACTGTTGCAGCATTAAAGGGGTCATTCACCTTTAAATTAACTTTTAGTATGATTTATAGAGTGAGACAATTTGAAATTCATTTTTTAATATTTGTTTTTGTGTTATTTCGCTTTTTATTCAGCAGCTCTCCAGTTTGCAATTTCAGCAATCTGGTTGCTAGGGTACAAATTCCCCTAGCAACCATGCCCTGATTTGAATAAGAGACTGGAATATGAATAGGTGAGGCCTCAATAGAAAGATGAGTAATAAAAAGTAGCAATACCAATACATTAGTAAATTAAAAATGGATGTTTGCCACACCTTCTAACCTAATGTCTTTCCCTGGGGAGGTCCCTTAGCCGAGAGTTATAAGCAACTCGGTATAGATGTGCTGACTACTCCTATATATGAAACTGATTCGATGCTCAAAGAGAGAGACAAAAAGTGGAATACGTGGTGTCGCACAATCTAATAGTAACCTTGTGTTGATAATTGTGTCTTCCAACTTGAAATGATCAACTATTCATCACAATTAAGCAAAATAAATACTGTGATTTTTGTGAGCGTCTCGTTTGTATTCATTAAGTAGAATAAATAAAGTAAAAATCTTGTGAATTCATAGTGAGTTAAGATTATTAAAGTGCATAGTGCTTAATGTGAGCAAATAAGCACTAGAACGGAGGGTACAATTATCACGTGGAGGTTCAGATTCCTTACGCACATTGCTCAGCCGACTTGTCAGTATAAGGTGTTGCCTTTTTAGTGTCTAGGGAATAGGCCAAACATCATAGGTGCCTCTGAGAGGACACAGTGTGAGTTAAAATCTCGTGCACACCGTACTGTACAGTGGCTGACCAGCTTATCTTGCTAACAGAAGGGCCTTGTGTCCAGACTTTACATATAATACCACTGGTTTTTACTGCGCTTAAGGATACCATACTGAACCGCTCCACTATCATACTCATTTTCCTGAGCGAGTTTTGGGGTTACCGCAGATCAACTCTCAATATACAGTATTCCTACTCCGCACCCACCCTCTCTAGATATCACTGCCTAATTTGCCAACAAATTCCTCAGTGTACCCCCTAATTACCATTCAGCTATTATAGGGAAACGGGTGATGTAAGATCTATATGGGAACAGTCTAATGAATCAATAACACTGCTACCCCCATTTACTCACATATTAGATCGATTCTCCACCCTTTCTTTTAATTGTTTTTATTGGTTTTCATCAATTAATTCCCTCTCACCGTTCATGAATTTTAAGGAGTAAATAAAACTTATATTTTATCTGGTTTCTTAAATGGAGTCCAAGTCGTGGGTTCAAGCACGTTTCTTTGCTCACATTAAGCACTATGCACATAATAATCTTAACTCACTATGAATTCACAAGATTTTTACTTTATTTATTCTACTTAATGAATACAAAGGAGACGTTCACAAAAATCAAAGTATTTATTTTGTTCAATTGTGATGAATAGTTGATCATTTCAAGTTGGAAGACACAATTATCAACACAAGGTTACTGTTAGATTGTGCAACTCCATGTACTCCACTTTTTGTCTCTCTCTTTGAGCATCGAATCAGTTTCAATACATTAGTAGCCTTACAGAGCATTTGATTTTAGATGGGACCAGTGACCCCCATCTGAAAGCTGCAAAGAGACAGAAAAAGGCAAATAATTACAAAACTATAAAAATGTAATTATGAAGACCAATTGAAACGTTGCTTAGAATTGGTTATTTCATAACATACTAAAAGTTAACTTAAAGGTGAACCACCCCTATTTGCTGCCACCACCCCCATTCAACAATTATAGATGCTTAAAAGTGTAATCTACAGTTATTTTAAACACTGTTTCTAAATCTTGTCTGCAATGAGAGCTGTTGAGCTGCAAAATGGTAACAATGTTCTTCCTCTATTACACCAACAGATTGGATCATCTGCATGCAAATCAACCCCCTACCCCCATTCTCACCCCATTTTTCTCAGATCATTTGTTTAATTTAAAAACTGTGAGATAATAAGTCATCTGACCTCATTATTTTCATCTTTTAATTCCTTTTAAATGTAATGAGAATGTAATCAGAAGGCATCAGTGCAGCATCTCAATGGGAATTTAAAGATGGAGTGAATAAATGAAAAAAACTTTTTTTTAAATTTCTGCTATTTTTTGTGCTGCTTTTGTATTAATAGAAAAGTTGAGTTATCTCACAAACCACATGGGGCAGAGCCATTAGAATGTGTTAAAGAGGAACAGAAAGGTAGTTGTCATGGTTCATACAAGCCTTGATGTGATACATAAAATACAAAAACAGAAAGGGGCAGATTTACTAACATAAGGATTTCTATTTTTTTCACAAATCATATTTTTTATTTAAGAACGTGTTGTCTTATTTTTCTTAAACTGTAAAAATTTGAGATTTATTAAGTAACCATGAAAAACTCTAATACAAGACAAGTAAAAGCAGTCAATTTCGTACAGAAGTCAATGGGAGCTCGCTGATCCTATTGGACTTTTTTTAGCCATTCAGACTTCACCACTTTCTATTCATTCCTATAGGATTTTTAATGTGTATTTATCAAATGGTGAACTCTAACTTTCACTCTTTGAAAAATATGGTTCTAAAATTCTATAGATTCACCAAATCCACTATTTTAGAATTCTGCTGAATTCCTAGTCCTTTGTGAAATACCAAACTGAATCCAACCACTAATTTGCATATTTAAGTTAGGGAAACAAGGAGGAAAGAGTAAAATAAGAGTAAGACATTTTGACTTCCTGGTTTGTGTGACAAAAAGTCACACAATTTTTTGGATTCGGATTTTGTTTGGCCAGGCACTTGGATTCCGTTGAATCCAAATCCAGCTGAAAAAGGCAGAATCTTGTCTGAATCCCGAACAAAATCCTAGATCCTATAAAAATCCCATAGGAATGAATAGAATGTGGGTGAATTTTTCTGCAGTGAGCTCTATTCATACATTTTGATAAATCTGCACCTTTTTCTTGATAATAATTGTCTGATAAACCCTTAATATTTAGAGCTTTTAGAGGTTTTTGAATTTTTTAGCACATTGTTCAGCATTTTTTCCATTCATACTTTTTAAATTTCGGATCTTTAAATGTTTTTCATGGCATTTGAGGTTCTAGAGAAAATGTATTTAATTTATTTAATTCCAATAAATTCCACCTTTAATAAATGGGCCTCAAAGTTGGCATCAGGTCTTGTAATCCATACTAATCAGCAGTAAGAATGTACTGGTCACCTGCTTAAAGGCAACATTTTTCTAGTTGTAATAGGTACTGTAACTTGAGCAATGAAATCTATTCAATACTGAATGTCCAATCAGTCTCCCTTTAACAATTCAATGATAACTCATTCAGTCTCCTATTTACAAAGCATCAGATCTATTATATATAGAAAGCAAGTTGTCCGTCCTCCTTTTGTTGCATGTTTCTTCTACACATGAAATGATGATACCTTATCACCATGATGATTACTGTATACTTACTGTATACTGTTTTCCCTGTCCATACCATTCTCCCTTCCTGCACCTACCAACCCATATGTACAAACATTCATTGTCATAAAATGCATACCATGAGGCATCTTTCTGTTTTTTGTTTTGAGACTTGTCCAAACTTTTCCCACCTGATATTTTAACCTGTATTCTCATATCTGCCTCATGACACTCTGTCCCTCCTTCCTCCTCCAACATTTATCTTCCTTGACTTTATTTTTTGGTTCACTGCCAACCACTTTCCAACCATCACCCCAGTTTGACTCCTCCTCAGCTGCCTTTTCTGTCAGGTTCTCCTCAGTCATTGGGGTATTCATCCCTTGTGCCACATCTTAATGTTATAACAGGCTTTCAAACAAAATCTAGAAGCATGGCAAGATTGCATGCATGGGTTACATTATATTGCCAGAACTCATACTTTGCTTAGGTTCTCACGCAAAGCACATTCCTGTAGATGGCACAGCATAATGAATGTTGGACCCACATTTATGGAATAGTTTTGCCTGGCCAATTGCAAATTGCAAATTGTTTTTGCGACAAAATAAATAACAAAACTCTAGAGCAGATGTTAATGCTAACTGTTGCTTGGTGATTATGATGTTATATTTGCCAGCTAATGATTTTACATTGCGAGCAGCGCTAAACATTCACAAAAACACCATTTTAAAGATTTTAATTACAATCCCCCTTAAGTCTTAAGACAAAAATGTAGTGCACTGGTGCCTAAGCCATGAGAATGTCCTGCTCAAGCATTTTCTCATTCTTCATTATAAATGTAACAACTTTAGTTTCAGGTTTGGAGACAGGTATTACCCTAACCCCCTTCCCTCTCCTCAGCCTTTTTTATTCAGATGATCCTATAACCTTGGAATTGTTTACAACTTACATCAAATTCAGTATCTGTGATGCTCATCAAAGCATAAATGTCCTGTGGGGTAAATCCCAGCAACTGCTTTATTAAATTGCTGGTAACAACTCCTACCTACAGAAAATCCTGTATCCTGTATCAACTTAATGTCAACAATGTTTCTTTTCATCTTCTTCTTATCAAACTGATCATCAGAGTCAGCATCCTGTTCACATGCAAAAAAATCTCCTTTCCTCCTACTATTTGTCCCTAGCAGCCCTAGAAAAGCTCTCAGTCCCACTTTGCAAATTGCTCTCCCCAGCAGAATAAAACATTTTTCATCCCCTCTCCCACCTCCCTCTCTCACTCACATGCATTGCATTAACTACATGCACCTGCACCACTGTCAGCTTCTTGCACCACACTTTTTATTATTAGCATTGTTACATTCACTATTATATATCAGGCTGTTGGTTTGCAATATCTCTGTTTGTGCAATATCTATAACACCGTTACATTCCGCAGTAGCTTTTAAACCCTAGTTTCTTTGGACAGTTATGCCATTTTAAGCAATCTCTCAGCAGTCACTTTGCCTTCATTCACCTCCTTAAACCTCTGCCTGTTGCCATACAGCTCCATCCATTTCTCTATAACAGCCAGAATGCCTGTAGTGTAAGCAGTGTTAGACTGGGAGGTCCAGGGCCTTCAATCATTTTTGGAAATAGAAAGAGGGACAAAAAAAAAACATTTTTTTGCCCCTGCCCATTTTTGTGGCTACACTCCCTAATTACCATGTTCATGTACAAAATATGGCAGGTTATGAAAGTTTGAACACATTTCTGTGTTTTTTATGTGTTATTACAGTTTTGAGCTATTGTGTATAGTAGGGAGAGATGGTGCCTAAAGTAACAGTGGGATAATAGTTTCTGGGAAGGGACTGTGGCTGTGAGATAGCAGGTATAGTAGGGAGAGATGGTGCCTATAGTAGTAAAGAGATAATAGTCTCTGGGAAGGGAATGTGACTGTGAGATAGCAGGTATAGTAGGGAGAGATGGTGCCTATAGTAGCAGTGGGATAATAGTCTCTGGGAAGGGACTGTGGCTGTGGGATAGCAGGTATAACAACACACTATACTAAACTAAAACAAAAGTTGGTACCATGGATTCACAAGCCTCTAGTACATGATATCTGCTTGTGTGTGTTTTTTTTTTCTTTTAGAATTGGCGATTTAATTAATCTAATTAAATTCACCATTAGTGTCTAATAGTAAGTAATCTATTTACAGCACAAAAGGGCATGCTTCTTTTTAGATTCTTGTAATTATTTTTTCCCCGTTTTGTGCTGATCACTGTTTTGTTGCCTCTGATAACAAAGGCCTTTATTGATGCATTTTGCCAAACCAGAACCAGCATCTCCTTCTGGTATCAGTAGTTCTGTTCATCTGAGCATGCAGCACAGTCTTACTATTATAAGCGTAGGGATGTGAAAATCTTAGACACCCTTACACTTTACAGACAGGCACATCCCTAGTAATATGGACACCTCAGTGGGTCCTTATGGGGACCTTGTGCTTATGTAACCCCTGTATTTCTCACAGTGTACACCAGATGGCACTGTGCCAGAGTATAAAAGGTTTAGGAACCATGAGGTCTGGGTCCATTGCTTTAGCCCAACCAAGCAGGCTGGAAGGGAATGTGTAGTGTCGACCCTAGGCGCCTTGGCCCTAGTAATTAGACAGCTATCCTCAATTACAGATCACTCTAGGAGTGATAGAGAGGTTATTTAGTTGAGCAGCTCAAGGCTCCGCCGAGGAGATTAGAGGGATTAAGATCCCAGGGTATTACTGACCCGGAATAAGGACTAAAGTGTTGAGCTAGGGATGATAGGAATTCCCCTAGTCTGCCACTGGAAGATATCCTGAAAACTGGGCAATACACATCACATGCTGTCAACTTACTCTCTGCTGTATATTCCCTAGCCTGTGGGGATTCAGCCTATACGTGCTGTGAGTATATGCTTCCTTTATGCTGCTGTGTATATTCTATGCTCCATTGTGGATCAATGTGCTGAATGATCTATGTGCTATTGTTCAATAAACACAGTTCTATGTTCAACCGTTAAAGAACTACTGGCGCCCATCATTGTGCTTTTGCACCCAGTTACAGTTACACTACACCCTGCCTCCACCGCGTTGCGAGGGCTTGCCCCTGAGAAAGAGAGCTCATCTGTGGTATTAGCCCACAAAGGAAAGTAGCTAAAACTGCCCTTACGCAAAGCAGTTTACTATAGCGCTACATAAGCAAAAAAAAATGTATGTAATTTCTCATTCTTAGAAATGAGCTTTTCTGGATGCTAACTTCATTTGCTTCTGAGGTAGAATGTTGCTTTGTGACTTTGCAGACTTTAGCCGATTTGAATTGAAGAGCATGATAATGAAAGCAGCGGGTTATCTAAACAAAAACGAGGAAGTTCCTTAAACGGTCTCAGTGGCATAATGTCAGAATCGAGTAGCAGTTGTCAAATTATTGATTCTGTCATTCATGCACTGTGATACAGTAATGATTTCTAGGGGCATTAAAAACAGGGTCGAACTGGGCAGGCGGGAAACCGGGAAAAAAACCCAGTGGGCTCTGGCCCTCATGGGCCCCCACTGGCCCACACCCGCTCCCCAATTGGCCCAAACTGAAACAAAAATATGTTCAGCATGGTGCGCCCGTCGGCTTTTGCGAAGGTGCGTGGGGCTCACCGGGGTTCGAAATAGGCAGCTGATTAGCAGGCCTGTCTTTGCTAGGAAAATTAGACGTTTGCAACACTGTTAAAAAGTAACAACCAGGAGTTAAGCAAATGCAGCTTTTATTAGCAATTGTTTATTAAAATAATTTTAAAAGCACTGAAAAATTTTAATAAACGTATATTGAAAAGTTGCTTAGAATTTTGTTTTTTTAGGCACATTTTAATTTTAGGGTTGATTTGACCTTTAAGAACCTTTTTGAACTTTTTGTTGATATATTTATATATTTTTGTATTTCAAGGCTTTCTGCATAAAAAAGTTTTGGTCTAATGGCTTCTATACAGTGTTGAACTGCTAGGGTCCAGTAGCAAACCTGCCAAAGAAGCACAAACTTTTGCAAGAATTAGTTATTGGAGAGGGCTAAAACATAACATGTCACAAAGCTATGGTGAAAATAAGAAAGGGCTGATGGCGATTGCCTTTGGCTGGGGCCTACCAGAAGATCCTCTGGTACTCTGACAGGCCATTCTGAACCTAATCCAATATCTGTAGTGTCCACAAAGTTTGGACAAGGGTCAGATGGGTCTATCAGAGTACCAGAGAATCTCCCTAGTGGGCCCCAGCCAAGGACGAGACCCATCAATTTCACAATTGGTCTATATGATACATTTACAATTAGCACCATTTCCATCTAATTTTGTGAGTGTGGGCTCTTGGGGGTTATTTACTAAAATCCAGATTTATCTCATATATTATTTAAAAAAACCACAACCAAACGCCTATGACCATTTTTAGATAATTTATTAAATCCTAAGGTGTTTAAAACCAAAAAGGTGTTTGTGAGGAATTGTACTTGGAAGACTGTAAGTACTCAGTGTAAATATGAGTGCAAGTGGGTTTGCTGGTATCACTCAGTGTGTGTCTTGTCACATGTACAGTATGTGGTGTTGGAGCAGCAGTTCTGTGCAGTATTTACATGTGAGAGATGTCAGTGGATTTTCATCTTGGAATCTGAACTGCAGACTCTAAGGAGGGAACTTGTAGCACTGAGGGACAGTGGCGGTACTACCGGGGGAGCAGGGGGTGCAAGTGGGTCAGGGCCCGCACCCCCTCAGGGCCCCCCGGCAGCCCGCACCACTGAAATGTGGGCCGAAAATACACGTATGGAGGGGGGCAGGGGCCCGGCTGCTCGTCACGCACCAGGGCCCGACCCCCTCTAGTTACGTTACTGGGTGGGGGAAACAGGCTCACAGAGCAACCACTGTCAGGGGCCTATGTAATGGGGGAAGGAGAAGATTTTGTCTGAAGATGCTGGGGAGGACAGCTCTCAACTGGCATGTATGGAGCAGGCTGACTCTCAGAGCACCCTGTGAGGCAGTGACTCTAATATGGGTGATGGATGGATGGCTGGGGAAGACCCAGCGGTCTTGGTACACATAGGTACCAATGACAAAGTTAGAGGAGGGGGTAAAGTCCTAAAAAATTATTTAAAAAACTAGGTGTTAAGTTGAGGGTGAGGACTTCCAAGGTAATTTTCTCAGAGATATTATTACCTGTGCCACGAGCAACGTTAAGAAGACATTGAGAGCTTATGATGATTAATGCATGGCTGAAAAGATTGGCAATTCCTGGCTGGAAAGATTGCTGTAGGGAGGAGGGTTTGGGGTTTTTGGAGAACTGGGCTGATTTCTCAATCAGCTACAGGCTCTTTGCTAGGGGTGGGCAGCACCTCAATGATAATGAGGGTGCAGCTGTTTTGGGGGAGAACATGCCTAGACGGTTGGAAGAGATTTTAAACTAGTAGTGGAGGGGAGAATTCAGTTAAGGATTCTGTAGAAGACAGGTTAGAAGAGGTAATGGGCAAAGGAAGGGAAAATGGGGGGAGGAGATTTGGGTAGGGGTACTGTTAAGGACAGAGAGGATTACATGTCATATGTTCAATATGGTACCAGTATTAAATGTATGTTTGTAAATGCAAGGAGTCTGATAAAATGGAAGAGCTGGAGGTTCTGGAGGGAAAATATGATGTGATTGATGTGGCTGAAACATGGCTAAATGAGTCGAATAACTGGGCAGTTAATATCAGCAGCTATACTTTATTTTGGAGGGACAGAGACAATAGAAAAGAAGGAGGGATATGTCTGTTTGTTAGGCAGGATTTAAAAGCTAATATAAAGGAGAAGGTGATGTTAGAAAATGAGGGGGTGGAAGACTTATGGGTGGAGCTGTTCACCGATTGTAAAGAGTCCAGCAAATTAATTGTAGGCATATGCTATAGACCCCCTATTGTAAGTGAGGAGGAGGCTAAGCTCCTGATGCAAATAGAAAAGGCTGCTAGTTTGGGTTAAGTAATGATTATGGGGGATTTTAATTACCCAGATATTGACTGGAGCAACAGTACTGCCAGGACAATTAATGGGAACAAGTTTGTTGCACGACAATTTTGTGGCACAGGTTGCTGAGGAGCCAACCAGAAAAATGCTATTTTGGATTTAGTGATCTCTAATGACCCAGAATGTATAGCAAATGTGCAAGTCACTGAACCCCGGGTAATAGTGACCATAATGTCATATATTTTAATATTTGATGCAAAAAATAAATATACACTGGGACAACAAAAACACAAATGTCAGAAAAGCTAATTTTAGTGCCTTGAGGGCTGCCCTTTAGAGCACAGAATGAGTTATTATGTTTTCATCTATAAACACAGAACAGAAATGGTTGTCATTTAAAATGATATAAAATCATTACTGTTCTCAATTTATTCCCTTAAGGAGTAAATGCAGAAACACAAAGAATCACCCTGTGTTGCTCAATATAGAAGTAAAGAAGTTAATAGGAAAGAAGAGAAAGGCATTTAGAAACTACAAGTCTGTTGGACAGAAGCTACATTTAATAAATGTAAATACTCAAATAAATGTTGTAAAACAGCAATCCGGAAGGCAAAGAAAGGTAATGAGGAGCGCATTGCGGCTGAGGTGAATACTAACCCCAAAAAGTTTTTTAAGTATATTAAGTATATTTAAGTAAAAAGATGCGGGTTGAGGGTGTTGCTCCTTTAAATAATGGTACTAGTATGGCTGTGACAGATACAGAAAAGGCAAATGTGCTAAATCAGTTGTTTTTTTCAGTGTATACAATAGAGGAGTCTTTGAACCCAGGCTCACTTTATAGCTGCACTGATGGCTCAGCTCAATCTAGTCCGTGGCTGACTTCGGATATGATTCATAAAGCTTTAATAAAAATTAATGCAAACAAGGCGCCAGGGCCAGATAGCATACACACCTGGTTTCTATGAGAGCTTAGTTCAGTTTTAGACCAGCCCTTGTTTCTGATTTTCTCAGATTCGCTTTCATCTGGTATGGTATGGTAGCTTGAAGAAAAGCTGATGTCATCCCAAGATTAGATCTCAGCCTGGCAATTATAGGCCATTAAGTTTGACATATGTGGTGGGCAAATTATTTGAAGGCTTGCTAAGGGATCGCATTAAACATGTTGTCCTAGTGAATGGCATTATGAGCAGCCATCAGCATGGCTTTATGAAGGATAGGTCATGTCAGACAAATTTGATTGCTTTTTATGATGAGTTAAGTAAGATGCTGGCTAGAGGGGTGTCACAGTAGATGTGATAAATTTGAATTTTGCCAAACAGTTTGATACCGTGCCCCACAAACGACTGCTTTTTAAACTAAGGTCTATTGAGCTGGCTACAGGATCAGGTACAGTGGGTGGTTGTTAATGGTAAAAAGAAAGACTTACACTCGCACACCCTGGCCGTCCAGACTTCAGCGACTCCCAGGTGCTCGATGTCAGAGGGAATGGGCAACCTCAAAAACAACGTAGGAACAGGACACACCGGCACAGCATGGGTAAGTTCAGCAGGTTAAACCTTGCTTGGTTGTTAATGGTACATTGTCTACTTGGAGAAAGGTTCTTAGAGTCCCTCAGGACTCAGCATTGGGTCCACTTTTATTTAACCTTTTCATTAATGACTATGGGGAGGGTATTGTTAGAAATGTATCAGTGTCTGCAGAAGACACAAAACTATCCAGCCCAATTAATTCCATCCAGGATGTGGCATCCTTGCAACAGGATCTTAACAAACTGGCAATCTGGGCAGCTAAGTGGCAAATGAGATTCAATGTTGATAAATGTAAAGTCATACACTTGGGATGTAAAAATATCCAAGCCACTTATACCCTTAATGGGACTGCACTAGGCAAATCAATTATGGAAAAGGACCTTGGGGTCCTTGTAGATGATAAACTTGGCTGTAACAAGCAATGCCAGTCAGCAGCATCAAGGGCAAATAATGTTTTGAGCTGTATTAAAAGGGGCATTGATTCACACCAGGAAGGGGTATAAGTTTCTATATAGTATATATCAATATTAATATAAATTAATAATAATATATCAATATTAATAATATACCTCAACCCACTTACTAGGGTTTCTGGTTCTTTTGAGCAAGCAGACAATGAATCCACACCAATGAGCATATAGTACAGTGATGTATTGTAAAATAAATCAATTGATTGTTCTACATAAATGATTACACTTAGACTAAACAAAAATTACAATATTTACAGTTACACATTACACAAGTCTACATAGTTGTTACCAAAAAGGCAGGGGAATAGAGTTCGGCTTCATCTCTGCCTTCCCCTCTGGTCTTCATTCCTCACATGTTGTCTTGTCCCCAGCTCCTCTGGCTTCTCCAGCTCTCTAGCTGCCCCCTCTCAGCTGCCCAGCTCCTTCACATGTGTCAGGGAGCCGGGAGCTCCCACCAGGGAGGTTGTCAGGATCAAGGAGGAAGCCCTCTTGAGGGAACAAGGTCGCGGTGTCCAAGGGGTTAATCCAAAAGAGTGGTCGGAATCCAGGCAAGAGTTCAAGGCAGGCGGATAACAGCAAGTCCAAAGTCCAGGCAGGAGTCAAGGGTATTAATCAGGAACAAGTTTAGCGAAAATAGCACACAGGGAACCCAGGAAATACTTTGGGGAAGATTTCCTATACTTGGGCGCCATTCTGGCGTCTAAACAGGCTTTTTATTTGAATTTGGCGCCTTAGTGACGTCATTGACGTCCTTGCGCTGACGTCGGCGCACTGACGTCATCGCGCCGGCGCCGCTTACCCACGTGGCGGCCATGGGCGCCGCCATCTTGGGAGCGACGCCGGCAGGAGAGGACGCGCCGCCCGGAGCTCCTGGGCCTGCTCCGGGCGGCGATCGTTACAGTACCCCCCCCCTCACGGGGGGCCTCCGGACCACCAGGACTTGGCTTCTGGGGAAACTTGGAATGGAACTCCCTCACCAGACGAGGAGCATGGACATCAGGGTATCCTTCCCAGGAGCATTCTTCAGGGCCAAAGCCCTTCCACTTGATGAGGTACTGAAGAGACCCCCTGGAGATTCTGGAGTCAAGGATCTTCTCCACTTCATATTCTTGTTGACCATCCACAGAGATAGTAGGAGGAGGAGGCTGGACAACAGAAAAGCGGTTGGAGGTAGCGGGTTTCACCAAGGAGACATGAAACACGTTGGGAATTCGCATCTCAGGGGGAAGCTGAAGTCTGACAGCCACAGGATTGATCACCTCCAAGATGGAAAAAGGACCTACAAACCTTGGACCCAACTTGGGAGATGGTACCTTCAGCCGAATGTTCCTGGAAGACAACCAGACTTTATCACCGACCTTGTAGGGAGGAGAGGGTCTACGTCTACGATCTGCAAACGTCTTATGAACCAGAGCACTCTTCTCCAGGTTGGACTTGGTTGCAGCCCAGATAGCAGACATGTGGGCTGCATGGTCATCAGCGGCCGGAACATCGGACAACACAAAGTCTTGTGGGAAGGCTTGAGGATGTTGGCCATACACCGACATAAATGGGGACCTCCCAGTGGAAGTGTGGCAGGCGTTGTTATGAGCAAATTCTGCCCACGGGAGAAGATCAGACCAGTCATCCTGGCAGAGAGATACATGGTTCCTCAGGAACTGTTCCAGGGCTTGGTTGACACGTTCAGCTGCCCCATTCGTCTGCGGGTGGTATGCAGATGAAAACTGAAGAACAATTCCCAGGTCTTTGCATAAGGAACGCCAGAACTTGGCGGTAAACTGGGTGCCTCTATCGGAGACGATCTCCACCGGGAAACCATGCAGGCGGAAGATGTACTGGATAAATAGTCCACCGCAGAGGGCAACTTCTTCAGAGGGATGAAATGGGCCATTTTGGAGAAACGATCAATAACAACCCAGATCACAGTGTTCCCACAGGAGGGAGGAAGTTCGACAATGAAGTCCATGGACAGGTGGGTCCAGGGACGGGAAGGAACCGGCAAGGGCTGTAGTAACCCACTGGGGCGGGAGTGGCTTGACTTAGATGTGGCACATACAATACAAGCAGCAACAAAGTCCTTCACATCTTTGCGGATATCAGGCCACCAGACCAGGCGTCGTAAGAGTTCAAGAGTCTTAGCTGGGCCAGGATGTCCGGCTTGCCTGGAGCAATGGGTCTGTTGCAGGATAGGCAGACGCAGCTCAGGAGGAACAAATGCCATTCCAATGGGAGTATCTGAAGGAGCAGAAGACTGACCAGCCAGGATTTGGTCGGCAAACTGTGGATACAGGGAGGCAATAATCTTGACTGGAGGAATGATCGGCTCTTGTCTCTCAGGAGAGCGGTCCACCGGAGTGAAGCTACGAGACAAGGCATCGGCCTTCCGATTCTTGGAGCCTGGGCGATAAGTCAAGATAAAATTAAATCGAGAGAAGAAGAGAGCCCACCTTGCTTGTCTGGGGTTTAGCCTCTTGAGGGACTGGATGAACTCGAGATTCTTATGATCGGTGTAAATCTGAACAGGAATCAGAGAACCCTCCAGGAGGTGACGCCACTCTTCAAGGGCAAGTTTAACAGCCAAGAGTTCTCGGTTCCCGACATCGTAGTTCTGCTCTGCGGACGAGAACTTCTTGGAGAAATAAGCACAGGGGTGCAACTTCCCATCAGCGGGGTGTCTCTGAGACAGGATGGCTCCGGCTCCGACTTCAGAAGCATCAACTTCGATGCAGAAGGGTAGTTCAGGATTGGGGTGTCGGAGGACAGAAGCAGACGTGAAGGCCTCTTTCAAGGACTGAAAAGCTTCAATGGCAGATGGAGGCCACAAGCTGGGTTTACCCCCTTTCCGGATGAGGGCCAGGATAGGTGCAATGCGGGAAGAGAACCCCCGGATGAACTGCCGATAGTAGTTAGCAAATCCGATAAATCTCTGGATTGCCTTGGTACTCAGTGGGAGAGGCCACTCCTGGATGGCAGACACTTTCACGGGGTCCATCTCAAATCCCTCAGGAGAGATAATGTATCCTAGGAAGGGGATCTTGGACACCTCGAAGACGCACTTCTCCAACTTGGCGAAGAGAGAGTTCTTCCTCAGACGAGAGAGTACCTCCTTCACCTGGGAGCGATGGCTTTCTAGGTCTTTAGAAAAGATCAGGATGTCGTCCAGGTACACGACTACGAACCTTCCTAGGAGATCCCGGAACACATCGTTAACAAATTCCTGGAAGACGGCAGGGGCATTGCAAAGGCCGAAGGGCATAACGAGATATTCATAGTGCCCGTCACGAGTGTTGAAAGCCGTCTTCCATTCGTCACCCTCACGGATGCGAATGAGGTTGTACGCCCCCCGGAGATCTAACTTAGAGAAAATCTTCGCCCCCTTCAGCTGGTCGAAGAGCTCAGCAATCAAGGGTAGTGGGTACCTGTTTTTTACAGTGATTTTATTCAGGCCCCGATAGTCTATACATGGCCGAAGGCCTCCGTCCTTCTTCTCCACAAAGAAGAACCCAGCCCCAGCAGGAGAGGTAGAAGGGCGGATAAACCCCCGCTGGAGATTTTCTTGGATGTATTCCTTCATTGCGGTAGTCTCTGCAGGGGAGAGAGGGTAAGTGCGGCCTCTGGGGGGCATGGCTCCTGGCAGGAGTTCGACAGGACAGTCGTAGGAGCGATGTGGAGGAAGGAATTCCGCAGACTTCTTACAGAACACATCAGCGAATTCCTTGTAAAAGGGAGGTAGAGACTTCAGATCCGACAAAGAGATATTCACCCTCCGGAGAGGTTCAGCAGGAAGACAGTGTTGCTGGCAAAATGGACTCCAACGAGAAATCTGTCCTGCGGTCCAATCAATGGAGGGATTATGCAGGCGTAGCCAAGGGAGACCCAACACAACTGGAACGGATGGGCAGGAAATAATTAGGAACGAAAGTCTTTCTTTATGCAGCGTCCCAACCTGCACAGGCAATTCCCCAGTCGTCATGGAGACAACTTCAACCTCCAGGGGTCTGTCGTCAATGGCAATGACACGGAGAGGAGTAGACAATGGGAATAAGGGAACTTCCATGTGTTTGGCGAATTGAGCGTCCATGAAATTCCCAGCAGCTCCAGAGTCAATGAAAGCAGAGCCAACGATAGTCTTAGAGGCTAGGCGGATCTGTAATGGAAGGAGAAACCTGTGAGAGTTCTCTTGAGACTTTGGAGTAGTGCCCCCTACATGCGTTACCCTAGATATACCTCGGGGAACAGAACTCGTGGGCTTCACCGGACAAGAGTTCGCAAAATGAGACTGTCCGCCACAATACAGACATAAGCCGGCCATTCGTCTACGAAGTCTTTCTTGTTCGGATAGACGAGCCCTTCCAACTTGCATTGGTTCCTCCGAAGGAGAAGGAGAGGCTAGAGTAGCCGGAGTCTGCAGGAGAGGTCTCTGGAAGCGAGGAGCCAACAAGGGTTGAAATCTTTTACAGCGCTCCCTCTCTACTTGATGCTCTCTGAGCCGAGTGTCCACCTTGATAGATAGTGCGATCAGATCCTCCAGCAGGTCAGGGGACTCCCTGGAGACAAGATCATCTTTAATGCGAATAGACAGACCTTGATAGAATACGGCCTTATAGGCATCGTCATTCCAGGAAGTCTCAGCCATCAAAGTTCTAAAGTCAATAGCATAGTCACTGACACTGCGGTTTCCCTGCCGGAGTTGCAGAAGACGAGAAGGAGCATTAGTGACCCGACCCGCGGCATCAAACACAGTACGAAATGCTTGAAGAAAGGCCTTGGCATCAAAAGTCAGTGGAGAATTCTTCTCCCAAAGAGATGTTGCCCACTCAAGCGGTTTGCCCACCAAACGAGACATCACATACCCCACCTTGGAACGTTCATTGGGGAAGTGCGAGGGTTGGAACTCGAACTGGATCTGGCACTGTGTAGCGAAACCTCTGCAGGCTTGTGGGTCCCCACTGAAGCGAGGAGGAGGCGGAATGCGAGGCTCACTTGACGAGGAACCTGCGGTGGACGAAGCAGCCGCCAAAGAAGGATTTACCGCAGCTTGGGGTGCAGGGGGTGCTGGAGGCATCCGAGAGAGGAGGGTATCAAGTGCCTGCCCAATGCGGTACTGCTGGGCTTCATAATCCTCCATGCGGGATGCCAGTCCGCGGAGCGCACGTCCGACATCAGGCGTAGCTTCCTCAGTAGGATCCATGGCCCAAGTATAATGTCAGGGAGCCGGGAGCTCCCACCAGGGAGGTTGTCAGGATCAAGGAGGAAGCCCTCTTGAGGGAACAAGGTCGCGGTGTCCAAGGGGTTAATCCAAAAGAGTGGTCGGAATCCAGGCAAGAGTTCAAGGCAGGCGGATAACAGCAAGTCCAAAGTCCAGGCAGGAGTCAAGGGTATTAATCAGGAACAAGTTTAGCGAAAATAGCACACAGGGAACCCAGGAAATACTTTGGGGAAGATTTCCTATACTTGGGCGCCATTCTGGCGGCTTTTTATTTGAATTTGGCGCCTTAGTGACGTCATTGACGTCCTTGCGCCGACGTCGGCGCACTGACGTCATCGCGCCGGCGCCGCTTACCCACGTGGCGGCCATGGGCGCCGCCATCTTGGGAGCGACGCCGGCAGGAGAGGACGCGCCGCCCGGAGCTCCTGGGCCTGCTCCGGGCGGCGATCGTTACAACATGTTGTCTAGTGTTCTTTTATCCTGGGTTCTCACCTGCCCCCACAGAAACCCTCCCAACTGCCAAGATGCTGTGATAAACCCCCAACTTGCCTACATCCTGTTAATCAGGTTTTCTCACATACAGAATCAGTTTTATGGTCCCCACAGCAGACATAGGCCTTAGTAATCACAGGAAAACCTTTGTTATGATAATCAGGGCTTCATGTAAGTTCCCCGAACAACAGCTTTCATATGAAATAACTAAATCAAGATGGCAATTTCTTACAGGGGTTGTTCTTCCACTATATAGAGCACTAGTAAGGCCCCATCTAGAATATGCCATACAGTTTTGGTCTCTCATTACTGAATTAGAGAGGGTGCAGAGAAGGGCAACTAAGATGGTAAAAGGTATGGAAATTCTTAGCTATTAGGAAAGACTGGCCAAATTGGGGATGTTGGAGAAGAGGTGCTTAAGGGGTGATATGATAACTATGTATAAATATATAAGGGGATCATATAATAATCTCTCTAATCCTTTATTTACCAGTAGGTCTTTCCAGCTGACATAGCGTCACCCATTCCAATTAGCAGTAAAGAGGTTCCGGCTAAATATTCAGAAGGGACAGTGAGAGCTGTGAAGATGTGGATTTCTCTAACTGAATCAGTTGTACAGGCTCATACATTAGATAGCTTTAAGAAGGGAGTGTCAGGGAGCCGGGAGCTCCCTCCAGGGAGGTAGTCAGGATCGAGGAGGAAGCCCTCTTGAGGGAGCAAGGTCGCGGTGTCCAAAGGGTTAATCAAAGGAGTAGTCAGAATCCAGGCAAGAGTTCACAGGCTGGCGGATAACAGCAAAGTCCAAAGTCCAGGCAAGGGTCAGGATAATAATCAGGAACAGGATTATAGCAAAAGTAGCTCACAGGGAACCCAGGATAAACTCAGGGAAAGTTTCCTATACTTGGGCGCCATTCTGGCGTCTTGGTAGCGTTTTTATTTTTGAATTTGGCGCCATTGTGACATCATTGGCGTCCTTGCACAGACATTGGCGCGCTGACGTCATCGCGCCAGCGCCGCTACCCACATGGCGGCCATGGGCGCCGCCATTTTGGGAGCGACGCCGGCAGGGGAGGACGCGCTGCCCGGAGCTCCTGGAACTGCTCCGGGCGGCGATCGTGACAGTACCCCCCCTCACGGGGGGCCTCTGGACCACCAGGACTTGGCTTCTGGGGAAATTTGGAGTGGAAATCCCTCACAAGACAAGGAGCATGAACATCAGAGTGTCCTTCCCAGGATCATTCTTCAGGGCCAAAGCCCTTCCACTTGAGGAGGTACTGAAGAGAGCCCCTGGAGATTCTGGAGTCAAGGATCTTTTCCACCTCATATTCTTGTTGACCATCCACAGAGATAGTAGGAGGGGGAGACTGGTTCACAGAAAAGCGGTTGGGGGTAGCGGGTTTCACCAAAGAGACATGAAACACGTTGGGAATTCGCATCTCAGGGGGAAGCTGAAGTCTGACAGCCACAGGATTGATCACCTCCGAAATGGAGAATGGACCCACAAACTTCGGACCCAACTTAGGAGATGGCACCTTCAACCGAATGTTCCTGGAAGACAACCAGACTTTATCACCAACCTTATAGGGAGGAAAGGATCTACGTCTACGATCTGCAAACGTCTTGTGAACCAGAGTGCTCTTCTCCAAGTTCGACTTGGTTGCCGCCCAAATAGCAGACATGTGGGCTGCATGATCATCAGCAGCCGGGACGTCGGACAACACAAAGTCCTGGGGGAAGGCTTGAGGATGCTGACCATACACCGACATGAACGGAGACCTTCCAGTGGAAGTGTGGCATGCATTGTTGTGAGCAAATTCCGCCCATGGGAGCAGATCAGACCAGTCATCTTGACAAAGGGAGACGTGATTCCTGAAGAACTGTTCCAAGGCTTGGTTTACTCGTTCAGCTGCTCCATTTGTCTGGGGATGATAAGCGAAGGAGAACTGGAGAGTAATACCCAGAACTTTGCACAGGGAACGCCAAAACTTAGCAGGAAACTGAGAACCTCTGTCAGAGACAACTTCCACAGGAAAACCATTCAGACGGAAAATATACTGGATGAAGAGCTGAGACAACTCCACAGCAGAGGGAAGCTTCCACAGGGGAATGAAATGGGCCATCTTGCTAAAGCGATCAATCACAACCCAGATCACAGTGTTTCCACTAGAGGGGGGAAGTTCAACAATAAAGTCCATTGCTAAATGACTCCATGGATGAGAGGGGATAGGCAATGGTTGTAATAACCCACTGGGGCGAGAATGGCTAGGCTTGGATGTGGCGCAAATGGTACAAGCAGCAACAAAGTCTTTGACATCTTTACGAATAGTCGGCCACCAGACTAAACGTCTAAGGAGTTCAAGAGTTTTTTCAGGACCAGGGTGTCCTGCTTGCTTGGAGCAGTGGGTTTGTTGAAGAATGGGAAGACGTAACTCGGAGGGAACAAAAGCCATCCCAATGGGGGTATCCGGGGGAGCAGAAGACTGTCCAGCCAAGATTTGTTCGGCAAATTGGGGAAACGGTGATGCAATAATCTTGGCGGGGGGAATAATTGGTTCAAGTCTTTCTGGAAGACGATCACCCGGAGTAAAACTTCTGGAAAGTGCATCGGCCTTTCGAGTTTTGGAGCCAGGACGATAGGTCAGAACAAAGTTAAAGCAGGAGAAGAACAGGGCCCACCTGGCCTGACGAGGATTCAGTCTCTTGAGAGAGTGTATGAACTCCAAGTTCTTATGATCAGTATAAATCGTGACCGGAATTGAAGAACCCTCTAGGAGGTGACGCCACTCTTCAAGAGCAAGCTTGACTGCCAGAGGTTCTCGATTCCCTACATTGTAATTCTGTTCTGCAGGAGAAAACTTTCTGGAGAAAATGGCACAAGGGTGCAACTTCCCATTGGCAGAATGTCTCTGGGATAGGATAGCCCCAGCACCTACTTCATATGCATCCACCTCAATGCAAAAGGGTAGCTTAGGATCCGGATGACGGAGGACTGGGGCAGAAGAAAATGGGTCCTTTAGGGACTGAAAAGCTTCTACAGCAACTGGAGGCCAAGAACTGGGATTACCCCCTTTTCGGATGAGAGTATGGATAGGTGCAATACGGTATGAGAACCCCCTGATGAATTGCCAGTAGTAGTTGGCAAATCTGATGAACCTTTGAATAGCCTTGGTGCTCAAGGGAAGGGGCCACTCTTGGATTGCTGACACCTTAATGGGATCCATCTCAAAACCTTCTGGGGAGATGATATAACCCAAGAAAGGAATCTTAGACACCTCAAATACACATTTCTCCAACTTGGCGAAGAGAGAGTTCTTCCTCAAATGAGAGAGTACTTCTTTCACCTGGGAGCGATGAGATACAAGGTCTTTCGAGAAGATCAGGATGTCATCCAGGTACACGACCACAGACTTTCCCAAAAGATCCCGGAAGATGTCATTCACGAGCTCTTGAAAGACAGCGGGGGCATTACAGAGGCCAAAGGGCATCACGAGATATTCATAGTGCCCATCTCGAGTGTTGAATGCCGTCTTCCATTCGTCCCCTTCACGGATGCGGATGAGGTTGTACGCCCCACGGATATCTAATTTAGTGAAAATCTTAGCCCCTTTCAATTGGTCAAAGAGTTCAGCAATCAGAGGCAAGGGGTACCAGTTTTTAACTGTGATCTTATTAAGGCCCCGGTAGTCAATGCAAGGACGTAGGCCTACATCCTTTTTTTCCACGAAGAAGGAACCTGCCCCAGCAGGAGAAGTAGAGGGGGGAATAAACCCCCGCTGGAGATTCTCCTGAATATAGTCTTTCATAGCGGAAGTCTCAGCTGGAGAAAGAGGATAGGTGCGACCCCTAGGGGGCATGGTTCCTGGCAGGAGATCGATAGGGCAATCGTATGGTCGATGTGGAGGAAGGAATTCTGCAGACTTCTTACAGAATACATCAGAGAATTCCCTGTAAAAAGAGGGTAGAGTCTTCAGATCAGACATAGAGATATTCACCCTCTGGAGGGGTTCAGCAGGAAGACAGTGCTGCTGGCAAAATGGGCTCCAACGGGAAATCTGTCCTGCGGACCAATCAATGGTGGGATTATGCAGGCGCAGCCAAGGGAGACCCAAAACAACTGGAATGGATGGGCAGGAAATAAATAGGAACGATAGTCTTTCTTTATGCAGCGTCCCAACCTGCACAGGTAATTCCCCAGTCGTCATAGAGATAAATTCAGCCTCCAGGGGTCTGTCGTCAATGGCAGTGACACGAAGAGGAGTAGACAATGGGAATAAGGGAACTTCCATGTATTTGGCAAAAAGAGCATCCATGAAGTTCCCAGCAGCTCCAACTTGCATCGGTTCCTCTGGAGGAGAAGTCGAAGCTTGAGTAGCTGGAGTATGCAAGAGAGGTCTTTGGAAGCGGGGCGCCAACAAGGGTTGAAATCTTTTACAACATTCCTTCTCTACTTGATGCTCTCTGAGACGAGTGTCCACCTTAATGGATAGTGCAATCAGATCTTCCAGCAGATCAGGGAACTCCCTGGAGACAAGATCATCTTTAATGCGAATAGACAGACCTTGATAGAATACGGCCTTATAGGCATCGTCATTCCAGGAAGTCTCAGCCATCAAAGTTCTAAAGTCAATAGCATAGTTACTGACACTGCGGTTCCCCTGCCGGAGTTGCAGAAGACGAGACCCGGGGCATCAAATACAGTACGAAATGCTTGAAGAAAAGCCTTGGCATCAAAAGTCAGTGGAGAATTCTTCTCCGAAAGAGATGTTGCCCACTCAAGCGGTTTGCCCACCAAACGAGACATCACATACCCCACCCTGGAACGTTCATTGGGGAAGTGCGAGGGTTGAAACTCGAACTGGATCTGGCACTGTGTAGCGAAACCTCTGCAGGCCTGTGGGTCCCCACTGAAGCGAGGAGGAGGCGGAATACGAGGCTCACCAGACGAGAAACCTGTGGTAGACAAGACGACCGCCATGGGAGGATTTACAGCAGCTTGGGAAGCAGGAGGCGCTGGAGGCACTCGAGAGAGAAGGGTATCGAGTGCCTGTCCTATGCGGTACTGCTTGGCTCCATGCGGGATGCCAGTCCGCGGAGCACTCGTCCGACATCAGGCATAGCTTCCTCAGTAGGATCCATGGCCCAAGTATAATGTCAAGGAGCCGGGAACTCCATCCAGGGAGGTAGTCAGGATCGAGGAGGAAGCCCTCTTGAGGGAGCAAGGTCGCGGTGTCCAAAGGGTTAATCAAAGGAGTAGTCAGAATCCAGGCAAGAGTTCACAGGCAGGCGGATAACAGCAAAGTCCAAAGTCCAGGCAAGGGTCAGGATAATAATCAGGAACAGGATTATAGCAAAAGTAGCTCACAGGGAACCCAGGATAAACTCAGGGAAAGTTTCCTATACTTGGGCGCCATTCTGGTGTCTTGGTAGCGTTTTTATTTTTGAATTTGGCGCCATTGTGACGTCATTGGCGTCCTTGCGCCGATGTCATTGCGCCAGCGCCGCTACCCACGTGGCAGCCATGGGCGCCGCCATTTTGGGAGCAACACCGGCAGGGGAGGACGCGCCGCTCTGAGCTCCTGGAACTGTTCCGGGCAGCGATCGTGACAGGGAGTGGGTGACTTTTTAGCAAGTGAGGGAATATAGGGTTATGGAAGATAGCTCATAGTACAAGTTGATCCAGGGACAGGAGTCAGGAAGGAATTTTTCCCCCTCTGGGGCAAATTGGAGAGACTAGCAGTTAGACAGGTTAAACGGTTAAACTTGATGTATATGTGTCTTTTTTCAACCTAACTTACTATGTAACTTGGTTAATTAAAAACTCGATTTAATTGGATCATGGAAAAACTCAATAAAATAGATTGAAAATCTGAATTGCTCACATTTCTCTGGGTTTTTTTTGCCAGAAAACCTCAAAAAAGTCAGATTTTCGGGCTAAACCCAGCACAGACAGACCTTGACAGGTCTCAAATGGCGGATTTTTGAATTCAGGCTTTTTGCTGCATTGGGTATAATAAATCTGGAAAAATTCTATTTTTTTTTTCTCTAAAAATTTGAGTTTTCTAGTGAAAAAAACTTGAATTTTTCGAGATTTTAACATTCAGATTTTGATAAATAACCCCATTGATGTCAGGTTCTCCGGTGGTTCAAGTACAACACCAGCCTGATCATTTTGTAGATAAGAAGAAGAGGAGTATGGATTGTTTCTTTTTCAGTTGTTTTCTGTACGTCATCTAGGTTTCAGGACACACCCTTAAATGTTTTGTAAGCTTTAAGCTTAGAGAGTAAGATATATGCCATGTTAGATAAATATGCATGCTGTGGTTCTGAGCAATAATTTAAGGAAACTGTAGGGCAAGCTTGTTGATATACAGCTGTGGATAACTTTCATCCAGAAGTTGTGTGATTCTTTTCATCTAATGCAAACTGGACACCTTTTTTCACTGCATCCAAAGGACAACAATAGGACAAATCTCACAGTTCCTAAAATTGATTGCTGAACTGTTGAGCCATCACAGCTGAACTGATTTAATGTGACGTGACAAGGGAGCTGCTGTTCTGACAAACCAGCATGTTTAAGATCTGCACAGAATAATGTCTGATGTCTACTGTACAGGGGGCAGGGTGTTATCATGGGATCCCTCTATTAAATGGTTCAATTACCTACAACTTATAAAACCATGTCTCCTAAATAAGGTCAGAGACACTCAACATGTTTTATTAGCTTTTCCTTTTATTAGCTCATTTGCTGGAAGTGCTCAAACTATAAGATGCAACATATGTTAATGCATGCCATATTTCACTACAGGGTTTATTTTTCTTTAAAAGAGCACTCGAAATCTAAATTAGTTTTATTGCTATGCATTTTAAATTTACACCAAGGGCTGATGTATGATTGTGCTTGCACAACTGTCTGTGGTTTTAAATAATGCAACGTTATCCCCACCAGTGATATTATAGCTCCTGCACAGTAGGATTCACCAACTAGCAAATTCAATAGAGTTGCCACCTTTGCCAGTGATTAAACTTGGTCAAAGGGGGCAGACCAGTGATGTCTAGGGCATGGGGCAGTGATGTGGGGGAGTGTTGATGAAGTTGGGGGTGGACATGATAACATTTAGTTGTCCATTTTATTGATATTGCATTGGTTCTGCATGACTATCAGGTCTATATTATTCATTTAAAGGGGTGGTTCACTTTTGAGATAACTTTTAGTATGATGTAGAGAATGATATTCTGATACAATTTGCATTTGGTTTTCATTTTTTATTATTCAAGCAATCTGGTAGCTAGGGTCCAAATTAACCTAGCAACCATGCATTGATTTTAATTAGAGACTGAAATATGAATAGGAGAGGCCTCACTAGAAAGATGAGTGATAAAAATTAGAAATAACAATAAATTGGTAGCCTTACAGAGAAGGTGTCAGTGACGCCCACTTGAAAGTTGCAAAGAGTCAGAAGAAAAAGGCAAATATTTAAAAAAAAAACGATAAATAATAAATAATAAAAAACAATTGAAAAGTTGATTAGAACTGGCCATTCTATAACATACTAAAGGTGAACCACCCCTTTAAGTGATACTTAATAAAAGGTACAAAAATCACCAAGGTAATAGCAGCCACTTATATTCCTAAGGTGGCCATACATGGGCAGATCCACTCATTTGGATAGGTCGACCAATGAGCAGATCTTGCCCTAATATGCCCACATTGAGTGGATGATATTGGGCTAATCTGATTGTGGATCCTATGGCCCAACGATCAGATGACAACACAGAGAATAGAGGCGATTTGTTAATACGGTCCTTGATCCAACAGTGTTTTTAAACCTTTACTGTCATACAATATTTGACCAGTAAATGCAACCTCCTGACTGGTCGTTATGGGTTACTAGAACTAGATTTTTTATTACATTTCATCCTTCTTTATGCTCTGAGCATACAACATTGTATTATTATAAAAAATATAATTTTTTACTTTAATCATCTTAGGCAGTGTTTAAAAGACACGGACCCCCTAGTTATAATGAATGTGCAAACATCTTGAAATGTCATATGTTATATGGAAATGCTAGTGGGGCATTGAGGATCAATCAGGTATACAGGGCGTGCATAGTACACTATCATCATATAACCCTGTTTCTATGGAGACTTTTCCATTTTATAGCTGCATTGCCTTTTGCAGTCATAATAGCAATAGAAGCTGTAATATCTTTTGCACTATTAAACATAAATATCCAATGAATAGACTTAAGTTCCATGTGTCTTTTGCACTAATCTTTCCAAATGTATTTTTGGAAAGATTAGCTGTCACCACAGTTAATCTCCCTTTAATGTCATTGATTCACTCCAATGTTAAAGAGTTAATCAAGCTGTAACAGGAATTAATGATGTTTAGTGATCTGTGTCCACAATTCCCAGCCCTCGTTTTTTACTTCATTGGAAGATGTCCCTTTTCTCTCTCCTGTTCTGATTTCCCATAAAAACGTGTAATTGTGTTCTGTTCTATTACAAAAACCTTGCAGAGCTCCTTCTCGAAGCCAGTGCTAACTGCCACCCACACACACAGCTTTCTCCCCACACCTTTATCCCACTTGAGAAATCCTTTCTGCACAGTATTAACCAAGCTCTGCCACACAACAGTCTAATCCTGCCCCAGTTCCCAACCTGCTGTTTAATTGTTCAGGTGCCAGGGAGAGACGTCATAATGTAAGAGAACTCCGCCATGCACAAGGGGTTAATGCTTTCTCTGCTGTGCTTCTTTAATAGTTGGTGCCAATTGAACTATATAATGTACGGTTTAACTATATACTGGGCTACCCTTATTCTGTAGCAAGATCCAAGATGTGACAATATGAATCCAGCAGTTTGCAGGAAGGGGTTACAGATGTGGGTATATGTGCAGGTTGGCAGGTCAGTAGGTCTGCATCTCAATATAATTACATTTTATTCCTTTAATTCTTTTTTTTTTCTTTTTTTTTTCTTGCCCCCCAATTTCTGATCTGCACCAACAGTTAATGGGGCGGGCTGCAGATAAGGCAGTTGCGGGTCTGACCAGGTAGTGGGTCCAATCAGCCCACACAGAAGACAAAAGAGTCCCCTAGTAGCCCAATAAATAGTGATTGTCTATGGCAGGAATCCCCAACCTTTTGAACCCGTGAGCAACATTCAGAAGCAAAAGGAGTTGGGGAGCAACAATAGCATGAAAAATGTTCTTTGGGTGCCAAATAAGTGCTGCTATTGGCCATTTGGTGTGTATTGTCAACCTACACTGAGGCTCTGTTTGGCAGTACACCTGGTTTTTATACAAACAAAACTTGCCTCCAAGCCAGGAATTCAAAAATAATCACCTGCTTTGAGGCCACTGGGAGCAACATCCAAGGGGTTGGAGAGTAACATGTTGCTCACGAGCTACTGGTTGGGGATCACTGGTCTAAGGCAAGTTACAGCAGCCCTTCTGGCATTTGCTTGAAAAATCAGCTGGTCTGTCAGAGTTAGAGATGGCGCGAACTGTTCGCCGGCGAACTTGTTCGCGCGAACATCGGGTGTTCGCGCTCGCCGGAAGTTCGCGAACGTCGCGCGACGTTCGCCATTTTGGGTTCGCCATTGTTGGCGCTTTTTTTTGCCCTCTCACCCCAGACCAGCAGGTACATGGCAGCCAATCAGGAAGCTCTCCCCTGGACCACTCCCCTTCCCTATAAAAACCGAAGCCCTGCAGCGTTTTTTCACTCTGCCTGTGTGTGCTGAAGAGATAGTGTAGGGAGAGAGCTGCTGCCTGTTAGTGATTTCAGGGACAGTTGAAAGTTTGCTGGCTAGTAATCGTTTTGATACTGCTCTGTTATTGGAGGGACAGAAGTCTGCAGGGGTTTGAGGGACATTTAAGCTTAGGTAGCTTTGCTGGCTAGTAATCTACCTTCTACTGCAGTGCTCTGTATGTAGCTGCAGTGGGCAGCTGTCCTGCTTCTGATCTCATCTGCTGACTGCTGCAATAACAGTAGTCCTTGTAAGGACTGCTTTTATTTATTTTTTTGTTCCAATACAGAGCAGTATCAAGCAGATTACTAGCCAGCAAACTTACTATCATCTGTCCCTGAAATCACTAACAGCTCTCCCCCTACACTATCTCTTCCAAGCACACACAGGCAGATTTTCAGATACATTTTTGCCCTTGATCCCCCTCTGGCATGCCACTGTCCAGGTCGTTGCACCCTTTAAACAACTTTAAAATCATTTTTCTGGCCAGAAATGTCTTTTTTAGATGTTAAAGTTCGCCTTCCCATTGAAGTCTATGGGGTTCACGAACCGCTCGCATTTTTGCGCAAGTTTGCGAATATGTTCGCGAACTTTTTTTCCGACGTTCGCTACATCCCTAGTCAGAGTCCAAAGTGTCCAAATGCAGTTGGGAAGATCAAACAAGCCACCAGAAAGTGCTTTTGATGTGTTGCACTTGACTTGCTTAACTATTAACTTTGAAACTGCAACTTGAATGATCCTTGACTAGGCCTAAATCATTTGTAGGTGGCTGGATCCTAGGGTTCAGTAAGTTATGTTGGAGGTAGTATAATGTAACATATGTTGTAAAATGAATACATGGGTACATTTATTATGCAAGATTTTATTTTTATTACTGATTAAAAAGAGAAAAACTGGAAAAAAAAGAATGAACTGCTGATGCATTGTCATTTGCTTGGTGTTTAGGAAGTGATAGACTGAGTTACTTTCCTTTGGTGTGAAGGAAGTTGTTGACCGGACAACTTTGCTTGGAGTTCAGGAAATGACAAGAGTTTTGCTTGATATTTAGGAAAGTGGCAAACTAGGTAACTTTGCTTGTTCTTTAAGCAAACTACATACTGGGTGACCTTCTTTGGAACAGATATGAAGCTTTGCTTGATGTTTAGAAAGTGGTAGACAGGGTAGCTTTGCTTGGTGTTTAGGAATTGGTAGACCAAGTGGCAGTATTTTGGTCCTGTACAGTATGAAAAGTATGTAATTCTCAAGTGTATTACATCACTTCCATCTTCCAAGGTCAATTAGTTATGCCCTAACCCTCCATAACTTCCAAATAGGCACCCAAGGGCTGCCCCCTAAAGCGGGCACCCTAGGCACATGCCCTTGAGTACCTATATGGTAAATATGAGCTTGCCGGGTTTCCTTGTTGGTAATGGAGACTGGCTTACTTTACTTGGAATTAAGAATACTGCAGTAGGAGAGCTTACCATTTATTATGACCACCTGTGCATCAATGTTTTCGGGGCCAAATCCTCCCTTTGTCAGTTGCACGTGAGTGTGGCTGTAACGTGGTGTCTAGTCACACTCTGTATTTCTTAGCCAAATCGTACTCCCACCTCCCACTGGGGATTGTAATAAACACTCAAGTCAGGAACTCATTATTAGTCACCAATACAGCTTCATAGTGTTACTTGTAACACACAATCTTCCCAATATATTTTATCCATAAATCAGAATCCCAAGTGCTATGCCCCAACGGCCGCTTACATTACCTGTTTCCTCCTTGAGTCAGGGACTTTCAGCACCAGGGTCCACCTAGCTGGTCTTTCTCTCTATCCTCGCTGGAGCTCAGCTGCTAATATACACAATCTATACCTGACTCTCAACAACTGCAGTGAGTTTAACCAAGCTACCCTTACACCACCTAGCATCTTTAACTCCTCTGAGTAACTCTCTGAGGTGGCAGGCATCAGGCTCTTCAGCATCATACCCTTGATCTTCTTATCAGCAAAAGAGGAAGGAATGCCCTGCTTTTGCACTTTTATTACCTCTAGCTGGGGCTTCCCCGTTACCCAACAGCCCCACCCGGTGACAAGTTGGAAATAACAACCACGTATATAACAATTTATCCTACTCCTTAAATGTCTCCTTTAAGTATTCATATTGCTGATTTTACTGTGTACCCCAGTGCAATAATTAGTGAATTGCGTGGGTGTGCGGCAACAACCGGAATTTATCAAGTCACCAGAGAGAACGCTCCCACTCCAGACAAATAATATTAACACCTAGACCCAGTGCACACACTGTAGCAGCCATTGCAAAAACACTCAAAATTGGCTTTTACACACTTAAGATGGTGTTAAAATTGCATAACTAAAGTACTCCATTTTATTTTATTTTATTTTAGTTAGTTAATCTGGAATCAAATTTCCTACCTGCATTACCCAGCCTAAAATGTACGTATGTATATTTTTATTTGTATAGCACTCCTTGAGGAAAAGCACCCTACAGCAGAAATTATTAATTGTTAAATTTAGCTCATGAGTCTAAAATGACTCATCATCAAATTTTCAGCATCTTCGGGCAAAAAATTAGATTTTATATTCCATTTACCCAGCTAACATCATTCCTGCAAAAAATCCTGGTATCTAATTTAATCCCTCAACTAATTGTTTATTTTTGCATTCTACATTCTAAATTTCGTGCTCTTCATTTGTGACTCTGCTAGGCTTATATAAGTGATGGCATTCTTGTTTAATCGACTGGTTGGTGATGATACTAGGAACTGTACTTTGGAAACAGCTAGAAGGTTTATTTGTTCTTACTCTCAACTCAAGTTCCTGTATTAAGTTACTGTATAAGTATTTTAAACTTGGTTGTGTTTATTATCCTGATTTAATCCCTGTACCATTCCCTGCTGTTTAGCAGTGAGCCGGAAGAAACTCTCAGGATGATCGCGTTGGAGCAGACTGGCCTCAGTCCATTTGGTAGAGCTGATTAAATATGTATCACTTTTGCTCTACTAAATAGCAACATGGTTTAGCATTTTATAATTGAATGAGATGAAATGGACAGTGAGGCTGATTAAATATTTATGCTTGCTTGTGGCTACAGTTGCAGCCAGTGCAAACTCAGTTTCAGAAATACAGTAAACACACACTGTAGACAGCATATGAGGTGGAGCAGGATTCCAGGAGGTGGAGCATAAAGATCTGAGAGAAGAATATATTTGGTGTTCTATGTATTAAGGTTCAATTACATTTGCCCGTACCCACTGTCAGGACCAGCTAATTAAGACAAGGATGCTGTAGCAGAGCAATTTGCAAATATTTTGCAACATCAAACATCTTAATACACTAGGGCAGTGATCCCCAACCAGTAGCTTGTCAGCAACATGTTGCTCCCCAACCCCTTGGATGTTGCTCTCAGTGGCTTTAAAGCAGATGCTTAATTTTGAATTTCTGATTTGGAGGCATGTTTTGGTTGCATAAAAAACAGTTGTATTGCCAAATAGAGCCTCCTGTAGGCTGCCAGTTCACATAGGGGCTACCAAATAGCCAATCAGAGCCCTTCCTTGGCATCCTCAGGAACTATTTTCATGCTTGTGTTGCTCCCCAACCCTTCTTACATTTAAATGTGGCTCACGGCTGAAAAAGGTTGGGGATCCCTGCACTAGGTGATATAACACATTTATATAACAAAGGATCCTGTCACGAAAAATTGTTTGTATTTGTGCCTGAAAAATGTTTCATGTGTAGAGTAATTATGGAAAAAAGAATTAACTTATAAGGGTTCTAAAGGCTTGGCAAAAAATATGCAGACACTTGCTCCCCTGAGCAGTTTTGCAGTTTAATTGCATGGAAACTGAAAGTTACCTAACACTATAAAAAGTGTGATTATAATGAATAAATTAAGACAATCTGTTCTCAAAACAAGGACTGTTGGCAAAGTAAGCCAGTCATTGTATATCATCTTAAAGCTGGTCATAGATGTTGAGATTTTTAAAAGATCAGATCCTGATTGTGAGACCACGATCTTCTCAGAACGATCGTACGATTGTACCAATTTACCATCAACTAAAAAGACCAATTTGCCAGGAAAACAAAGGGGAGCTGCCTGCTTGGCCCTGCAAACATAGATAGATTGTACTGGGACCGACAAAGATTTTTTTACCTGGCCGATCAATTTCCTGACAGATGTCAGCCGAAAAATCATAAGATGTACGATCGTTCGAATCCCATTAACCACACGATAATTTCGAAGGATTGGTCGGGCTTCCCTAAAATCGGTCGTCCAGCAAGAAGAATCGTCGTGTCTACGGGGAGCTTAAGACTTGTTTGCTTGATAAGAAGACTACTGCCATCCCATCACCCTATATATTATCAGGATATAATGTTTATGCAATCCTACATATAGACATGGCAATTTGTTTGATCATTCTGGAAATTCATTTAGTTTATTAGTCATCACTTTTCCATTCTTACTTAAAGCACAGAAGAAAGTAGGAATCCCATCCCATAATAACAAATGCAATGCTATTGAGCCAGACTATATATACTGTGTATATATGTATATATATTACAAAACTATAATTTACCCCCCATTATCTCTCCCCCAACCTTTCAGTGCTCTAACCGTTGAGGCCGGATGCCACATATAACTAGTTATCACCATTCCTCAGGGCAGACAACACTGGCAGACTTTGGAGAGCCCCCCCTTTAAGGTGCAAGATTTGGTCTGCCCGATCCCCCTCAGCTCAGCAAGGTTAGTAGTATATGGCTATTCATAGCGTTGGACTGGAACATAGGGACCCACCGTGGCAGTCACGGGGCCCCCTCCTAACTTTCTCGACCGCGCTCCCCTTCCTCCGTCATGTGCATGTGTGAACCCAGACTTGCCAAGCTCATGTGCAAATGCAGCAGCACAGCCCATCGTGGAGACGGGTCTGGGTGTTTTTTTCCGGTGTCCCTCTGACCCAGTCCAACCCTTCACATGGTCACTCTGCTATGGTTTTATGACCAAACGAGTAATTAATCATTGAATCTTACAATTTAACTTTTAGGTTAGGTTTTTTTTCTCCACATTTTATTCTGGCAAAACAAAACACATGATAAAATTGGAGCTCAGTCATGATACTAAACTGTAATAGGCAAAAAACATCACGTCATACCTATTGAAAAACCTAATTCGGTTGTTTATAATTAAAGCTGCAGAAAGTCTATAGGCCAATTTAACTAATTGGTTGAATCCATTCCACATTATTTTGACCACTAAATAATGTGAGCAAAGTTTTTTTTTAAACAGAAACCATAATTCTTTTTGTTTTCCAGCAGTAAATATCATTAAAAAGCACAGAACTTTTGTACATTTGCACGTTAATTTTGACATCAACGCATTTTATGTACAAGACAACAGAATTCAGATACTGCCAGTAGCCTATATGAAATGATACAGTGTAATCATTGCAAGGATTAGCCTAATACATACAGTAATTCATCTCTTCGTTTTATAATGGGTTTGTAATCTACTATATTCTGATGTTAGTTATTCTTTTGGCCCTTGTACTTTCTAAAATTGTTTTAATACAAATGTTCATTTTGTTCTCCGTTATTATATTCTCAGCTTTGCCTTTGCTGTTCTGCTCCCATGAGCAGCTTGATTTTGTGCTTCCTTTTGTTGTCTGGCATTTAGAAAATAAAGAGAACTGGACGTTATTAACTCTAGTTCTACAGAGTCGTGCTTGCCAGCATATATTTGCTAAGCCACAAACGTGGTTGTCATAGGCTAATGATCCCTTACAGGAAAAGATTTGGGATTTTGGCATACCTAAAAACAATGTTTGTTGTAATATGCCTAAAAGGAAATTAAAATAACAACATGTACTATGATTAGACCCATACATTTGGCATGTCTGCCTGTATTATGCCTATATATCTTGTTATTAAGTTTCTTGAGGTGTGCAGATATGGCTTTGTTTTGTCCAGCCTCCCTCTACATAAAGGGCCACACTGGCTAAATCTGCCCACCAAAAGGGTCCTTGGCCTTGCTGTGCTCGGCACTTGAGAAGAAGACCGTAACGAGCCAGACCTGTCCTTATGAACTGCCATAGGGCAGTGGTAAGGACAGAGCTCTGTATCCTGCGCCCACAGGCATTCCCTACCTTGCATGTCTGAATATTGCATAAATTAGGGTTGGATAGGAGGTAGGAATGGAGGCACCACTCCCCCAGTTCATACAGTGCTACTGAACATAGACAAAGCTGTGTTTATCTGGACATGTTGAATTCCTTCACTCACAGGGCAGTGCACACAGTAACAAAAACATGTTCACTTTGCATCCAGCCCCACCAAATAATACATTTTTTTTGGAAACAGAGACCCAGAATTGCTTTGAAGGTGCACAGTGATCATAAGTACAAAGAGATACATAATCTAATGCCAAATCTTGGGTCCAAAAGGCCAATACCAGAGTCCCATGCAAAATGACAAAACTAAGAAGTATTATTGTGTTTATTATGTTTTCAATAAGCAAACATTTTCGCTTTTTACTAAAATATTCTTCTTAGTACATCATCAAAATAGTATGGTGCGGATGGTTTCCTGAGTTGAACACTGAAAGAATAACCCAGAGGAGTGCTTAGAGGATTGCTGATAACAGACCTGTGTTCCCGGAATGGCACTCACACAGTTCAGTGCTAGATATTTACAGTAGCTTCAGAGCTTTTATAATTAATATTGCAGTCCTCATTTGAGGAACCTGTATACTGAGTTGTCCTTAATGGGATTTATTTCCCACATTGTCTACTTGACAATGAAATATGAAGGCAAAACGTAAAGATGTTCACCTTTTTAATACATTTTTGCAAGTTTAGCAAGTAATTTGTCCATGTGATGCTACCAAAAAGCTAACTTCTAATCAAAACTTGTTGATAATAAAGAAAATGATGTCATATATCTCACTGGTGTATATGAATGGCAAAACCGACTGACCAGCTCTCTTGTTTGATCCAATTTGTGCATGTACAGAAAGACCTGGTTTTAGCATAGTCAAGAATCTGTTCATGGCTTAATTTTAGTTTCCAAATTATCCCAGTCTGTATGTTTGATTGTATGTACATGTATATCTTGGCATTGATTAAGGCATTCCCCATGGAAGTGTATTCTTGAAGGAACTGCATTTGCAGGATAAAGACATAGCTATGCCCATTTTAAATTATTTGCTCACCAAAAGAAAAGAATAAAAAAGAAACCCCGAGGATCATGGCAGTTGTACAACTGTACCTCAACAGGGATGGTATTGAGTATGGTTCGTAGGTTACTGGCAAAGTTACAAGAAAATATTATCAGTTGAGTAGCTGTGTGCAGATATCTTCACATATTCTTCTTTATGCAGGGCTTCCAGTTATTGGTATCTTTAAGTACATTGCCTCCACTGCCGTTATATTTGCTAGTCTTAAAGAAAAACAAGACACATAGGAGCTTAAACAGAGACCAGAATTGGTAACATTTAGGTTTAGTTTTCAATGTGTTTGACATTTTAGATGTCAGGTATGTGTTCAGTTTTGTATCTAAGGGGTTTAGAAGTCATACATCAAAAAGGTCCAGTTTTATCACTTGCTCTTATAAGCCAAGCTGTCTCTGGAGAGCGTTAACAAGGGTGTCCTCAGGACCTGTTCTGTAGCAGTCATGTGCAGAGGTAGAACAAAATAAACTCCACTCTAACCCACAGATTTACAGAGGGAAAAGATTTTATTTTAGGGACAATATAAAGTAAGTCAAGATGAAATATACTGTATAGTGTGTATATTGTGAATAAATAATATCAAGAGAATGTGCTATAACTTCAGAACAGTATGTAAAGTAAGTCTATTTGGTGTCAGAGGAAAGGTCTGTAACACTGTGATAGTGTGTCAGATTGGTGTCAGTGAAAGAGACAATAGCTGTGGGATAAGGTACACAGTAAGCAAGATAAGATGGTTTCTGGGTTGGTCTCTTTGTAGCCTGGTAGCTACTGCTGAGCTACAAGAAAAAATAAATAGTATTTAGCCATTAAGCCATTAGCCATAATACTTAACAGGGAAATAACAATCTCAGCCCTACTCTTGTTTACAAGTCCATAGTATTAAAATGGTTTGGGTGGCAAGGAGACCTCCTTTCCAGATATGGAGAGATTTTCCTTTTATGTAATCTTCATGAGAAGAGAGTACCCTGAGAAAGATGCTGGATTCTTGGGCCATTATTCATTATTCTCTGGGAGCAATATATAGTAAGAGTTGTCAACACAATGGAGATTGTATATTGTGTGAAGGAGTGAACAGACATTTCCCCAAGGGAGACCTTAACAGCTCCATTCATTTGTACAGGTTGTACTGTTCACCATTAAAATATGCCCCACTGTGCCTTGCTTCTTGATGCCTACTGGGAGCTTTGAAAAGGAGCTCTACCTATCTCCAGCTCTAAAAAATAAGGACAGCCAAGGGATAAGATTAATGTGAGGAACCGGGGAAAGTGCAAGAAGTATAACAATGAAACAGTCATGGCTTACAGTAGATAGTATCAGAACTTGGGAGAAAGCAAAGTTGTTGCCACTTTCTATAATGGTCCTTTTAATTTCCCATATAACAACTATAAGTTGCCAGCAATAGAAAATTGCCCAGATTTATCCCAATGTACTAGAGTATTTTAATATTGGCCAGTATGTTACGGTAATAGGCTTTGTATTCTATTCTCCATGTTTCATGGCTAGAGCCTCTTTGATCTACAATACAGGGTCAAACAAGCTACTCTGAGTAAATTTAAGAGCAAAATTTTCTGTTATTAAACTGTAAATTCAGCTATTCTAGTGCAATTCTAGTGAAATTGCATACTCTGCACTAGCAATGCAGCCCTCGAACCCCCTCTGGCAATGTAAAGGTAATCTCATGGTGCGGCTTCTAGAAAGCTGCTTCAGGTGGCTTTTGGGCTAAACTCCCTTGGAATCATAGGATCCCACAATTTTTTTTAAAAAAAGACAAGTATTTCAATTTTCTTTTATGTTGCATACCTAAAAATGAATTTTCTGCAGTTTAAGCTACATCAGAGCTAGTGAGATTGAACAAATAATAGATTAATGAAATAATCAGGTGAGAATTGTTTCCCTTGATTATAAAACCCTGTGGATGCTGTTTAGTGAGCACAAAACCTGTTTTTCTCATTTGTCGTCTTTTCCCCTTGCTTGCGTCTCACTGTCTTTGCTCCTAGTGGTGTCTGTAAGTCAAACATTGGATTAGCAGTGAGCACAAATATTGTATGCAAGGGAGCACACAGGAGTAAATGGGGGGCAGGGCAAGTTGGGAAAGGGGAGATTAGAGCTAGAGGGGCTTTGTCTTTGCTTTGTTTTGGCAGAAGAGCTTTCCCTGTGGTGCCTGTTAAAGGTGAGAAAAACAAGGAGACATCTGGTGCATTGAAGCAGCAAAAATAAAGAAATTAGCAGCAACTAAGAATCTCCTGCAGACTGCAGTTTGTACCACTTAAGTACTGTGAATGAGGTTAATTAAAATTCTGATAGTAGTTGTCTAGATACAGGATAGCAACTATGGAGGGCAGAGATCTATCTATCATCTGTATTTATATATCTATCATCCTTATTTATATATCTACTGTATCTGTCTGTAGCTATCCACCTGCTTATTTGTCCATGAATTTGGTTTTTGTCCATTAATTTATGTCCCTTTCTGAACTGATTTGGATATATCTCCCTCCCTCCCTCTCTCTCTCTCTCTCTCTCTCTCTCTCTCTCTCTCTCTCTCTCTCTCTCTCTCTCTCTCTCTCTCTCTCTCTCTCTCTCTCTCTCTCTCTCTCTCTCTCTCTCTCTCTCTCTCTCTCTCTCTCTCTCTCTCTCTCTCTCTCTCTCTCTCTCTCTCTCTCTCTCTCTCTATATATATATATAGATATATATACTATATATATACTGTATAGATCATACTCAGTGCTTGTTAATTTTCTAATGAAAAATTAATTTACAGTCTAGTCATTCTATACTAAGAAATAAGAAGCAAGGTGTAAAAAACCTGGTGGTCTAGTTGGGCAGCGGGGAGCCTGCTGCTCCTCGTCGCACTCTTGAATGTCCGGTTCCAGCTTCACTGGGAGCTCGGGTAGTTTCGGCTATATTCGGAGCCTATCTTAAAGGTCTATTCCTATAGTTCCTGGGTGGATTTATTGTCTGACTTGTGTTCCTGATCCTTTCTTGTTCCTGACCTTGTGATTCTGCCATCTGTACTGACCTTTGCCTGTATTTGACTGCATCTCGCTCCCACATCCTTTCCGCATAATTTCGGTTCCCTAGCCTGGTCAATTTATGACTGTTAGGCCATGCAGTCTTCTGACTTCTTGTAATGGAATTTATTAATCTAGCAGTAAGAAATAAGAAGCTGGCAAGTTGTTCATGTCTGGAAAGTGTAGGACCATGAGACAATTAACATGGGGAGTACTACATGTGGAGTAAAATGCAAACAGATACAGGAAGAATATAGAAATGCCTTGCAGATTGTGCCCAAGTTGGAATCATACCCAGAATCCTAGTGTTGCAAGGTAGTAGTGCTAATAGCTTAGATGCTATGCCAAATCATGCAACCCCTGGACTGCTAGACTGTGCATCCTGCTGGCTTCATATTCCAGTATCTTATTCAAATCAATGCATAGTTGGAGCCTAGCAACCAGATTGCTGACATTGTAAACTGGAGAGCTGCTGAATTAAAAAGTTAAATAACTCAAAAAACACAGATATTAAAAGATGAAAATCAATTACAAATTGTCTAAGAAAATCACTCTCCTCATCATACTAAAAGTTAACTCAAAGTTAACAACCCTTTTAAAATCACCAACAACCACAGCAACATCTCAAACCTTAAAGGAGAAGGAAAGGTTAAAACTAAGTAAGCCTTATCAGAAAGGTCCATCTAAATATACCAGTAAACCCCCAAAGTAATGTTGCTCTGAGTCCCCTGTCAAAAGAAACACTGCATTTCTTTCCTTCTATTGTGTACTCATGGGCTTCTGTATCAGACTTCCTGCCTTCAGCTTAAACCTCATTGCCCTGGGCAAGAGCATGCTCAGTTTGCTCCTCTTCCCCGCCCCTCCCTTCTCTGCTGTAATCTGAGCCCAGAGCAGGGAGAGACTCAGGCAGGAACTGATGTCACACCACATTAATACTGCAGCTCCTATCCTAAACAAACAGAGAGTTTCTAGATCTTTTTACTCAGGTATGGTAAAACATTCTACAGAATAAATATAGCATTCTAGCTTGCACTATTGCAGCTAATCTATTGGCAATAAAATGCCTCTGTAGCTTTCCTTCTCCTTTAAGGGGTTTATTTACAAAGCCCCGAATGCAAACATCAGGAAAAATCTGTGATTTTTTTTTATATATATAAAATCAGCTTTTAAAAAATCTATTTATTAAACCCAGAGGCTGGAATCTGAAATCTAGAATCTGAAATCCCGCATCTTAGACCTGTCGAGGTTGCATATTAGTCAATGGGAGAAGTCCCAATGATTTTATTAATGTGCGCTGGGTCCCGTACCAAACCCCGAAGTTTTCAGAGGTTTCGGGCAAAAATCTGAGGTTTCGGGTGAAAACTCGCATGAAACCTCTGAAAGAATCATGAAAATCTTGAGTTTTTACCGCAAAGCAAATTTTCGGGAAAATGTAATAATAAATAAGCGTTAAAAACCTGAGCAGCTTAGATCGGAGTTTGTAGCAGACAATATTGAGATAAGTTCTAGCATGATTCCCCCTTTCATCTGCTATATCTGTGCTTTGACAACAAACTGGCCACACTTTGTTTAAGATTGAGGTGGCATTCCTGCAGGTTGCTTCAAACTCCAAGAAAGAGTTTGTCTGCTCTTCTCTCCTCGTCAACTGCTGACTCTTCATTGAGTTTTTTTGCCTACTGTTTTGAACTGGGATGCCAAGGGCGCACCAGGGAAAAGGCTAGCAAAGACCATCAGAACAACCGTATTCTAATCTATTTGCCATTTTTTACATCTTTCATCTTTTCCTTTCTCTTTTTTAACCCCTTTTGGTTGCACCTATGCAACTCTGTTGTCTTCTTTCAAACATTTCCTCTTATTCACAGACATAATATTTTCACTCTCTTGTACAACCTAATGACCTAAAGTCTGTTCTTCTGACCAGTGCATTTTTCATTTTCAATGTAGAGTTGTCGCCAGTACTGCAAAGATCTTCTGGGCGGCCCAACAATAGTTGCACAATGATAGGTTGATTGGACAATCAGTTTGAAATGTATTACAATTTAGCCAGTTGTTAAGTGGCTGAACTGTCTGCTATGAATATAATGAGTAAGCTGAAGGTCTCACCCCAAGGGCATGCTTCCTGGGAAGACCAGTCTAACTCTATTGGCCTATATGATTTTAGTCTGGGCAGTCATACCTAACACTGGATTGAAGGAGCACCTTTAATAAAAGTATTCCCAGGAGAATATGTTCAGGGTCGGACTGGGCAGACGGACACCGGTAGGCCTAGACCCACTCCCCACGACTAGACGAGCCATCACTCCACCCTGCCCTTCCCCTCCCAAGAAATAATGTGCTTGACAGAGGTACACGCTGGTGGGGGAAAGGGGGACAGAGGAGGATTTGCAATGGGGGGCCTGTGGGGGTGGTGGAGGTGGAGGGGGGGATCAGGGGCTGCGGGGTGACTGGGCCCCTGTTGTGGCAGCCCCAGTGCAATGCTGTTTCCTTTCTAACAGTCTTTATTTTGCAACCATAACTAAAATACATTTAATAATGAAAAGTGTTCTATAACCTGAAAATATAGAAAATGCAGGTACTACACAAGCTTCTGGAGAAAACTGAGCCCTTCTGTGGTGTCAGCAAAGTGCACAGAATGCTAACGAGTCTAAATGTTACAACTTGCTCTTTCAAACAAGGGCAAGCTGTTAAAAAGTACAACTAGAAAATCTGGTGATGTATTTAATTGGCACTGAGTGAACCTGAATAGATGCTGCTGCTTGTTAAAATACTAAGCATATGTGCGACAGTAAGTGGAAAATATTGTCTCCAGTATGTGACCGCTCGCAACTGGTAACTCTTGCCACTATGCAAACTGTACTATGCATTTGTCATTTGCCATAGGGGGAAGGGGCTGTCCAATCTGGTACCAAGGGTGGCAATGGGCAAAGATACAGCCCTGCTTCTAGAAGCCACTAATATTACCAAATGCAGATCTTTGTTTGGGATCTTTGTTTCTTTAACCAGCAAAGTGAAATGAACATATTTTCGCCATACTTCCTCTTTTACTCTCACAATGTCAGTTATAAACTGAAGTTTTATTTAAGGAAATTGGAAATTTACATCCCACACATGGCTGCATAAACTATGCACAGCAAAGAGCTCCTGCTGCCAGACAAATTCCTTGTGACATCTTTGCTCCAACAAAGGCTCACCTGTGAGTGGGGCACGCTGGGTCAATCTTATTTAATATGTGTGTACCATTTCCATGCCTTGCTTCCAGCTTACAGGTTTTCTTGTCGAAACCTTTTCTCTGCTTGTTTTATCTGTGCGGACACGACGATATGCCTCGTTTCCTTATTGTGATGTGCAGATTACTTGTTTTTGTGCTGCAGGACTCATACGTTGCCTACATACAAATATTGTAGGTCATTGCAATACCAGCCCCTTTCAAATAATGAGGCAGATTCAGTTCAGTGAGAAATAGTTATCTCATGGTTTATCATGTGAAAACTCACAGACAACATAGTAACATAATAAGTTAGATTGAAAAAAGACACGTCTATTATGTTTTGGGTAGCCGAGGATGAGTAGAGTATAACAGTGCTTTATTAGCAGAGACTCATGCAGCCATTACACAACAGTAAGCTTTCACTTTCACTTTTAAGCTACCAGGAAGTATGCAGAGTATAAGTATGAGCACAGTGACATCTACAGCCCATTTGTATAAACACCACAACGTCCATCAAGTTCAACCTTATGTCTGTATATTACCTGCTTAACTGTTGATCCAGAGGAAGGCAAAAAATCTATTTGCCTACATTTTGACTCCAAGATGGCAATCGGACCTACTGGTAAATAAAGCATTACAGAGTTTATTGTACAGTACAACAAGATTAAATTTTAGCAGAAAAAACTTTTTCCATTTTTTTCCCCCATATACTTCAATAGAGTTTTCACATAAGAAACCATATGATACGTTTTACTGAATTGAATTGAATTGCATCTCATCTCAAATGAAATCTCGTCCATGATTGTTCATGAGATAAACCTTTTTCTCACTGAATTGAATCTGGCCCAAATGTGTGATTGTACTGTTTCCATCATTTTAGCCAGGATCTGTATACTGTATATATCCTAAATTTTCAGTCATATTTTACCCACTTAATGATGTCATGCATTAATATCCACATAGAAAAGAAGAGGTTAACAAGATCATTATTATGTATAAGTCATTAATGACAGCTATTATAATTAGTGATGGGTGATTTGCTCCCATTTCGTTTCGCCAAAAAATTTGCACTTCTTGCAAAAATTAGCGAAACTGGGAAAATTCGAGAAAAATTGTGAAATCTGAAAGTTCACAAAAAATCGTGAAATTTGAACGTTTTCACGAAAACATAGTGAAATACAAATGGGTTCACTAAAAAATCGTCAAATTTTAAGGTCTTCACAACAAATTTTAAAATTCTGCCATTTTCACGAAAAATCAGGAAAATCGGAAATTGACGCCGGGGAAAAGAGATTCGCGAAAAGACTCGACTGTCTCCTTGATGAAATGTGGCCCTTCAGAGGATTTCTATAGAACCAAATTCACTCAAGAGCTCCTTAGATGTCTTTGTATAACATCATCATTTTAAAATAATCCAGCCGTTGCAGAAAGTGAACTGGTTTCAACTTGTGTATCTCCAGACATTGCTGAACTACAACTCCTAACATGCCAATAGCAAATATCCACTAGGTTATCTCTGAACATAATAGTGCAACAACAGCTAGGGAGGCATTGGTTACAGACTACTGGTCTCACAAATACTGCAGTTATCTGTCATCGTCAAAATCAAACCTTTGAACAGCAAGTAAAGCCTTGTTGCACTCAAATATATTCCCTGTAATGCTTATGATTTCATATTTGGCATTTTGACTGTACAATGTAGTGACTGGCTCTTCTTGGTATCAGGATTATTTGGTGAACTTCCAGCCTGTAATCACACCCCCACTGTGAGCTACAGTAATAGAAGGCAGCATGGAATCCGTTAGGCATAAGTGATGGGATTATGTATAAGTGTGGCAGTATTCACTGTGTGTAATATCAAATACAAACACATTCATATTTGAATTGTCTGATAAAATATTGATTGATCCTTTTTTTTTTAACAAAAAAGTGCTGAGAACCAGGCACCAGGCTTCATGTCATTCTGCTTAATACTAAACTGCAGGGCTACAGGAGACTAATCACTGTGGAATTAAGTTAGAACTCTTAGCTATCCCACAGCCACACTCCCTTCCCAGAAACTATTATCCTGCTGCTACTATAGGATAAATCTTTTTAAATCTCATCCAAGAATATAAAAAAACTACAAATATTCACATAATTATTAAATATTAGACAGGACAGCAAAAGAAAATGAAAATGAGAAAGAGCATACTGTTTTCTAAAGCTTTAAAAGAAAGACATTCCATTTTGAATGTAACATCCTGTTGAGATAAGCTTAAAGGAACTATTGCGTCCAATGGAAAATTGCTTATCCCCAGCTCACCGAAAAGCAGCTAAATCATTGTGTAACCTCATTGTTTGAATGTGTGATCTTTTCATTGTCTATTGCAGTGTATGTATATATATCAATTCTGCATGGCACCATTATTATCAGCGCTGTTAAGCTTACCATGCTTTCATTATTCGTCTCCTCGATAGCATAGAATTGGTATTATTAGGGAAGTGAGATTTGGAAATTTGGATGATAATTATCTATCTGCCCAGCCTGATAAGTTGAAATCATTTATCAAGTGTCAAGATAATAGTTAATAAGCTGTACTGTATAATAAAGACATTGCTTCGCTGTTCAAAGATATACTGGTAATTGTATAAAACGATCTACATAAATCATTCAGAACCTAATTATGTTTATGAACTGCTAAAAGCAGCCTTAAAACATGATATTTAAAGGGTTAGTCCCAAAATCTCTATTTTTCATAAGTCAAAGGTTGATTCACTGGGGCTCAGACAAGCAGTATGCTCATTTTTCAGGCAGTAGCAGGTAAAATAATGAAAATTTTATTGGATGCTAAAAGTTACTACCCAGGTACATATTTAACCCAGTGTTGATAAATGCAATTATCATTTTGTCCCCCAAAACTGCTATAAAGGTTACTTTCCTGCCTTTGCTTCCCATTTTGGCATTCCTGCAATTGTGTACTTCCTTCAGACCTGATTTTCTTTTAAGGGGCCTTTAAGAACCTTCTCCAGTTCATCTCCCAGCTGGTTTCCCAACATCCAGGTGGTAACCTGACAAATGTGCTACTAGTTTAGATATAGCCTTCCCTAAACTACCATCATTTCCATCGCATGGCGGCCACAAGCCTCTTTATCCTTTCCCATAAACCTCCTATTGTTGTATATTCCCATTACAAGATGCCAGGAGTGGCTGTGGAATTTTTATTCCATGCTGTATGTTGGTATTGGGAGTGCAGCCAGCTACATGGGTCCATAAATGGAACTCTACATAGCAAGCAGCCCTCCTAATTTTATGTCACAGCCTTTATTGAGTGATGTAAAAAAAATATGCCAGCAGAAATGTTCCTTTTGTTAGTCACAATTCTAAAAGACATAAAAGGGTACAGTGCAATGCCTTTTAGTATGCGCAAAGTACAGTATATATGACTTGTATTGGAAATGCATTCTGTCTAGTGAACATTCTGCCATTTATGCTAGCAAAATTAACCACCTACGGATGTTAGAATCTGTTACTGAACTCTTCCGAGCAATGGCTGTTTTGTTTCCACTGAAATTAAAATTCAGATAAATGAGGCAGGCTGTTCTAAATATCCCATATTATGTCATGCAGAATAATGTCTTTAATCAATGCCTTTCTTAGGGCACACAGTCTGTGTATTAGTAATGGTGGGCCTAGGTTAAAACAGTGAACCATTTTTTTAGTATGGTGTTCAATGGCAACTCCCCTAGTCTTCCTCTTCTGCATCTTTAGCTTTAAAATGGGGGTCATTGAATCCAGCAGCCAAAAAAAACAAAAAAAATAAAATAAATGTATTATTATTATTGTTACATTTTGTTTCTTTTTATTCAATCCTTCATCTATTTGTGTTCTAATCTCTTATACAATAAAAAAGTCTCTAGTCTTATACAATACAAAGGTCCTTGAAATTCCAACCTAGAGAAATGCTGAACAAAAAGCTAAAAAAAACTAAATAATGAAAACCAATTGCAAATTGTGTCAGAATATCAGTCTATGCCATACTAAAAATTAATTTAAAAATGAACAAGCCCTTTCACAGTTAGTAATTCATGTCTAATTGGGTAATTACTATGATATTCTAAAAGTAGCTCAGTGACTGATGTATTTACTTTACAACAGAGAAAACTGTTTTGTTCAAAATATCAAGTTTAGTTTAGTCAATTGTCATATCCAAGTCTTCTAGCAAGGTTTTCAATCATACCAAAACACACAGTGACTGATATTTGATCTCATTAGAATCGTGACATAGTGACATATAAAAATGTCTACAGTCGTATCTATATCTCACTTTTCCTCCAGCACTAGTTAACAATACTGTTATAACAGAAGGGCAAACTTCTCTAACAAAATAAATGATGGATAATAGAAGAACCATCCCAAAAGAGGACACCGGGTTATGTTCCATAGGAAGTAATCAGTCCTCCATTTGATTTGTGGATGCAAAGAAAAAAATTGAGACGGTAAAAGATACTGCAGGTGGATTTTAGAATGCGGTTTGAATGTCATATGGTGACATATTCCCATTTCATCTTGTTGTCTTGGAAGCATTCTGAACACGTCAATTCCCTCGCACAGCCTTGTTTCCCCCTTTTGATGTCTTGACAAGTACAAAGCATCTTCAACATCTCTTGCGATATTGCAACATTAAAATGATTCAACAAAATACCTGAAAAATAAATTACACCTGCATGTCTGAATGTCAAATATACAAAGTGGAAGAAAAATATGAGAGCAGAACATTTATACGTTGAGGAAATGGAGTGGTGGCAAAGTTAAAATGAGAAAGAGGGGAAGAATGTGGATAACAATGATGGTTTCCATCATGCTGGGATCTTTTAGAAACTCTGAAGTAGGGAGTCATGGTTCATTTTATTTCCATTAGTGAATCATTCATGGTGGTTAGCTCGCTTGGTTACCAGATGAATTTTAGCATGTGTTTTAAAATAAAATTAAGATGAGACAATATATTGATAATGTTTTTCATCGGACTAGTCCTTGGATCAACTTGTACTATGAGCTATTTTCTATCCATCTGATATAAACCAGAACAACCATGTTGTTTTTTTTTTAATTTTCTTGAAATCAGTTCACTTTCTAGGGCAGTGGTCCCCAACCAGTAGCTTGCGAGCTCACCAAGTTTTGGTTGCATAAAAATCAGGTGTACTGCCAAACAGAGCCTCATGTAGACTGCCAGTCCACATAGGGGCCTATTTTGCATCCCAGAAAGTTTTTTGCATGCCTCTGTGGCTCCCCAACTCTTTTTATTTTTGAATGTGGCTCACGGGTAAAAAAGGTTGGGGACCCCTGTTCTAGGGTTTAGTCTTCTTAATATTGCTTCTTATGATATGCGCCTCTTACATTTTACAGGAACCACAAATGCTGCACGCAAGAGAAAGGGAAAATGTATTTATCAGAATTGTAGGCAAATTTAGTGTTGTTGGGCTCAATGAAGTTCTTTGCACATGGATAGGAAACTGGCTACAGGATCGGGTACAGAGTGTGCTTGTTAATGGTACATTCTTTACTTGGAGTAAGGTTCTTAGTGGGGTCCCCCAGGGCTCGGTATTAGGTCCACTTTTATTTAACATGTTCATTAATGACTATGGGGAGGGTAATGTAAGTAATGTATCAGTGTTTGCAGATGACACAAAACTATCCAGCCCAATTAATTCCATCCAGGATGTGGCATCCTTGCAATACGATCTTGACCAACTGGCAATCTGGGCAGCTAAGTGGCAAATGAGATTCAATGTTGATAAATGTAAAGTCATGCACCTGGGATGTAAAAATATCCAAGCCACTTATACGGTATACCTTTAATGGGACTGCACTAGGCAAATCCATTATGGAAAAGTACCTTGTAGATAATAAACTTGGCTGTAGCAAGCAATGCCAGTCAGCAGCATCAAGGGCAAATAAGGTCTTGAGCTGTATTAAAAGGGGCATAGAGTCACTGGAGGAGGGGGTCATTCTTCCACTGTATAGAGCACTTATAAGGCCTGTGATATGGTAAAAGGAAAACGCATGTTGGTTCAGGGGTTAAGGGCCCTGCATGAAGGATATTGCAGTTAAGAAACTGCATTGTTATTCTTCTTTAGGGTATCCAGGGCTGGAATGGAGGGAAGGATCTGGGCGGGCCTTCCATTCCACTCCAGACTGACCTGGGTGTGGTGTCAGCTACCTGCCCATAAATGAATCTGGTGTCTAATTTCAGTGTGTGTGAGGGGCTGAGGAGCCTGCTGTGAACTAAAGCTGAGAGTTAAGGTGGCCATACACGGGCCGATAAAAGCTGCCGACAGACCGTGTCGGCAGCTTATTGGCCCGTGTATGGGGGCCCCCGACGGGCTTCCCCGATCGAGATCTGGCCGAAAGTCGGCCAGATCTCGATCGGATGGGGTTAAAAATCCCGTCGGATCGCGGCCGCATCTGTTCGTTGATGCGGTCCCGCGATCCGACCGCCCGTTTGTGAGAGCTGGATCCGATCGTTGGGCCCTAGGGCCCACGATCGGATCTGCCCGATATTGCCCACCTTCAAGGTGGGCATATAGGAGGGAGATCCGCTCGTTTGGCGACATCGCCAAACGAGCGGATCTATCCGTGTATGGCCACCTTTACACAGAGATACCATTACAGATTTTGCCTGTTTAAAACTACAAGCCTGGAGCCTTTGCTTTGCACAACAGACACTGAGGAAACTGAGCTGAATCAGTAAGTGCTGGACTGTGATATGTTTTATTTGCTTTATTTCAACCAGCTGAAACCTTCTGTTTACGCTGTCTGTGTGAACGGCTTCAAATAAAGCAGCCCAGGCTGAATTGGACTGAACTAAGGCTCTGTGTGTTGATTCTGTGCTACAAAAGTGCCGTGGTCAACATTCCTGCTACCTGAAATCTCACAGGCCCCATCTAGAATATGCCGTACAGTTTTTGTCTCCATCACGCAATCAGGACATTATTGTATTAGAGAGGGTACAGAGAAGGGCAACTAAGCTGGTGAAAGGTATGGAAAATCTTAGCTATGAGGAAAGACTGGCCAAATTGGGGATGTTCACGCTGGAGAAGAGGCGCTTAAGGGGTGATGTGATAACTATGTATAAATATATAAGGGATCATATAATAATTTCTCTACTGCTTTCCAGCTGACACAAGGTCACCCATTCCGATTAGAAGAAAAGAGTTTCGCCTAAATATTCGGAAGGGGTTTTTACAGTGAGAGCTGTGAAGATGTGGAATTCTCTCCCTGAATCCGTTGTACAGGCTGATACATTAGATAGCTTTAAGAAGGGGTTGGATGGCTTTTTAGCAAGTGAGGGAATACAGGGTTATGGAAGATAGCTCATAGTACAAGTTGATCCAGGGACTACTCCATTTTGGAGTCAGGAAGGAATTTTTCCCCCTCTGAGGCAAATTGGTGAGGCTTCAGATGGGTTCTTTGCCTTCCTCTTGGTAGTTAGGCAGAAAAAAAAAAGTTGAACTTGATGGACGTGTGTCCTTTTTTCAACCTTCCTTACTATGTTACTATGTTACTTTGTAAGGGTTTTGAAGGTATTGGTTGCCCAGTGGGTTGCTAACTGATTTTTTAAAGGCTAACTTATATAAAGCATGTGGTTTGCAAGGTTTTTGTTGAAATCTCTGCTACCTCCTATGAGAATATTTTGTAAGAGTCCGTTTTTAAAGGATGTTTTGACAGCACTGCTTTCTGTATGGAGTGGCATGCTTCTTCAAACTGCCATAGAAAGTTTCAGCCATAGAGAGTATCAGAGCTCAATAATCCTAAAACCAGGTGAACGTGTGGCACACTGCACTGCTGGAATGTGCATAGAAAACGGATCCGCACACACACTGGTTAATGCAGTCGGAATGTTTGGTGGCTGAATAAAAGGGGATACTCCCCGACTGCATTAACCAGTGTGTGTGCGGATCCGTTTTCTATATACATTTGTTGCTAAGGGACCCAGCCGGGTCAACGGAAGAAACGCACCACCATTTGCAGGATTGCTGGGACATTTTGCCAGTACCTGGAAGTGACATCACATGCTTTACTGGAAGTGACATCATGCTCATGCACAAATGCTCGCCTTAAGTCGCTGAATGCTGCCCGTGAACGTGGAAATGCTCCACTTTGATCATGACTGAATGCTACTGTGCATGCACACCAATTTAATGAGAACCATGAAAAATCATGAAGAATCGTGAAAAATTGGGGGAATGTCGGGGCTAAAATTAGGGGGGTTGACAGCTGTCATTAAAATTGATTAATTTTCACAGTTGATATGGGTGTTGATGTGTTGCCTAACAGATTATTGCCTAATTTATAGCTGACATTAGTTATTTGTTGACACATTACAATATGTCCCAATAGATATAGTAAATGGGTGGGGGGGTAGGACCAGGCTCAGTTTTTGTTAGGTTGAGTTTGAGGTGGCTCTGGATGATCCAGTTGGAGTATGCTAGGAGGTTAGAGATTTGAGCCTCGGTTTCAGCTGTTAAAGGGGAACTAAAGTCTAAAATAGAATAATGCTAGAAATGCTATATTTTGTATACTAAACATGAACATGAACTTACTGCACTAGAAGCCTAATTAAACAAATTAATTTTGTTTCCAAAGTTGGCCACAGGAGGCTGTCATATTGTAACTTTGTTAAACATCTTTGCAAGACCAAGACTACACACATGCTCAGTGTGGTCTTGGCTTCAGTTGGGAGGTTAAGCTTAGGGATAATCATAAATTATCCAAACAGCACAAGTCAAATAATTTCTGCCATAGAAGCCGATACAGCAAGACTGTTTAATAAACAGAATATGCAGATGGGACTGGGTCTGCAGATACACATCTCTAAACAGTCGCTGGCTGCTCTACAGGGAAACAAACATAGCTGCTCAAGGTCAAGGAAGTAAGGTGAGGGGAGCTCATCCCCTGCCATTTGAAAGTATGATTGTTTTCCTGCCGATAGTTAAGGACCATCTGAAGTTTCATATCTGCAGCAGTCAGAGCAAGTAAATGAATAGGGACTTTTGCTGTATACAGTCAGGTTTATTATAAAAACTGTACACATTTTTTAATTAAAGTATATTGGAGACAGATTTCTTTTTCATTAAAAATTAAAAAAAAAATTTCCTTTACATCTCCTTTAATGAAGGAGTGGATAAATATATTTGGGTATCATCAGCATACAGATATCATCATACATCAAACTTGTTCCTATTAAAAAATATATAATGTTGCTTTATGTGCAGAACTGGATAATAAAACAACACTTTTTTGCCTTGCTGAGCTACAAAGTTTTCTTTGAAATTCAGCTAATCTATAGTCCACAAAAAATAAGCAATATTAACCATGTCTATGAAACCGTTCAGCAAATACGGCTGCCTAATGTTGTACCAAATGAGTTTACTAACAAGGTGAAACCTATGACATAGTTATTCAGATTTGGAATGAGATTCAAAATAGGCCCTGGAATTTCAAGTACACAGAGGCCCAAACAGCCCCTATAGCCCAATAAATAGTGACTGACTACAGACTGCCAGTCAGACTGCTCTCATATTTACTATGAAATAATACTAGCCTTGACAGCATAAAGTAACCAACATAAGGCAACTCACTAATTACAGATATCAGTTAGTAGCTTTCAAGATCCTTTTTTGTTTATTTTGCAAATCACTTTGTGACTAGGGTTGCCACCTGGTTTTGATCCAGGCAGCCCGGTTTTTTGAAGGGCTCTCCGGGTCAAAACTGCCTGCCTGATTTTTGCTCCTGATGTCAAGGACCTGCCCCATTACATTGCAGCCCTGTCCCCTGTCCAGAGTTCAACGGGACAGAAGGTGGCAACACTATTTGTTTCTACCACATCACAGTAAGACTGTCAGAATGTTCTAGTAGCATTAAATAAAAGACACCTCCTTTATAAATACCAATTTGCCTCTTTTGTAATGGATTATTTTCTGTTTATTTTGTGCTTCAACTTTGTGACAGTTTTTACTGTGCTAATCTAGGCTGCCACATTAGCGTTTGCAGAAGGTTCTAGTGCCCTTGCTTATTTACTTCGTTACCCATTTAGTTCCAGTTGGAACAGTTTAAAATAGTGCTAATATTTTAAATATATATACCCTTTATAATCAAGACCAGTATGTTCCATTTATTTGCACTGAAAGAGAAAGAAGAGTAGGAGGACATGGTTTACTGCATGTACAGTATACTACAAATATATAAAATGACATTTAGCTTGTAATTATTCTTGGGGGTTAAGAAAAGACAGGATTGAAATACACATTACCTTACCACCATAATTCTATGCTACACTGTGTAAATTATACTATGTAATGATGCCGATGTACAGCAGCTGAAAAAGAACTGTAAAAAGCCAATGTAAAAGCTGACTGACTGACTGAGTGTTGATTTTCTTACACAGAATTTTACATGACAGAAATTCAACTCTATGTAATGGATTGTTTTCTATGAATGTGTTGGCTATAATGCATTGGTGCGTGCATCTTGAGCTAAGTACATGGCCATCTTTTGTTGCCTTTGAGAAAGCCTAGCAGCACCAAACTAGAGGCTAATTCACAAAAGGGCGGATTTTTCGCTAGCGAAGGCTCCGACACACAGGGGGTAAATTCACCTACACTAATTCACAAAAATGCTAATTTGTGTCTCTCTAGCTGAACACTGGCGAAGTTTCACTAGTGTTAATTTCTCAGCATGAGCATTGCATATTTTGTCAGCATGAACATTGTTCCTTCCTCTGATGCCTCCCCTTCCAATAGGTAAGCTGCTGAGGGGGGTGCGGCATTTTGAGGACCCGCCTTCTTCATCAGAATCGGCACTGGGTAACATTCTGTAAAATTCGCACTTTAGTGAATTTGCAGAATAACAATTGTTTGCTTGAGTGAAAATTCTCCTGGCGATAAGGCATGAATCGTCTCTTTCGCTAGTTAATTGTCCTTTACGCCTGTTAGTAAATTGGTGATGTCCCTGTGGATGAGATTTCTGGTGAGTTTTCGCTAGTGACAGCCACTTCTTCCTTTAGTAAATCAGCCCCATAGAATGAATAGCCTGTCTTCTGCCTACCAAGACTCTTGGCAATATAGATATACAATATGTTTGTCCCAGCTAATCTCTAGTAGAACAAGGGAATGGAGGTGATTGTAATATTGTTGTTTTAAATTGGACAGAGCCTGTACAGTTGGTCGTTAGTACATATTATTGTCAGTGACTAAGTAAACCATTGAATTATGCTTAAAACTTGTTAATTTGCTTAATTTTTAACATGACAATCATGACAGTCATTTTTTAATTGCCAACTGATAACAAGATTTAAAACAATGATATGTGCATGGGGAAGTAGAAATTTGCTGGGCATTGTTACAACGTACAATACAGTAAGACTCTTTGATGCAGGTTGTTTCAGAATCAGTTGCATCAGTGAACAGAGATTTGGATACAAATTAATTTTTTGAGAAACCAGAATAAAAAAATAAATAAAAATAGAATGGAATTACCTGCTGTTACAGTAAACCTAAAGACAACAATTCTGGGCTTGTCTTTCCAACTATACAGTGTTTTGCCCTGCTATGTACATGGATTTCCTTTGTATATTTATGTAAAATTCACTGGGTGTTAATGTGAAATCGCAAGAGAATACCAAATTTTTAGACTGAATTATATGACCAGCTTGCAGAACTATTGGCCATGTGCTAGTCTCTCAATTCTTCTCAGGGTTGTCTTTTTGATTTAAAGTCCATATGGACAGCTTGTGTACTGCTGACAGGGGCGTAACTATAGAGGAAGCAGACCCTGCGCCTGCAGGGGGGCCCAGGAGATATAGGGGCCCCACGAGGCCCTAATTCATATACAGTTTCAATAAATATTGGTAAAACAAGTCAACTGCTAAAAATTTTGGGGGCCTGAAAAATAATTTGCTGTGGGGCCCAGTAAAATCTAGTTACGCCACTGACTGCTGAGTTGTCACTGGTGTTTGGAACATATAAAAACTTCTACTGGGATCTTGAGAATAAACAAGAGCATGGCAAGTAGTTGAGGTTAGATTTATTAAGCCTTATTGCGGGGTTTATAAAGGGAAGGTGATTAGGAATGGGAGACACATGAGGGTAAACGAGGTGGGTGGAAAACACTGTGAACAGGCAGATAACAGAAACACTAAACACAAGAGTTCAGAACCATCCCGAGAGCCCCCAGTGGCTCATGAGGTAAATGCTGCAAATGACCAGAACAGCACAACCATAGTTCAATTCCCGGGCTGATGGTGACACTTATCTTGTCGTGTGTCAGCCATTAATACACTGCTCCTTACAATTTAAGTTTGTAGTATCCTACATTAACATTTGACCACTGCCCCTATTAGCACATTAGGCAAGTGAAACAACTTTCATACAAGGGTGTATTGATTGACTGGCTGAGGTTGTAAAGAAGTTAGTGTGTGCCTCATTATCGTAAACCTTCATAAAGATAGGCAAGTAGGAACCATATATAAGAATATGTTACAGACATATGTAAATATTGCTAGATCAGTCATTTACAGTTACAGTTTCAGGAATAGCTAGGACATCCAATAAGTGTTTATTTAAAATTTTGCTCTGACTGGCCTTCAAGATGGGCTTCCAGAAGTATGTAGGAAAACTAATAGGCATTTGTAGGGATACAGAGGATTAATTCCCCTCTGTTCCTTAAAATGTGAAACCACATGGTGGAAATCCCCTGCCTGTGAGCTACAGGTTCAACTTATAGTGACAGGAGGGGCTGGAGACTTGTCCCTGTGCAGTGGGTCTGGCAGATACCGGAGGGTGTCACAAGGTGTCGCTGCTGGGCAACTGAGTTAATATATGAAGAGCCACATGCTCACAGCCATGGTCAGGGTTACCCGTTTGCTGGGTTTACAACCAAATTGGGCTGTTTTTAAAATGTAGTGGTGTGGTCCAAACCCACCAATGTATGGATTTGGGCTGATTTTGGAAGGTGCTGCTGGTTTGGACTTTCAAATGCAAATTAATTCAAATTAAGCTGGTGCGGCTGGAAATGAACTCTGGAGAGAATCAGAGATATTAGGGGGAGTGGCTGAGACCGATGTCCTTTTTGAGAGTTTTTCTATACAGCCCATTTAATCTTCCTGCATGTATTGTGTTTTATGTACAGTTTATGTTTAAATAGGTACATGACACAATGGCAGAGTTTGTGTATATTTAAAAATGTGCCCTTGTCAGCTAGGATTGTATGAATGTATGGCATATGTGTGTGTACGTCCATTGTATATTGTGTTCCTTTCCCTGTTTGCTGTGATTGAGAGATGTGTGTTTGTATTTTATATATTTATATATTTATATATATAGAATCCCTCCAATGACGGCACTCCAGAATCAATCACGCTTGGGTCAGTAGATATCGATCATAAAGGTTTATTAAGGTGGACCAACGTTTCGATACCACACAGGTATCTTCGTCATCTTCGACACCCTGACGAAGATACCTGTGCAGTAGCGGTGCCTAATTTGCATATTGCAGCAAATACATTACACTACAAAAGCTTGGGAAACCTTAATAAAATAAAGTTGTTATAATGCCCTACACATGAGCCCAGTGTATAGTTTATGTGCCATATGTTAGGAAATGTAGGGGGGAAATCGGTTACCACCAAAAAAAATGTATGCTCTTTTTCAGCCTATCACCCTGAAAAAGGAAAAGACGCTAGCGTTTTTTGGGACTTAGAAAATTTTTCAACTATTTTTTAGAAACTCCTATTTACTCTATTGCACTTCGCCTGGTCTTAGGTGGTAACATTCAGTAAAATCCGCATTGTAGTGAAAGTTGCGTCCGTTCGCCAGAGTGCAAAGTCGCCAGGCGTTAGGGAGCAAAGTACCGCTAGAGTCTATCTCATTCGCTAGCAAGGTTACGCCAGTGACCTTTAGTAAATCAGTGAAGTACCAAAATGACGTCACGCTGTCGATTTTTCGCCCACGTTAGTCCCTTCGCCCTTTAGTAAATTTGCCCCATAGTCTTTTGATTGGCTAGAAGATAGTCATGATTTTACTATTTTGATTTTAAATATTGTGCTCCTTGGCAATCTGGAACAATCTGGAAGTTCTCGAGCCTCAAACAGTCTGCATGAAAATTACTGTCCTTTCAATCTCAAGGCAAAGCCTTTGATACTTTTTCAAGTTTTAAGCACACCTCCCTCCTTTTTGCTTACAGGTGGTGGAACACAACCATAGCATTAAAATGCACTTAGCTTTGTTCAGCCAAGAAGGTGCCAGGTTTAGAAGAACATTATGATCCCTGCAAAGAGTCTGTGGAAGTTTTCATATGGGCAACGAATGAATGGGCACACTCCCAAACTAGCACAAATATTATATATGAATACTCCTTGGTTCTACTGTAACTGCCTTAATGCCATGCACTCTGAACCGGAGTTTCTAATCAACTGCCAGAAGAGAAAACATATGAGTGGCCTTTTTCAGGGCTTTTAGATTGTGTTTCCTAGGTTCTACAGATGCTCTAGTAATATTGTCATAATCCCTATGGAAAACATTCGGCTTGCAGTGTCTGTATATAAGCTATTTCTTGAGAATGCAGATGCCCCTGGGCTACACCTTCCATCAGTATCTCTTGAAGACACTCAGCAATAAACCAGGGATTCTACATGCAAAGTAAACTCGGCTTGAAAGAGTCAGCATCTTAAGATTTATGTTCTCCCCTTGGGGTAGTACAAAATCATTCTCATATTTTGCATCTTTCCCTCAGCATCTCTTATAAACTGACCATTCATTCTTTTCACTGTGTCACGCCTTGGTTGTTTTGTACAATGATAGTTTGATAACAGGCGTCCCCTCCATTCACAGTGAATTCTGTAACCCTTTTACCATAGAGAGAGCCCTGAAAGGTTCGCCATCCCTGGCCCATAACATGCTGAAATATTTTATCTATATAGCACTAACCTATTCTGCAGCATTTTACAGGGATTATACATCAATAACTGCCCCAGCAAAGCTTCAGTCCTTATCACATTCACACACATTATAGTCAGTTTTATAAAGAAACAATTAATGTATGTTTTAGGCGTTTAGGAGAAGCAAATTACCCACAGAAAACCCATGCAAGAAGAGGTAGAACATGCAAATGCTTTTCAGTTAGTGCTCTGGAATTAAACCTGGGCACCAATGCTAACCATGGCACCACCATGCTGCTGATAATATTGATAATATTGTTAAATAGCCAAAAATGTAATGTATAAAGACTGGAGTGACTGGATGTCTAACATAATAGTCAGACCACTACTTCCTGCTTTTCATCTTTTCAGCTCTCTAACTCTTAATTAGTCAGTGACTTTGAGGGAGGCAACATGGGACATAACTGTTCAGTGAGTTTGCAGGTCAGATTCAGAAGCAAACAGTTATGACCTGTAAGGCCCCACTAAAGTCATTTACTGGTTACTGCCTGGTAACCAATAAGACAGCTGCAAAGCAGGAAGTAGAGCTCTGGCTATTATGTTAGGCATCTGGTTACTCCAGCCCTTATACATTACATTTTGGCTAAATAACTGTATTGAAAACATTTCTATTTTGCCCAGCCTATCTATTTACACAGTTTTTATTTTTACACTGAACAATTCCTTTGAGCCAACAGTTCTGGGTGAATAGTTACATGAGGGTTAAAGTGAGCATTATTCTCTCATTTCAGGGGTTTGGTATTGGATCTTTATATATCTAGGAGAAAGCATGTGAATATATTCAGTAAGAACAACTTTTACTGTACTTATAATTGAATCTTAATTACATTTATTTCCACTGCTGTGTTCTCATGGCACAGATTCTGCATTCCCATATGAACTATATTGAAGCATGGGCAAATATAATGTTCACTAATATATTACCCTGGATTCCATTTAAAAATTCATTCTAGAGTTTAGATTTTATTTACAAGTATAATGTAGTCACAATAAACATCAAAACAGTTATTGTGAGCTTGTTCCTACAGAGCATCCATTTCTGTGTCTGCGAGTCTCTTTCCCTGTATTGGAGTGTCTGTAGGCACAAATGCCTCTTCCGCAAGTTCAGGTCAGTATTCTGTTAGAAATAAATATAATTTCTGAATTGTATATTTTCAGCTAGACAGAGACTTTGCAAAATATTTAAAAAAATAGTATATGAACATTGCTGCTTAACAATGGGCTACCCAAATAGTGCTTAGTATAGGTTGGTATAGTAGTACTGGTGCCCAGAACAAGGCTGTTTGGCTCTCAGCTTGCTTGCTCACTCTGGCATTTCCAGTAAACCCAACCCATGGACGCCCCACACACATTTCTCTTCTTCTACAACCAATCATTTCCCCTCTAATTCCATCCCTTGTCTGTACCCGAAGAAAAGGTGGCTCTGTTGCATATTTGCAATCTATTATCAAGTGTGCAAGCATTCTTGATGCTGTAGCCAAGTAAGCATGCATGGGGATGGAAATTGATAGGATAAAGATATGTGGATAAAGAGATAATGGCCACGGTTATGCTGAACACAGTCTATGCAGGAGGATCCTCCAATGAGAAACCTGCCTGCTCTTTGTACACTCAACTCGAATAAGGGCATCCTCTTGCACGAGTTATTATATTTGGCTAGCTACTGTAAAACTGAGGGCTGCTATGATGAAAGTTTTATGGGTGGTTCCCAATTTCTACAATAAAAATGGACAGTGCTGTCCAAGGGGCCACTGGTAAGGTTTCCAACTGCCCAATATTTTACTGGCCTGGCAGTAAAGTTAATGCTTGATGTCACTTTTATTAATGGGGTAGAAAGATACAGGAAGACTGGTATTTATTCCAGAAATTATGGCAACTGTAGCGACTTGCAATGCAGGAAGGCTAGCGTCACCATTTGTGGAATACGGAGTTAAATATATTCCAAGGCCTTTGGAATACCCAAGCTTCTGTCTATAAATTAAGTAAATAAAAACTTCTTTATTTGTATTGAGTTATTCTCAGAGGTTTCACTTCACAGTTGCAAGATCCTTGTGTATTTTTTTATAGACTATGACAGGGTATCCTCAAATGGGATCCAGGAGAAATCATAAGGGCAGCAAATAGAGAACATAAAATGTTGTCTACCTTTGTGATGTTTACATAAAAGAGAATCCATGTATTTTCAAAGACTTTGCTATATGCAAAAAAAAAGACACAACAGGAACAGGGGTTGGTCCCCCACAGAACACAGGCTCTTGAAATGCAGAACCCTCTTGTATCTGATCTTGTATCTGTGTCACTGCTTGTGTTTTGAATGAAGGTAATCCATGTTTACATTCCGGGAATCCTTTTTGGGATTATAAGGAAATAGATGGGGTTTTTTTCTTTTGCTTCAGGCACAAAGATGCGAAGAACTTTACAGGTCTTCAAGGAGATGTACCAGCTGTAAATCTGTGATGTGAGAAGGAGTGTCTTGGGATTATTTGTGAATGTGGAGTCAAGGGCAAATAATCTAAGATGGCTATGCCATCTGATTAATCAGGACGTTTCCTTAAAATACACAAGATTTTTTAATGATCTGGTTAGCTTTAAGGTGGCATAAAACTTCTTAGTAGTTTAGACTACACATCCCAAAGCACTCCAACATATTAATCAAAGGATAAAGCATGTAGCATAGGGTGGTATTTCCGTTCAGGGTTGGACTGGCCTGCCAGAGTACCAGAGGATTTCTCGGGGGGCCCAGGTTCTAGTGGACCTCAGCCAAGAGCAATTACCACCTCCCCTTTCTTATTTGCCACATAAGCCTATATAACCCCAATAACATTTAGCACTATTTAAAGGGTGCCTTTTGGGTAAAAATGTTATCCCCAATCAAAGGTGCGGGCAAAAGAGCTCGCATTCCAGTTGGGATAAGTCGTTTCTTTTTTAAAATGGCCCCCGCCAGCTCTATGCTACCCACACCGGTCATTCGCATGCACATAATGAAAATGTGCCCCGGATTGCGCATTCGCATGATGTCACATGCACATTATTCACATGCAAGTGACCAGACAAAAACTGTTATCCCCAACCGGAATGCGGCTCTATTGGCCGCACTTTTAGTTGGGGATAACATTTCTACGCAACAGGTGCCCTTTAAGGTTGGGCCGTGGATGCTCTTTGTGGGCTCTAATAGGCCTAGTCTGATGCTGTTTCAGTCAGATACCTGTTCTTTTATCACTCCGAAGAGAAGCACAGTATTCTGAAGAACATTTTTAACTTTCATTTTCGAAGGTCACAGTTTAAACAAACCCTGGGGTATAGATCCCTTTTAAATATTCCCGAGTAGAATGTAGAAATATATTCATTTGTCACTATGCACATTGCATATGAAATCCTGAGCTAATACATAAACTCTGCTGAGAGTGTTGTTCCAGCTCTGCAGGCTCCATCGCTAGTTAAAAGTCAAGATGGCACATTGAAGTTTATGACAGGCAATGAGCTATACATTGAAAATGACTAAAAACTTCAGACAGTGTGGCAAGCTGGCGGCTTGAACACGTAACTTTTAGGGGGGATTAGTCAATGGTGAGCAGGCAGCATAGGAGAAAGGAGCATAAAGACAGGGACACACCGCTTCATATACCACATATCCCCCCTCTCTGCTTCAACCCGTAGGGGTGAGCACATTGAAACCCTAATAGAAATTCTTTTTCTCTTAAAGGGATTTCTACCTCTATACTCCCCACTCTTTCTGTGGATAAAGGGCTTGGGAGCTGCATTTCACCACCCTGACCACCAGGGTGTATACTTGGGCACTTTTTAGCCTGTAACATATTCAACCCATATGTTTCAATCACCGTGTACACACATAGGCTGCTTTGTAGACTTGACCCTCTCTCAGGCATCACGATGCGTTTGTTTTTCAATTTACTCCCCCAGGTTATCATGCCTGAACCATGGGAGTAACTTTCACCACATGCAGTTTTACATTTTGCCACTAAGCCTGAACAGGGAGGCTTAATTTTCCTTAGAATACCCTAACCCATGGAAGGTATAACTCTCTTGGATGAACCCTTTAAGGCAACCTTATTACCTCTATCACAGGGATTCAACACATGTATGGCTATGGGAGTGGTCACACACAACTCCTGCTTTTTATTAACAGGGAAAGATACTTTGGCTGGACTTTTATCAACCCAGTCAGACACACATGCTTTGGCATCACAATCATACACACTCTGCATTTTACATTTACGCTTTGTACGGTGTCCTTCTTGGTCACAGATTTGTGTCACACACACTGACACACAATCAGTTATACGCTCAGTATTAGCAAGGAACCCACATTTGGCAGCATTATCAGTATTCATACCGGATTCATCCACGGACAGACAGACACTTTCTGTCTGCAACACTTCTTCTACAGCCTGTAGAACTGGAGTGGGGTCACACACAGGATCTGGGGTATCCAGAATCTCACAATCTGGAGCCTTAAGAGGAAGTGTAACATCAACTTCACTTTCCTCTACACTCACACCGTGTGGCTTACCATCATTGACCACCATGTAGTCATTTTCCATATCAGCACACTCAGTTTGGTTGCCACTCAACACACATTCACTGAGCATAACACAACCCTCTGTCTCTAAGGGTTCACTGTAGGTGGTCTGGGAATCCCCACCTGAATCACTCTTCTCACGCAAGTCTTTACTTTTAAAGTATAGGTCAAATGCCTCCTTTAGTTTCACCCTTGCAGCGTCACACTTTTTAAAGGGGCAATTATCCGTTATGTGACCTGGGCCAAAACAATATGTGCACTCTGTTTTGCACACAGCCTCACACTTGCACACCCACTCATGCATGTTATACATGGGGCAGGGCTTAAGGTTTACTTCACCTTTAAGATCCAATACAGCTGAATTACCAACACAATTTTCACTCATATCATTGTGTGGCAGACACGCTCTTACTGCTTCCACATATTTCCCACTGTGAATAACATCCTTCACAGGCTCTAGGGGAACATTAAATTTAGGGGTCACCCCTACATTTTTCTCTATGGGTTTTAATTCACTCCCCACAGTCACACTTTCAGAATTCACCTCTGAATATTTTTCAGCAACATTAAACATGACATTTTGCATAGGATCAACAGTACCCAACTGGTATAACTGCCCCACATGCAATACTTCATTGTTGTTTAATCCCGAACTAAGGGAAAGTCTGTTCCCTGAACAATGTCTCTCCGGACCTTGCCTGTAAACAAAGAGTCCCAGTCTTTCAACCCACCAGCCTGCTGTTCCCTTTCCACCACCTTTTTAGAATAGTCTCACCATTCCTGTAGTAGGGCCTTCAGTGTGGAACCGCTGGGGATGAATTCTGGCCAAATATGCCAGACTGGACTTGGAATCCAGACGCAGTGGACTCTTCTGGCACTTGTGAAGCCTCTCTCACTTCTAGCCGCTTTAACACTGGACAGGTCGGGACACACTCACCAACTCTGTGGCATCTCCAGCATGGCTCCTCCATGTGGCTTAGGTCATCCCTCTTCATCTGTCTCACTTTACACTGCTGTAACACCAAGACATCCTGTCTGTACAGCTCTCTCTGTGCACAGAAAACATTAGTCTCTTTCACTGAAGACTTTGTAGGAGCCTCCTTTGTTCCTGGCAACTCACCACCACCAGCTACAGACTCAGCTGCTAGCCTTACTTTCGCCCACATTTGCAGCTGTTGCGGAACCATAACACTGAACTTTTGCTGCCACTCTCTCAGGTCCTGCAGCACTTTGGAACGCTCACCTGGCTTGCATCTAGCCGCAGCGGTCTCCTTTACCATCCGCGAAGTATCTCTCACTTCCGATGCCTTTACCACACTCGATGTGCAGACTCTCTTCCAATCGTTGTGGAACTGCATCCATCAGTCGCCACCTTGCTGTTCCTGTTTCTTTAACACAGCCCTCACAGCCTCCTGCTGAACAGCTGAAGAACAGGGATTAGCAGCACAATTTGCCATATTCATCACTGGCTTATAGGTAAAGTCTCTTAGGCTCATCAGCCCTTTAAACAGGTGTATGTCTTTTAATTGCTCCTTAACTTGCCCGCATCCGAAACACCATATGTGGCAAGCTGGCGGCTTGAACACGTAACTTTTAGGGGGGATTAGTCAATGGTGAGCAGGCAGCATAGGAGAAAGGAGCATAAAGACAGGGACACACAGCTTCCTCAAGGAAAACACTTGTTTATTTTCCAAATTTAAACAAACAGTGCATTGTCCACAGACACAGGGGTGACCATTTTATCATTCAAACAGATAATAAAATAAAAACCTAGCCCACTGGGCACTACCTTCCAACTCTGGAGCAGTCCCTGACTAGGCTGGGCCCCTTGTGGACTACCAGCAAACAAAACAATTGTTGTGGCTCACCCCTGGACTCACAGTCTTTGAGTGAACTTCTTAGCCTCCTGGCTTTTCCTCAATGTCCCACACAGACAACAAATCTGGCTCTTAGTCACAGCCACGGGCTCCCTCTGCTTCATGCAGGATCAGCCGGCACTCCCAGCTCCTCTGGGAGTTCCTAACACAGCCAGGTCTCCTACCTGCTGTGCCCTGATGAGAGACCCACTCTCCCATTCTAATTAACTTTAAATAGCCTTTCCACAGGACAGCTTTCCTGTGGAAGGTGAACTCCAATCTCTGGACTGGATCTGCAGAATGGAATCCCTGGCTACTAAAGTCTTTAAACAGAGCGCTGATTCTCTGTTTCATAACTCCCTTCCTGGAGCCTAACTCAGTACCTGGGGAGAAATTAAAGGCTAGAGTGACCTTTTTCCACCTTTTCCTAGTCACTCTACCACATAGTATAATGGCAAAATGGTTTCCAGTAATGGCATTTTGTGCATAAATAAGGAAGGTGCTATAAAAATGGACCAGTTAGGTGTATTTAAGTTAAAGGGAAACTAAACCCTGCTGCACTGCTCAACCACATTTTACTAAGTTGTTCCTGGACTAGAAATCTCTGCCTGCATTAACATATTAAGGTTAAGGCTTGCTGGGAGCTGTAGTCTTTCAACATCAGGGTTGGATTCTTAAAGTAATACTGCTAATAAAACATTTACCCAGCTCTCTTGAGTCTTTGGCTGCATTAAAATGCAAAACAATTCTCTGGCCCGGATTAAAAAATGGGGCGCCCCTAGGCCATCTCCGCTCATCGCCCCCTTATGCATCCCCCTCTCTGTCTGTGTCCCTTCTGCCTCAGCATCTCTCTTCCCTTCACCTCCCACCCCTCCTCTTCTGCGTCATCCTCCCCGTCCAAGCCCGGATTTGTGGAAAGGCCACCTAGGCCCAGGCCTAAGGTAGCAGGATTTTAGGGGGGTGGCATGCTGCCCAACCACACCCACATTGGTTCAATGCGATGCACTGGAGATGTAATAATTTTTTAATTTCCCATGCGCCAATCCCCATTGTTGATGAAAATTTGCTCGAATAAAGGGGTGGGGACAGGGGCGACGAACGGCAGTGGGCCTAGGGGCACCCACTATGTAAATCCGGCCCTGTCCCTGTCTCCTTGCCCCTGCACGTATATGCACATGCAACCCTTTGGATGTTGACCCCAGTGGCCTCAAAGCAGGTGCTTATATATGAATTCCTGGCTTGATGGCAAGGTTTTGCCTGTTTGATTATGTTGTTACCTCTGCCTGTTTTTGACTATACTGACTTCTGGAATCCTGACCCTGCCTGATAACCGACTCTTCTGTATCCACGACCCCTCTAATTGATCTCCTGGTTTGACCCTTGCCTGCCTGACTCTGTTGTACTCTGCCTGCCCTGACCCGGCCTTATCTGACTACTCCTTCTGTCTACGCCTTGTAACAGGACCTTCTGCCCAAAAACTTTGCATTACCGTTGTGCCCCTGTGCTCGTTCAGAACCCCTCACTTTGCACCTTTTTTAATAAGACCTGGCGGCATCCAGTTAGCCAAGGGCTCCTCCCAAGGTGAAAGGCGGCTTAGCATCAGTTCTGAATTTAGGGTGCCAACTGTGACAATTATACTTGTACAGATGCATTTGAGAACCCTATATTCAATATCAGAAAATATTTAACAAGATGCATAGTCAATGGCTCATAACATACAACCCCACCTGTTTATCACCATCTTAATTGAGGAACACAGAGTAAATATTTTCATCTTTCATTGTTTCAGGCACTTTAATGTACAGAAGAGTACAGCTCTTACCCTTTTATGTCTGGGTGCTCTCAGTGTCAATAATGTTTACGTGCGAAATGCTGATGTGCAACACACAAAAACCAGTAAAGTTGTGCAAACAAAGCATCTCTTTTCCCCTGCACAATCTTAGTTATTGGTCTACACATTCTTGATAGATATAAAAATAGGCATTTATATCTGTAGTTTATGGAAAAAAGCATGGGGTTGTTTGAGGGGTGCCTGCACCTACATTATACTATATATATGTGATGACATAAGTGAGGTTATTTATTATGTTGAACAAAGTGCACAAAAAAGTGCAATTGTTTGTACTGCACACTACATTCTTCTGTTGCAGAATGGCGACAAACCCCTGCCTCCATTTTGCTGTGTGGTCTCTCAGGTGGGCGAAAAGAAATAGAAAGTGGGAAGGAAGGGGGATTTGAACACTATAGCTTAAACAAGACCCTGTAGCCTGGGACCCATTTTTCCCTGGGCCCCCCATGACCATGGGGTCTGCTTCCTCTATAGTTACGTTGTTGTTCTTACCCCCTCTGCTAAGTGATGGCTATCACAGAGAAATAGGCAATAAAGGCATATCTTATGGTCCAATTAAGGGCCAAAAAAGGAAAGAGAGGTTATGAGAAATAGGTGGAGTTAGTGCAAAATGCTGGCCTGGCTGTTTTTTTATCATTTCTAATTTCTTTAAATTGGGGCCCATTCTATTAATTTGCCAAGGCCAATGCATTTTTACTGTTACGGGGTAAAATCAAAGGGGCCAGCCCTGGGATAGTTAAATAAACACTGGAACGGTTAAATAAGCACTTCTTCGTTATTGACTCATTGAGTAGCCTTAAGGCATAGTGCCTCAAATTATGAAAATAGCCTCCCCATCTGCAAAATCTCATCCACATCTAAAGCCAGAAATAGAACCAACACAATCCATATATATAATAAATTGCATTACAAATCCATTACATTTTCCATTTCTTGGCCTCTTCTTGCCATTAATCAGTTATGAGTTTAAGGTATATTTTTTTATGGAATAGGCATATTGTTTTTTTCCTGTACACACACACACACACTCTACCATGAACCCATCCTTTGAAGAAGTTGATATCCCAGCAAAAATTATCACCATAGTTACCCACTTTAGGTATTAGCCATAATAATTTCCCTGTCCGCACTTTATCACCTGATGGGATAGTTATGGGCTAATTGCATTGAAGTCAATGGGAGTTTTTTCATGCCAGCTTTTTTTGCAATCCCTGTCATGCAGGATCTCTGTCTAGGCTGTGATTCTGTTTGGAATTCCATGAATAGTAGCAATATGTCCAACTTTAAAGCAAATATCATGTGTTCATTTGAACCAATAGTCCACAGTAAATAGTTTTCTTTGTAGGTAAAAATGTTACCGAGTAAATGGTGCTAAATCTAAATTACTGTATGTCCCTGGTGCTTTCCTAACCCTCCGTTCTCTGTCTCAGTTTGTTCACAGTTCTCCAAAGGGGTTTACTCCATATTTGGATTTTACGACCGGAAGACGGTGAACATGCTAACTTCTTTCTGTGGTGCTCTACACGTCTGCTTCATCACCCCCAGCTTTCCAGTAGCCACTTCCAATCAGTTTGTCCTGCAGCTGAGGCCGGAGCTCCAAGATGCCCTCATTAGTGTTATTGAGTATTACAAATGGAAAAAGTTTGTTTACATTTATGACGCAGACCGAGGTAAGTTAATGGCATGATTTCTCTGTTTAAAAACTGCTCATATATTGAAAACTATGAGAAAAGATGTATGTAATGTAAATTGAGCAATTTGACATTAATTTGAGAGTTTACATTTACATCTCCAATATACTTTAATTAAAAAATGTGTACCATTTTTATTAGAAATCTGACTGTATGCAGTGAAATTCTCCCTTCGTTTACTGCTGTGGATAGAAATTGTCAGACGGTCCCTAACTACTCTGCAGGGAAACAATCATACTTATGAACAGCAGAGGGAACGCCCGCCTTACTTCCCAGCTATGCAGAACTCAAGCAGCTTTGTTTGTTTCTCTGTAGAGCAGTTGGTGACTGTGTAGAGATTTGTATTGAATTTTATTTTTACCTTTACTGTTTCCAACTCTAGTTGTAGGGACAAAGATCATGGAGCCAGATTTGAACAGCTAAACTGGGATTCTATTTGGAGGATTATTTTGCTGCAGTCACTGGTTCTGCAGAGTTAAAGAAAGTTTGTATTAAACAATACAAAAACTATATAAGCCAGATTATTTTACATGACAACACAGGACCCAGTGCAGTCTGCATATTCTGATTATTAATCAGTCTTGCTGTATCGGCTTCTGGCAAATATTATTTGACTTGTGCTGTTTTGATAATTTATGACAATCCCTAAGCAGCCCAGACAACACTGAGCATGTGCACAGTCTTGGTCTTGCAAAGATGTTTAACAAAGTTACAAGATGATGACCCCCTGTGGCCAACTTTGAAAGCATAAATAATTTCTTTGATTAGGCTTGTGATGAAGTAAATTCATGTTTATGTTTAGTATTCAAAATACAGCATTTCTAGCCTTTTAATTAAGGGTTTGAGCACTCCATAACTGATAAGTAAATTATGCCTACATCATAATTGTTCATTGTTCTATGGGGGGGGGGGAGAATTTGATGATAATGTCTTTATATATTCCTAACATTTTTTTGAGCTAAAAGTGCAAAAATGAGCCTTGGTCTCATTCATTCAGTCAACACTTGGCTCCAGGTCATAGCTGTACTCTGCACTGCTTAAGCAAGGTGCAAAGCTCAATGCCATCAGGCACAAGGCAGCCCTGTCTTTAGACATAGGCATGTAATAAGCACAGGGTTCTGCTGCACCTTGTATCCACTAGCACACCTTAATTGTGTGTCTAAATGACATAAAGAGCATAAAGATCTGCGTCCAGGATTCAAAGTGCAGGCAGAGTGCAAAAACATGGTGATTTGAACCCATTTTTGCACTTTTCACCCTGCACTTCATTATGTAAATATCCCCAAGAATGTTTAACAAAACAGTGCGGTATTGTTATGGCTGCTAGATGGAGATGGAGGTTTACTAGATGGAGATGTAAAACTTTAAAATAAGTGAATGTAAAATTGATGAGTACAATTCTATGCACTTACATTCATTGTTTATTATTTATTTTTTTTAATTAAGATATTAAGGGATACAGGTACCTATTATACATGAATTTTGTTACAACACGGCCACCTGCTGATCATTTTCTGACCATGACATAGTCAGGAGAAAGAAATTGAGCTGGTCTGTTGTTCTTCTGGTTAGGAAAAACATCAGGAGTCACAGATTACTTTTCTCACATCTTTTATAATTAAAATAACATCAGACCAGCCCTCTTTCCAGCATTCTCATGAATTTTACATTCATTTGTTTTAAAGGTCTACTTATCCTTTATAGTCATCTAACGCTTCATTTACAACTGCAAATAGTGGTGCCTTAAAATAGGCACAAAGCTGTGTATCTATTCATTTAAGGTATTTGTGTTGTCTATGGAGAAACCTGGAGCTGTAGTTACCCTGAATGTGGCAGTAAATCCAGGGTTCCCAAAGCAGATTGCATCAAAAGATGGAGCAGATTTGTGGACCACAGCTTTACAGAGTTCTGTTTCACATACAGTATATATTGGCTATTAGCGATTTGTTTAATTGAGTGGCAAAAACTTTCAGTACAGGTAGAGATAAGGAGGCAGATTAGCATCTATCATGCAGGAAAGATTTCATTGATTTTATTTTATATAGGACTGATCTTTCCTACAGAACCTTAAACTGAAGGAGAATAACAAAAACAAAGTGGCAAATGGGAATGTTTTTGTGAAAGTAGGGGGGTCTGAGGCACAACTTCAGCTGAGGTATCAAATAGCTGCACACAGGAGAATTTACTAGTGTAAAGTATATTTTGCTGTCTCTGCACCCCTAAACAGCAAATATTCACCCTTTTTTCTAAAAGGGGAACTCCACCCAAAACGTTTTTTAATGAAATGTAATTACATAATATTTTTGTAGCCTACATAGGAGAATAGGTTCCAATCAGATAAAGGTTTTGGACAGGAATGATGAATGTTATATATAAATGCATTTGTGGCCTTGCTGAAAAATCAGAATTAGGGGATGCTACAACTTTAGGAGACCCCATAACTGGAAATAGCTAGAATCTGAAAATACACCATCTAAAACCTGTCAAGGTCATGTAGGAGTCACTGGCAGAGGTCCCCTGAACCATTTGAAGATGTTAATAGCCTTCATGATGTTACAGTTTTTTTCAGAGGGTTTTGCCGGTAAACTCAATTAATTCAAGCGATTAGAGTATTTTCCTGCCGAAAACTCGATTAATTTCAGTTTTCAGGTTGTTAACCCCGAACATGCTGATTCAAGTTTTTTTCCATTCACGTTTTTTCCTTAAATTAGAAGTTGTGAGTTCATTTGAGGTTTAAAAAAACTCTAAACTTCGACCTTTGATAAATAGGTCACTTAGGTGAGTCAAATTGGCGCAGCCCCTGTACAGTCACACCCCTGCACTTCAGAAATGTACAACACTGGTTGCCCCAAACTCAAAACATAGAAATCACCACCATATTTTTAAGCCAAGGTTCCCTAATGCCTTGTCTCTTATAACTCATGCATACAATTGCGGATAAACCAGATTTTGTTCCAGTTTTCTAACAAAGAAGGACTCTTTGTTCCTATAGGCTCCTTAATGTCCCTGAACCCTAGTGTGGTCATATTCCCTGTTTCCTACTGAAATTCTGCCTCTATATATTCTGTATCAACCTGTCAAGAATATGTGGGCAGATTGGCTCCACTAATACAGCTTAGAGGAGTCAATTACTCATACGGTACTTGTTTCTCCATGGGAAAAAGGGGCATTTATGTATGCAAAGTGAGTTCCCTTTGGATGTATGATAAAAGCTGCCTGCTGTTTGCTAGCGGATGCCTGCATTAGATAGAACCTAGTTTGGCTCCCTCACTCCTTGCTCTCTGACATCCATTCATCATTGCTGTGTACCAACTGCAAGGTGTCTGCCAACTCAGAGGAAGAAGATGACTGTCTCTGTCTCTGAGGGATCAGCATGGAAACATTTCCAGATATAACTGGGCTTTTTTAATTTAATTGTAAGGCAGTACTACAGACAGCACTTAAAGGACACTAAATAGTAAAGCTGCCGTCTGAGATTGCTTGGTTTTAGAGAGAGGCAGGTGAATGGTATTAACATAAGAACTTCTCAACCAAGGAATTGCATTATTTAGTATTTTGCTATTAAATTGCTATTAAATACAAATGGCACAGGAGTTTTGAAGAAAGGTGCTACACCAGCATAGAGCTAAGCACTCTCTCTTTGTGTGTTATCCAATAAAAATGCCTCTATTAAATGTACTGAATGGGCCTCAGTTATGATGATTGGAGCAGGGTGCAAAGAGCAAAAAACAGGCACAAATTTTTGTGCCCCACATTTTGTGTCCATATGGGCTTGTCCTGGAGGCTGGAGTACAAGGATCTACTCCTTTCCCATTAATACATTGCTGCAGACTTGTATTTTAAAAACTTTTTGGTTTTTGGTTTTTTGGTGCATCATAGTAGTAAACATTACTATTTCTCTCTATTCTAACTATATGACTGGAGTTGGCTTTCATAACTTCTTAATTCCTCTCCATTCTCAGGTTTGTCCGTTCTGCAAAAAGTTCTAGACACAGCTGCTGAGAAGAACTGGCAGGTGACAGCTGTGAATATTCTTACTACTACTGAGGAGGGTTACCGTCTACTTTTTCAGGACTTAGACAAGAGCAAGGACCGGCAGATTGTGATAGACTGCGAGTCAGAGAGGCTGAATGCAATACTAACCCAGGTAGTGTTGACATTATCCTAAACTCATATCTGCCATATGTAATAAAAAATGCTGAGTTTGTGCAGGAAAAAGACTAGAACTCCATGACGCGTCTGGAGCCGACACGTCGCTATGAGACAAAACGCATGTGACGTGTCGGATGTTCTAAACAAATAGGAAGTGAAGGAGAAATAGCAGGTAAGAACTACATTTATCCGACTGTCGGATCAAAACGCAGCCCTTTGAGTGTGGATCTTTCTATAAAACCATTAGGCGGGGGTGCAATGAGGCTGTGACCACAAAATACATATAGAGAAATACAAGAGTCCTCTGCACTCAACCCATTATCAATATATTTAAGACAGACATTTTGTGCATACTGCTACTGATAAATGCCTTACCCTTTAAACAAAACAGGGATTGTTTGTCCATATATTGCAATATATTTAAGATGGCCAACTACGTCAAAGTCATCCCTGGTATGGCCAGTCCTACACTCAAATTGCATTTGATTCATTAAGAATTCTATTGCTTCATTATACATTCTATTATGCAAATCATAAAACCAGCTAATTTTGTTTTGTTTGCAGAGACGTTAGCCATGAAAATGTATATGCACTATTTATATCTCCTCATTTTATTATAGTTTGGGTAATTATATGCACATGTGGAATCAAAATATTAAGTAGACCGAGGCATTCATATTTATAGTTCAGAAAATGTAATTAACACTCACACCTACAGTATGTATCAGTTGTGTAACACAAACCATGCCAATATAGCTTAGTGCCCCTGCTGGGCAGATCCTCACTTCCAAATTAAGCAGTGGAAAAATGTGTTGAAGCGTGATGGTAAAATGCAGGAAATAAGGGTTTCACACAGTGTTATGCTTTTATTAAAAGGGTATACTTTTAGAAACTGCATGTTTTCTATGACTTCCCATTTTGACAGCTCAGCCTGCAGTCCCAGATTCTTACTGAAATATCCCAACTTTCTCGTTGATCTCCTGCACTGAACACTAGAAAATGAAACAATGTTTCTAGTTAATTACATAAGGGAGCTTTTGGCAGAGAGCCCAGAATAATCAGTGCCTGCACTTGGATACAATTATAACTAATAAGATAAGCAGGACTCTTGGGGGGGATTAAAATGTGCAGCTTAAAGGGCAATCACCTTCATTAGCAAAACTGTAATAGCACATAAAGCAAAACCCTAAAACCACCATAAATCTGATCAAATGTTCCAGACCATAACCTGCCAAATTGTATAAAACGGATGCAGTATTTAACGGTGGATGGTGACAAAATTGGTGCTACAAACTCCATATCTTTTTGTCCCTCTTTACGTTTTTTCAAATGTCGGATGGTATAGTTGTCTCAAACATAAAGTAGACAGCTTCCAACTGGGGTTGTAACCTGGCCCATATAAATTATATCTGATGCCAATGTTATTAAAAGGGAAGAAACACAACCAATATAGGAAAGCCAGTATTTTGTTTTTCAGAAAAGATGGCCACCCTACTTCTAATGTGTAAAAGAAACGGATCCGCACACACACCGATTAATGCAGTAGGGGAATATCCCCTTTTATTCAGCCATGGATCCGTTTCTTTTACACATTGGTTGCTAAGGGACCCGGCCGGGTCAACGGAAGGAACGCACCACCACCTTGCAGGATTGGTGAACTACAGGTGTGCGGTAGGAGAATTACATTGCACCCTACTTCTAATGCATTTTGCACAGACAGAAACATGATCCCCTCATGGGTCAGTATTGCCAAACAATGTGGAATTGACTTTAGGAAACGTATGAAAAACCATGTACTTTAGTGAAGATATTTGGCTGAGTGGTTTGAGAGACCATCATGCTCACTTATTTTACTTATTCTTTAAAATATAAAATGTTTCTAGAGTTAACTTACTTTTAAGAGCATTATTGACACATCAAATGCAGGCATTGTTTGTGTAGACATGAATATTATTTTGTACTATTCATCATTTGGTAGCGATACATTACAAATAATGTGGGTACTCATGCTATTGCATTTTTATTTATATTTGTTTCAGCATTTGTGCCTCGATTTTTAGAAATTTCTTGCAACTTCTATAATTCAGCAAAGAGTTGCGGTTTGTTAAAGTTAGATTTTTAATTCTTTGGAATCTGTGTTTTCTAAATGTGGATTAAAGTAAGTGATTTTGTCAGTCAGGATGTTTTGTGACTTTTATATTCCGGAGTGTTGTCTTTGTATGTAAGAACGAGGGCCATATTTATTTTGATAAAAGGTTTGCATGGCAAGGAGTGTGTTTAGATGCAAGTTCTTTTAATAAATGGTGTCTATAAGCAGCACTGTAATAGAAGGTTTATGTCCCTTTTAAACGGATAGTATAACTGCAGTTGTGATTGTGTGCCATAGGCCCTCTTAGACCTGGCGAACTGATGAGATGAAGTTACATCCTCCTCACTCTTATGTCCATGGCATCATATCCTGTATGCTGGAAACTCATAGAAGTTCTAGAAAACACTGTCCTAACTATTGAAGATTTTTGTGTTAATTTTTTTTAACCAATTTGAGGGGCATGCTACATTTGTTTTAGGGTGGACTCATGTCTAGGATCTCTTTTAGTCTTTATTTCACTTCCTAGGAAATTTGTAATAATAAGTGGCCACTTCAAGCATTTGCATCAACATCTGTAATAAAGACATATATATGACCTATATGTATGAATTAACTCTAGTGAAACTTTGCCAGCGTTTGGCTGCTGAGACACAACTTAGCCTTTTAGTGAATTAGCATAGTGGCAACGAATTTACAACTGGTGTTGTAAATTTACATCTGGTGCGAAGTATGGAAGAGCGTTCGCTGTCAAAAAATTTGCCTTTTGCTTATTTTGTCCCTTGGAGTCAGAATTTTTCCCCCTCTGACGCAAATTGGAGAGGCTTCAAATGTTTTTTTTTTTTTTGCCTTCCTCTGGATCAACTAGTAATTACGCAGGTTACATATAGACCTAAAAGGTTGAACTTGATGGACGTGTGTCTTTTTTCAACCTAACTTACTATGTAACTATGTACTTTCTAAGGGAAAAACACAGTAGCTGCAATGGAATACATGGACAGGTCACTCATTCCTATAGTTGCCGATTATAGATATGTTCTAGCAACTATAGCATGCACACCTCAGGATACAGACAGTCATGTTTTTCAGATAACACTCATGCAGTTGGACCCTACCTAAGCCTAAAGGAGTTGCTGTTTTATTTTGGTGGGGGGGGGGGTTTCCAGAAGGGAAACCGCAAAAATGTTGTCTCTTGATTTTAGTGCAAATACACATATTTGAAACTCGTTATTCCTGTGCATGTTTCATTCAAATCTCTGTTAAAAAACACAGGGAAAAAATTAATCGAAAATACAAACTGATTGACCCTTATTCATCTTCTGTTCTATTACAAACACTTCTCCTATGAAGTGTAGTAGCCTTGAATAAACACAACCACAGCACTTTTTTGCTACCTTGGAGTGCTCTCCTCATTTGTAAATTCACTTCTCCCATGAAAATCATATCAAACCAAATTCTTTCTCCTTTCAGGTCGTAAAGCTGGAGAAAAACGTTATCGGATATCATTATATTCTCGCAAACCTGGTAAGTAGACTTGGATTTGTACTCAGGTAAAATGCACTGTTAGAAGCGCTACTGTTGCACTTGATGTGGTGTGCTTTTGAGTAAATCTGTTACTGTTTCTAGATTAAAAGTGGCCACACATATAGGCTGATATAGCTGCCGATTTCAAACATCGATCAATAAGGTTGTTCTTTCCTAACGGGTTGCGTAGGACCCTATAATAATCCAATCATTGGTCCATGGGCCAAGCAGGCAGCTGGGAAAAGTCCTGTGCTACAATAAAACTTACTCTGCCATTCAGGCCCGAAATTATCTTCCGTGGTACATTGCGTGTCCCTTGATCTGGTAAAAACAAATATTCCCAGCACTTTTAGCAGCAAGAGAGAGGATAGTATGTAAAGACCCTTCCCCTGACTGCTAGTGACCGGGAAGTCACTGTGTTTGGTAAGATTCTTTAATTTGCCACTTAATATATAAACTATTTAAAATCAGTTGGTTAAGTAGTCATTCTGGGAGTATAGTTTTCCTTTTAACCCCAAATGGGTGGTTTGTAAGTAACCATCTTTATTACACTGGAGTGACCATCATTTTTTTCTTGGCTTTCCAAGAATAGTACAGGATATTCTCCTTACTTTGTATTTTATGTCTTTTTTCCACATATCTGACCATTTTTTTGACAAACGTCTATATATATTGTGTAGTATTTGAGTAGACGTATGTAACGTCTACTCAAATACTACACAATATATATCCTTTCTGCTCCCTTGCAGCTAATAGCACTGGTATTATTTATTTTTATTGTTTATTTCTACAGAGGATTCTTTGGGAGGTCCTTACTTCCCAGCAAAGAGGGCAAGGGTATTATATCGCTGATTTTATTAGGAAAATTTACCTTGATCTGGTTGGTTGTTCCTTTTGTTAGGGTTTCATGGATATTGACATGCAGAAGTTCAAAGAAGCAGGTGCCAATGTGACAGGATTCCAGTTGGTGAATTACACAGACCAGTTGGTATCCAGAATTATGCAGCAGTGGAAGAATTATGATGGACGGGAACAACCTCGTGTGGACTGGAAGACGCCAAAGGCAAGTTGTTACCACTTTTAAATTTCATCATACCAGCTTCTGATTTTCTGATCTAATTAGGCCATCTTTTTCATGTCTGGGCTGTTGTTGTGAAGCTAAGCTTAGGGGATGTTGTAAATCAGTATGCAGATGGATGATAGATAGATAGATCTGCCCATTGCTATGAATCAGTACAAAATAAAATGGGAGCTACTGGGGCATCTTTGTAGGCACATACCTTTCCCATTAAATAGCTATGGAGTCCTTGGGAATAGAAACTAAAAGGCTAAGGAGTAGTATTTATAGTCTAATTCGTTATTGCACTGTAGTTCTCCCATAATTGGATTCAATAGAAGATTGTATAAAATAATATAAAATGACATGGGTAGAAAGGAACAGCTTTAAACAATTATTTAGCCAGGACCCACTATTTCAATTTAGAAAATGTGATTTATTTTATGCAACTGCATATCTGTAATGACCCGAAGGCGCAGTTGGAGTGTGGACCAAGGAGGAGGCAGGTAGCAGCCAATAACGAGGTACAAGGGGATGAGACGAGAGAATGGTCGGAGTCCAGGCAAAGTTCAGTTCAGGCAGCGAAGGTTCAATCCAAAAGTCAGGCAGAAGTCGGTACACAAGAAATCAAATAGCAATAATCACACCCAGGAATACACAAGGTAAGACCTATATTTAGGTAATGACAGCAATGTTCTGAGGCTTAATATAGGCAGATTTTGGCGCCAATTGGGCACAATGGCGTCATCACGCTGGTTCCGGCGTCCTGACGTTTTGACGCCGGCGACCATTCCGTCGCCGGCGACCAATTGGCAGATGGGAAGATGCGGGCGTCATCGAGCGGCGACCAGCAGGATCCACATGGTGAGGCCAGGGGTCGCCATTTTGGACGCCGTGGCCATCTTGGACGCCGTCGCTATCTTGGAACCCATCCGTATCCATTACAGTACCCCCTTCCTTAGGGGGGGCCTCAGGACCGCCATGATTGGGACTGGAAGGAAATTGCTTATGAAACTTCCGGATAAGATAAGGAGCGTGGACATCAGAATCCTTCACCCAGGAGCACTCCTCCGGACCGAAAACTTTCCACTCTATGAGATACTGTAACACACCCCTGGATGGAAACCCGGGAATCCAGAATTCTCTTGACTTCAAACTCCTGATGACCGTCCAAAAGAACAGGAGGGGGAGAAGAAGAAGAAGAAGTTGCAGGTTTGAGAAGAGAAACATGAAATACATTGGGAACCCGCATATCAGGGGGAAGTTGAAGACGAACTGCCACAGGATTAATAATTTCGATAACTGGAAAGGGGCCGATGAATTTTGGACCAAGTTTGGGAGTGGGTACTTTGAGATGAATGTTCCGTGTAGACAACCACACGTTATCACCAAGGTTATACTGAGGAGATGAGATCCTTTTTCTATCGGCAAATCTTTTTTTGTGTCAGGGAGCTCTTTTCCAAATTGGCTTTGGTGGAGAGCCAGATAGCGAGCATGTGGGCAGCTTGATCATTGGCAGCAGGAACATTAGTAAGAAGGAGGTCCTGAGGAAATGCAAGGGGATTCAGACCGTATACACAAAAGAAAGGGGACCTCTCAGAGGAAGCATGCATGGAGTTATTATGAGCGAATTCAGCCCATGGAAGTAAATCTGCCCAGTCATCTTGACACAAGGATACATGGCAACGAAGAAATTGTTCCAGTGCTTGATTCACCCTTTCTGCAGCTCCGTTGGATCGGGGGTGGTAGGCAGAAGAAAATTGAAGAGAAATGTGCAGAGCCTTGCATAACGATCTCCAAAACTTAGAGACGAATTGGGAACCTCTGTCGGACACTATTTCAGCCGGAAGTCCATGAAGACGAAAGATATGTTGGATAAATAGTTTTGAGAGTTCTTGAGCAGTAGGCAATTTGCGTAGAGCAATGAAATGAGCCATCTTACTGAACCTGTCAATCACGACCCAGATGACCGTATGCCCAAGGGAAACAGGAAGATCCACAATGAAATCCATCGCCAGATGAGTCCAGGGTCGGGATGGAATGGGTAATGGCAGCAGTAGACCTTTAGGAGGGGAGTAGACCTTTAGGAGGGGAGCGACTGGACTTGGAGGTGGAGCAAGCAGAAACAAAGTTTTTCACATCTTTCCGGAGAGGGCCACCAGACCAAACGAGACAGAAGTTCCGTGGTCTTTTTGATTCCAGGATGACCAGCCTGTTTGGAGTTATGGGACTGGGACAAGATGGAGTGACGAAGTTCTGGAGGAACGAATGCGAGTCCCAAAGGGGTATCGTCTGGAGCAGAGGTTTGAGCTGATAATAACTGGGAAGCTATGGTGGGAAGTAAGGCAGCAACAATTTTAGTAGAAGGCACAATGGGTTCAGGATCTTCAGAACACATACCTTCGGGAAGGAAGCTTCTGGACAGGGCATCGGCCTTCTTGTTCCGGGAACCCGGGCGGAAAGTGATAATGAAGTTGAACCTGGAGAAGAAAAGAGCCCACCTAGCTTGCCTGGGATTAAGGCGTTTGAGGGACTGGATGTATTCTAGGTTCTTGTGGTCAGTGAAGATAGAGACTGGTATTGTAGAGCCTTCCAACAGATGTCTCCATTCTTCTAATGCCAATTTGACGGCTAACAGCTCACGGTTTCCCACATCATAGTTTTGTTCAGAAGATGAAAACTTTTTAGAAAAGAAGGCACAGGGATGTAATTTTCTGTCATGTGAGGATCTTTGAGATAAAACAGCCCCGGCTCCGATGTCGGAAGCATCAACTTCGATGAAGAAAGGTAGCAGAGGGTCCGGATGTCTGAGGATAGGGGCAGAAGAAAAAGAGTCCTTGAGGGTTTTGAATGCTTCTAAGGCTTCAGGGGACCAACATCGCGGTTTCCCTCCTTTCCGAATAAGGGACAGAATGGGGGAGATCTTGGAAGAGAATCCTCTGATGAATTGCCTATAATAATTGGCAAAACCAATAAACCTCTGGATTGCTTTAGTGCAGGTGGGGAGAGGCCAGTCTTGGATTGCAGAAACCTTTGCTGGATCCATCTTGAAACCTTGTTGGGAAATTATATACCCCAGGAAGGGGATAGAGGAAACTTCAAAGGAGCACTTTTCGAGCTTGGCAAAAAGATTATTCTTTCTCAAACGAGATAAGACTTCCCGCACCTGGAGCCGATGTTCGAAGAGGTTTGAAGAAAAGACGAGAATATCATCCAGGTAAACGACAACACTAAGGCCCAACAAGTCCCGGAAGATGTCGTTGACTAGCTCTTGGAAGACTGCAGGAGCGTTACAAAGTCCAAACGGCATCACGAGGTACTCGCAGTGCCCATTGCGAGTATTAAATGCAGTCTTCCATTCATCCCCTTCTCAGATCCGAATAAGATTGTAAGCCCCACGAAGATCTAGTTTGGTGAAGATGCTAGCTCCCTTCAGCTGATCAAACAGTTCGGATATAAGAGGTAAAGGGTAGCGGTTCTTTATAGTGATTTTGTTCAAACCACGGTAATCAATGCAGGGTCGCAGACTGTCATCTTTCTTTTCAACAAAGAAGAATCCTGCACCAGCAGGAGAGGAAGAAGGACGAATAAAGCCTCGTAGGAGATTTTCCTGGATGTACTCTTTCATCACTGCAGTTTCGGATGGAGAGAGCGGATAGGTACGTCCACGAGGGGGCATGGTGCCAGGAAGGAGGTCGATAGGGCAGTCATACGACCGATGAGGAGGAAGTGTCGCAGCAGATTTCTTATTGAAGACATCAGTGAAGTCTTGGTAAGCAGGAGGGATGAGGGGTTTAGGAACCACAGATGAAATCTTGACAAGAGGCTGAGCTGGCAGACAGTTTCGTTGACAAAAGGAGCTCCAGCGACAGATTTGAGTTGCAGACCAGTCAATGACCGGATTATGAATACGCAACCAGGGGAGTCCTAGGACCACTGGAGTAGACGGGCAGTCGATCAACAGAAATGAAAGTCTCTCCGAGTGTAGAGTGCCCACTTTGAAGGAGAATTCTTGTGAAGATTTGAAAATGAACGCAGAAGAGAGGGGTTGATCATCAATGGCTAGGACTCGGAGGGGTACAGCCAGGGTTTGCAGAGGGATGGAATGATGTTCCGCAAAGACTTTATCCAGGAAATTCCCAGCTGCGCCGGAATCAAGGAAGGCGTGGGTAGAGATGATTTTGGAAGCAAGCTGGATCTGTACTGGTAGAAGAAAACGATGAGCGGAGGATTGGGGAGAATGAACAATTCCGCCCAGGTAAGTTTCCCCAAACTTACCTAGGCGTTGGCGTTTCCCGACTTCACAGGACACTCATGGGCGAAATGGGCTTTGCCTCCGCAATATAAACAAAGTCCTGCAGCCCTTCTCCGCAACTTTTCCTGTTCGGAAAGACGAGCACGTCCAATCTGCATGGGCTCTTGAGTGGGAGCAGGAGAAGGGACCATAGTCGAGGAAGAGGATGCCGCAGAGCTTGGAAGAAATGGCCTCTGGAAACGAAGAGCCAAAGGAGGTTGGACCTTCCTCACCCGTTCTTTGATAGCTTGGTGTTCCCTTTGTCGGGTATCCACCTTAACTGCCAGGGCGATGAGATCTTCCCAACGTGTAGGCATTTCACGGGAAACTAGATCGTCCTTAATGCGCATAGACAGCCCATTATAGAAAGCGGCATGGTAACTGTCATTATTCCAGCTGGTTTCAGCGACCAATGTGCGGAATTCAATCGCATATTCAGGTACAGAATGTGTTCCCTGGCGAATCTGGAATAAGCGTGAGGAGGCAGACGCTGCCCGGCCAGGAGCATCAAAGACCGTGCGTAATTCACGGAAAAAGGCTTTGGAGTCGTCAATTAAGAGATCCTCCTTCTCCCATAGCGGTGATGCCCATTCCAATGCTTTACCCGTGAGGCGAGTAATGATGTACCCCACCTTTGCATGTTCAGAGACAAATTGATGGGGAAGTAAACTGGATCTCGCACTGGTTTATAAAACCTCTAGAGGCCTCAGAGTCATCGCTGAAGAGAGGCGGAGCCGGAATGCGAGGTTCAGAGACATGGATTGGAGCCACAGGAATCATAGCCGAGGCGTCAGCAGGAGCCTGGATCGTAGGAGAGAGAGCCGACAGTTTGTCCAAAATGGCTTCAAGGGCCTGGCCAAAGTGAGACTGCTGGGCTTCGTAGGCGTCCATGCGAGAGGCAATTCCTCGGAAAGCTCTCCCGAAGTCAGGCTGAGCAGAGGCCTCCTCAGATGGGTCCATGGCCCAAATATACTGTAATGGCCCGAAGGCGCAGTTGGAGTGTGGACCAAGGAGGAGGCAGGTAGCCAGCCGATAACGAGGTACAAGGGGATGAGACGAGAGAATGGTCGAAGTCCAGGCAAAGTTCAGTTTAGGCAGCAAAGGTTCAATCCAAAAGTCAGGCAGAAGTTGGTTCACAAGAAATCAAATAGCAATAATCACACCCAGGAATACACAAGGTAAGACCTATATTTGGGCAATGACAGTAATGTTCTGAGGCTTAATATAGGCAGATTTTGGCGCCAATTGGGCGCAATGGCATCATCACGCTGGTTCCGGCGTCCTGACGCTTTGACGCCAACGCACGTTCTGACGCCGGCGACCATTCCGTCGCCGGCGACCAATCGGCAGATGGGAAGATGCGGGCGTCATCGAGCGGCAACCAGCAGGATCCACATGGTGAGGCCAGGGGTCGCCATTTTGGACGCCGTCGCCATCTTGGACGCCGTCGCCATCTTGGAACCCATCCGTATCCATTACAATATCACTTGATTAGGAAAGAAGTTCATCCACACAGAATGTTTAAATCAATGTAACCTCTGGTGGATGTATCTTCTTCCTTCAGATGTCTGATAAACCATTGGTTATGCCCCATCATTATATTAAGGACTTATCTTTGACTATTTCTGAGTGTTAATAAGCAGCAAGTAACCTTACTTAGTTCCATAGAACTGGATAAAGAAGGCAGGTAAGGTATACTTTAATGTCATAAATATCTCCAACTGCTGTTACAATTAAACCCAGTTTTTGGTAGGTGGAATCCAAAATAACATAATGTTGTTATAATTTATCATAAACATAATTTTGTGGAGGAAAAAAAAAAAATAAGTGAAACCATCAAGAAATACAGTATTGTTCCATTGAACTTCAGTAAAGTGTTGGCTGAAACTCACAGATGTGTGAAAGTGGGATCCAGTCACAAAGGAACCATGATTTTCATTGAGGGATGGTGTTAATCTTTTAATGCACATGACTGGAAGTGTGAATTGTTGTGAAGCCACCAGAGTAAGGATGTCAATGTGGAATTGTAGGGTGATGACAATCAGTTTTGCAGGCCCTTTCCTCTGTTCGGGGATGATTTTTCCGCATAAATGGCCTCTGTCACCCCCTTTTCAAACCACCTATTCTTTCTATCCAAAATGTGCACAGTGTTGTCCTCAAAGGAGTGCCCCTGTTTCTTGGGATGTAGATAGACTGCTGAGTCTAGTCCTGAGGAGTTAGCATTTCTGGGCAATTCTCTTAAAAATAAGGTGTTTTGATGTATAGATCAGAGCACTCTTCACTACACTGGACAGCATAGATGAAATTGCTCTTCATGTGCTTTGTTGTTGGGTCTTTAGGATGAACCAATTTTTTTATGGTATTTTCTTATGGTGTTGCTGGGTATGAAATACACAGGAATGTGATGTTTCTTGAAAATTCTGATATTCCGGTCACATATGGGATGACTATGTTGCTTTGCTTGCTATGCTTCTCCCCTCTATTTGGTGTGGTTTTTTGCTTGGCTTAGATTTTGTTTTGATAAAGGCCTAGTCTGGGCATCCACAAATTTTCAGAGCTCCTTTCAGATGTTGGTATTGATTGCCACAGTTTCAGGCCAATGGTGTAAAGAGTTCTTATAACTCCCAGTTTATGTTCCAGAGGGTGATGGGAATCAAACAAGAAATACTTCAATATACAGGTTTCCCCCCTCTTTAAAAACCATTATACAGTCTAAAAATGCCTGTTTGCTGTCTTTCACATCTTCCCTAATGAACTAGATGTTTTTGTCCACCGAGTTTTTGTACTAAGGGAAAGTTGGAACCTCATGTGATTTAATTTTGACCCAGGTGTCATCCACATATGTGAACCAATGACTTGGTGCTGTTCCCTTGAAGGTATTCAGGGCTTTCTTTTCCACTTCTTCCGTGTAAAGGTTTGCTACGATTGGAGACACAGGTGAACCCATGGCACAGCAATGTTTTTGTCTATTAAAGACTTCCTTGTGCTTGAAGTAAGTGGAATTAAGGCATCAGTCCAATAAGGAACAAACTTGTTAAGAGTTAAGAATTGTTCTGCTGCTGAGGGTGGTGTCTTGTTTCAGTCATTTCCTCACTGTTCCAATTGGCTCGGATGTGGGTATGCTTGTCATTAGAGATGTAACATCATAGGATGCCATAGTCTTATTGGTCTCCATTTTAATCTCATGCACTTTGTTGGCAAAGTCCGTGAAGGTCTAAATGTAGCATTAAAGGGGTTGTTCAGCTGTTCTCTGTTTTAGGGGTTGTTTGCCTAAAAGTTAGCTTCCATTTGTGACCATATTTCTAATGCTGAAGTTTAAAGTTAAATTTAAACTTCATAGTCATAGACTCTGTAACTGTTCTAAATTGATACATTAGTTGATACATTTCTTATCCTCATTAAAGGCAGCTGTTAGAATTGATACAATAGTTATTAATATTCCCACAGATGCTGTTGAGAAATGTATCAACTAATGTTGCAAAATTGTAACAGTTTAGATTCTGCACCTAAAATACTGAGCTGCCTGACTGAAATACCAGAGACAGGAACTAGTGTGTGTGTGCATCAGGGCCGGAACTAGGGGTAGGCAGAAGAGGCACGTGCCTAGGGCGCAAATGTGGAGGGGCGCCAGGTACCGTACCTCTTTTGCCACCTTACCCCTCGTTCAGAAGCTTCTTTCCCCACCTGTGAGAGCAATCGGCACTTCCTAGACGTGTGCGCTCTTCTGCGCATGCGCGCATGGAAGCTCGACTTGTGCGCTTCAGCTCCCTCGTGCATGCTCGCCTGTGCATTTGCGCGTCCTTCAGAAGGGGCGATGTAGTCTCCGACCCTAACCCACCCATCCTAACCCACACCTAGCCCACCATTCCCCTCAATCTATAGACCCCCGCCCACCAGATGGCATGAAAGGCATGAATTTAGGGTCCGGAAGCCGGCAGTGCTAGGTCGTGAGCGGGGAGAGCAGGAGAAGAGCTCAAACCGGCCCTGCTCGCTACCTGAAGATGTTGTGCAGGAGCCGGCCTTAATCTGCCCGAACAACGGGTCCTGCAGGTTTTAGGCTGGCCCGCACATCACTAACAGGAACATTCAAATTTAAACTTCAGTTTTATTTCAACAGTCAAACATTAAAAATGGAAAGCAACTGAAAAAGTTTTTATTTCTGGGGAATAATCTGAAAACAACTGAATTGCAAAAAGTGTTTGGAAGGTGAACAACCCAAATTCCAACTGTGGTGTCTGAAGGCCTGGCCAAAGCATTTTATCTCACATAATAAACACGATAGTAACATACAGCTCAATAGATAAAATCTATTTCAGTGTTTCGTCACTTGGTCACACACAAAGATACAGTTGCAGACGAGCCAGGCCAAGCCGGGCAGGCGCCCTAGGCAACCTGGGCAGTGGCGGCACCGGCTGACAGCGCGCATTGGACTTTACTCGCGCATGCACAAATTGACACTGGCCCGCATGCACAGACTGATGCTGGCGTGCACACACAGATTGATGCTGATGAGCACGTGCAGATTCACGATGGCGCGCATGTGCAGATTAACGCTGGCATAGCGGGCTCTCATGGGCAGGACTCACAAAAGAAGGATATTGCACAAAGGAGAGAGGGGACCAGACGTGGGGTAGGCGACGGAGCAGGTACGTGCCTGGTGCCCCCCCCCCCAGCTTTGCGCCCTAGGCACGTGCTTACTCTGCCTACCCCTTGGCCCGGCCATGAGTTACAGGGTATAACTTCCAGTTCTTCTCTGTCTCAATCTCTTCTGAATAGAAAGGTAAAATAAAGGTTAACAACTATACTTTTTATACATCTAGCAAATATATTTCCTACCTAGAAGACTCATTTGAAATAAAAATGTTTCTGGAGAGTGTCTTTCCATAACACGCTGTGCGGCTGTGAACTCACTTAAAGGCCTGTTGGGTTCTGCTATTTCATGACATTAGTCTTCTATTCACTAGAGACTATTTTTAGCTGTTCATTATGGTCACCTGCTAACCTGCACAATCACTTAAAACATTATCGATATGTAGCATTTATCTTGCAATTGTTTCATCGTAAATAGACAGTGAAATACAACTTGAGGGCATAGCATACAGAACATCCAACTAATCTATATTTAAAGGAGAAATAAACCCTAAAATGAATATGGCTTAAAATGCCATGTTTTATATACTGAACTTATTGCACCAGTCTAAAGTTTCAGCTTCTCAATAGCAGCAATTATCCTTGTCACAGGGGGTCACCATCTTGGAAATTTTCTGTGACACTCACATGCTCAATGGGCTCTGAGAAACTGTTGAGACGCTATGCTTAGGGGTCGTCTTAAATTTTCAAGTAGAAAATGAGGTTGGCCTGTAATATAAGCGGATTACGGGCAGCAGCGATTCTGGGGCTGCTGCCACCTGAGGCAGCAGCCCAGATGCCGCCCCTCTATCCCACTCCATGCTTAAAAATCAGCATCAAAAGGGGGCAGCATCGCTAGTGCATTGAGCGCAATTGTGCTCTCTGCACTAGCGGAACCGGATCCGGAAATTTGTCTCTTAAAGTTACAAGAGGTGGCTATTTGCCGCTCCTTGTAACTGGCCTCTCACTGCTGCCTGAGGCAAGGTTCTCACCTTAGAATATAAATATAAATAAGTCCCAAACCTAATGTAAACCTAGTAACCTTGTATTTCATGGTGCTGCTTAGTACTGATAAGTTGCACTATACCCTCTTGTTCTTCTTTCTTTTACTGTTACTGGAAGATGCAGAGAGACTTACATTGCTGCTGCAGAGTTCCTTTGTGTTTTTAGAAAAGACGAATATGGAGTATGGTTTGTGAGTGTGTTTTTAATTATTTCATAAAATTGTAAAAGCACTTCTGCACATGCCGCTCTTTATTGTCCTCAAGGGAAAAAGAACGTTGAAAGCTGGTCAGATCTGCCCTTGATTTTGAGATATGCAGAAACAATTCCCGTTACTATACTCGCATTCTCAAGTACTCACATTCTCAAGTGTGGGTACAAGCTATACCCTTATATCTTCTTTCACTACCACTGAAATGGATGTATAATTAACACTAGAAATTACTAAAGGTGAAAGTCCTTTTATCACACTGATTTATAAACACTTTTTAAGCACTGTTTGGATTGAGAACGCTGCACTATATTTATTTTCTGTTTTCCCCCCCAAAAACCTCATTGGAGGAATACAGCAATCCCCTTTTGGAATAAGGTTCTCACCTTGCCTCATGGCAGGAGCGGCCCTGGCTACAGGGCTGATTATTACATTCTTATGCTAATGGCACTGGTTTCTGTACTGCCATGTTGTCACGGTCGGCACCCTAAACCAGAACTAGTGCCAAGCTCTCTGGTCTCGGCTCGGCTTCACCAGTAGTGTGACCGCCTTTGGCTTCGGGAGGAGCCCTCAGCGTACTCAGATGCCACCTGGACTTTTCGAGAGGAGCAAAGCGAGGAGTTCTGGCAAGCAAAGGGGCATGACAGTTGTAATAGTCAGTTAGGCTGAAGGTCGCGGTACAACAGGATAAGGCAGAATCGTAGTCAGGCAGGCTGGGTCGAGGCAGGCGGATAACCAGGATCGTCAGGAAGGCAAAGGGTCAAACTGGGTAGTCAGAAGGAATAATCAAGATACAGGCTAGGTCAGAGTATGGATATCAGGATGGTCAAAGCAGGCAAGGTCACAACAGGAGATTAATATCAAACAGGAACAGACGCATAAAGGCTCAAAGGCACCAGGAAAACAAGTCCTATCACGGGCAATGATCATAGTAAAACCGTCCCTTTAAATACATTTAAATTTCACGCCATTGCCATAATCACGCCTGCACACATGCGCCTATATTGTAGGGAAATGCACGCCGCACGCACACTAGGAAGCTGGCACACAGGGGGAAGAGGAGCGGGGTGTAGGGCGTCCCCGCCGCACCACTAGACTACCAGGGTTAGGTACTTTTGTTACACATGTATTTTCTGTATTAATTACTAATCAGCCTTAAATTGTGACATTTATATTCTATGTGTACGGTATATTGTGAGTGGGTCCCTAAGCTCAGTAAGTGACCGCAGCACAGAGCGATTTTCAGTGAATCAGCAGAAAAAAAGATGGGGAGCTACTGGGGCATATTTGGAGGCACAGATCTTCCGTGCTAAACGCCTGTGTTTGCCTTTGCCTGGTACAGAAGCCCAAAACATAATGTAGAACATTTTTAATCTACTTTTTATTTAAGCTTTAGTTCTCCTTTAAAGGTTGCACAGTCATTTAGTGAAAAATGAGGGTAGAAACACTCTGATATACTGTTGTACAAAAATTTGTGGAAAGTCAATGAGTGACATCTGATTGACGATGGCTCTGCCCCCTTTTTCTAACCTTGAACTGCAGTTACCCAGTGATTAACTCTGCAAAGTTTCGGTACCCTGGTATTAATATTTAAAAATGCCAGCAGTTTAAAATTAATTTAATTGACGGTTGATGGGTGTGCCCACTATTTCTAACCTTGAGTCAGAGTTACCCAGTGACTGTTTGGGCTAAAAATAGTGTGAGGATAGCATAAATAGTGTGAGAATAACAGCATTTTAAATTTAAACCAGAGTTCAATGCATGAAATCTGTTATTGGCTCTGCCCACTTTTAATAAGTTAAAATTTCACCACTGTAATCAATGAAAGAAATGTAATTGGCTGATGGAGGATCGACCCACTTTTTCTAACCTTGAATACATATTCACCCAGTGCAAAGCTTGGGAACCCTGGCATAAATAGTATGAGAATAGGAGTGTTTTATATGTAAAACAATTAAATTCAATGGATGAAATCCATTGTTGGCTCAGTCCACTTTTACTAACCTTGACCTGCAGTCTACCAGTGACCAACCATGAAGAGTTTAGGGGGCAAATTCACTAAGCGCCGAAGCGCTGAACGCTAGCGTCAATTCGCTAGTGTTGGCCATTTTCGTTACTTCGCAAATTCACTAACGAACGCTGGCATAGATTCGCTAGTGTTACTTCGCACCCTTACGCCTGGCGAATTTTCGCTACGGATGTAACTACGCAAATTCACTAACGCGCGCAGTGTACTGAACGCTACCTTTTACGCTAGACTTCCTTCGCCACCTCAGACCAGGCGAAGCGCAATAGAGTAGATAGGGATTGCTTCAAAACAAGTCAAAAAATTTTCCAAGTCCCAAAAAACGCTGGCGTGTTTTCTACATTATGGGTGATACGCTGAAAAAGATCTAAAAATTTTTTAGGGCTCCCCTCCTTCCCCCCTACATTTCCTGACTCATGGCAACTTACCTATACAGTGGGCACATGTGTAGGGCAAAATAAAATTTTTATTTGATGTTTTGAAGGTTTTCTAGGCATTTTTAGTGCTGATACGTATTCCTCCATTGAAATTTGAATTTGGCGCCGTATGCAAATTAACCTTCGCTAGTGTAACTTCGCTGCACTTAGCGAATCAACGCTACTTCGCAACCTTACACTACCCCTGTGCGCAACTTCGGATTTTAGTGAATTTGCAGAGCGCTGGCGAAACTACGCCTGGTGAAGTGCGGAAAAGTTGCGCCTGGCGCAACTACGACTCTTAGTGAATTTGCCCCTAGGACTCTGGCATTAATACTGTGAGAATGCTAGCAGGTTAAAGTTCCACATTGAAAGTTAATGGATGAAATCTGAAGTTTAAGTCGAAGAACAGTATATTGGTTTTTCAAACCAACATAACAAAGGTTATTAATATAAAGTTGGTTGTCTCTTTGATGCTAAAACATCCTTTGCCCTCTTCTTTTCTGGGAATGCTTTCCACTATATCTTGTAATATTGTTGGTGGGACTTGCTTCCTTTTATACATAAGAGGATGGGCAGTGATATTAGGTGTCCAGCCTTGGTTCACGTTGGCATTCCAATTCATCCCACAGGTGTTCATTTTGGTAAAGATCAGAAAAGCAGGTCAAGTTCTTCCACGCCAATCTCTGCACACCAATTCTGACCTCACTTACTAAAATAGGAAAGGGCATTCCCCAAACTATTTCCAGAAAATAGGTAACATGGAATTGTCAAGAATGCCATTGTCGTGTATTATGTAGTGGCATCTGTGTCAACAATGCTGGACATGGCTTGAATAGCCAATTCCAAGGATGAGAAGGGATATCCACATACCTTACTTTTTGACAATGTAGTGTATCTGAAACAGATTAACTACAATGACAGATGTCAGATAAGTTGCTTTTGAGTCATGCAAGCTTCAAAGAGATCACTTGAAGGAGAAGAATGACCTCAACAGTTTCTTCAGTTTCATTATTACTTTCAGATGAAAATATCGTAGAACTGGAGTAGAACTTACAAAATTTAATGATGTCTCTAAATACTTTGTAGTACACCTCTGCCTTGACCTATGATGGAGTAAGAGTAATGGCCGAAGCCTTCCAGAGTTTAAGGAAACAACGGATAGACATTTCCCGTCGTGGGAATGCTGGGGACTGTCTAGCAAACCCTGCAGTGCCATGGGGACAAGGAATAGATATCCAGCGGGCATTACAACAGGTAAACTTGCTTCTTCCAGCTACTTGGAGGCTTTGAACAAGTTCCAGGCTGATGTAGAATCTAGAAACTTGTTTTTTTTTAATGGTCCTAAGCATTTAAATTATGTGAACAGCAAATGCAACATTATTATCACAATTAATGATAGTAAATATATAGTAAATCTAGTATCTCCACAGAAAATGTTGGCCATGTGAGGTGCTTATTGTTTTTATAAAGAATATATATATATATATGTATATATATTTGGTGCTTATACAGCTGAATTCATGCTTGTGTTTATTTACCTTTTCTTACTTTAAAGGTTCAGCTTGAAGGGCTATCAGGGAATGTCCAGTTCAATGAGAAAGGCTGTCGGACTAATTATACACTTCATGTGCTTGAGCTGAAACATGAGGGAATCCGTCACGTAAGTCCATAAATCTGGGTTATCCATACTATAGCATATGGCTGGTACTAATATTGTTGATCTGACTCTGAGTTAAAAAGGAACTATTAATATATTAATATAATATTTATTTTCAAAAACATCGAGAGTATAGTATTAGCTTACTGTGTGAATAGGCTATTCATTTGCATTTGTGAGTGAGGCTTGCCGTATTGCTTGCATAGCAATTGATAAGCAAATCTGTATCATTATTTGAATTGTAGGATTAAAGTAGGGAAAATAACAAATCAGAAGATGTTCTGGCCATTAATTTACAGACAACAATCATATAAAGTGCTTTGTTTTACATTTATTATATCTCGTGTGTATGGCCAGCTTAAGTACATTTATGAGAATGTCATTCACAGCCCTGTCCAGATCATGCAGTAATAAAATAATGTTTGCAATTGACAGCACTCATGATGATAGATAGATGATAGATAGATAGATGCTAGATAGAGATAAATGATAGATAGAAAGATGATAGCTAGATGATAGATCAATAGATCTAGATAGATAGATAGATAGATAGATAGATAGATAGATAGATAGATAGATAGATAGATAGATAGATAGATAGATAGATAGATAGATAGATAGATATTATAGATAGATAGATGATAGATAGAGATAAATTATAGCTAGATAGATGGATCGATAGATTGATCGATAGATAGATGCTAGATAGAGATAGATGATAGATAGACAGAAAGACAGACAGACAGACAGATAGATAGATAGAGATAAATGATAGATGATAGATAGATAAATAGACTATAGATAGATGATAGATAGATAGATAGATAGATAGATAGATAGATAGATAGATAGATAGATAGATAGATGATAGATAGATAGATAGATAGATAGATATTCTTATTACTTGTGATGTTTTCTTCTTTAGCATCTGAATTTATAGGAGACATCAAGGGGTTGGCATACTAGATCAATTTCTAGTGTAGCAGTGATTATCTCTGTTAGAATCTTGTGTCTTTTGTACTTTTGAACAGTCTGAATTGGTGATAATTACTCAGGAGGCCAACATTTGTATTTTATCACTCAGTTTGACCTGTGGTGCTTACCGCTGTTTACTTGTATGATTTTTTTTCAGTCGTCTCCCACTTTTGAGATCCTCACTCTTCACAGAACATACTAGAATTAGGTCTGAATTATTACTGCCAGTGGTACAACTGAATAGCATCACTGGCTGTTTCTAGCCCAAACCTGCCAACACACTATGCCCCTTCCCCAGTCCCGCTACCTGATCTTACCCTCAGGGAATTGTGTAGGGGGGATTAGAGTCTGCACTTTATCTGGATACCCATGGACTGCCTGTACAGTCAGGAGTCTGGGATTTTCCACCCAGAACCCAAACACTTTGCAGGTATTCCCCTGACCTGATGCACGTCACTACCATAGGGGATGCAGGAATAGGGATTGTGGGGTGCAAGCAGGGGGTCATGGATCCTTTGATCTTGTGGGTCTGTATCCCCTTTAGTTTAGCCACTGATTGCCATACTTTATATGCTTAAACAGAACAGACAGAGCTCCTTAGCCAAATGTCTAATATTAGAAGTAGAAAATGCTAAATGCAGGCATCGCGGTATATAGATCAAGGCATTTACAACATACTTGTCATGTTAAGTGCAAAAAACAGGGCAAAAAATAGGAGTAACAATTGAAGATACACAGTTGCAGCTCCACCCTATCATGGTAGAACTCAAATCAGAATGCATAGTAAGGAGGTGCTCTTTTTGTAATTTATGAAATAGAATTCGCAATTCCTTATTTCTCTAATATTTCTCTGTAATATCAGCACAAATTGAATAAGACATTACAAGTCCCCTTTAAGACACCAAGGTACTTTTCAACAGTCAGTAAAACAGTAGGAATATTGGGGGGAATTACATTTTAGTTCACCCTATAAAATTAAGCTATTTTCATGTTCCATTTTATTTCTAAATAAAGAAAAATCCATATAAAATTAAGCTTGCCAACTGAATAGGAATTTATTCAAAATTGTTGGGGCGACATGTCATACTAATATTTATTCCCACACTATGTTTGGTTCTCTGTTTAACAGATTGCTCATTGGAATGAAGATGATAAACTGATCCCCCTGGCAACAGATGCTCATGCTGGCAATGAATCCATTGGGGTTCAAAACCGGACATACATTGTCACCACAATCATGGTTCGTATCAACTGTATCTTTTGGTTAAATTAGTAGAAACGAAAGGGTGATGTTATGAAGCAGTACTGTATGAAAGTTCATAAATCTTGTTATCAAAGCAGCCAGATCTTACAGTTAATGGCAACATTCTCAGTCAACACTCTGTGACTGTTTCAAATGTTGGAGGTTGAGAGGAGAGGCACCAGCAAGTATGGGTGATCTAAAATGGATGCAATAGAGATCTCAAAGTTACCTAATTCATTAAGGTGCTTAAATTTGAACCGTGGAATTCCTTTGGATACCCAGGCAGCATATATATATATATATATATATATATATATATATATATATATATATATATATATATATATATATATATATATATATATATATATATGTATATATATATATATATATATATATATATATATATTATCCAAGTCAAAAAAACTTTCCTCGCTGGAATAATGATAATGAAATTGACAAAACCCCAACAACTCTAAAAAGTCCCAATTCGGAGCTATGTGCTCCATGCCAGTTTTGATAACTTGAGGTGGGACCCACCGGCTCAGACCCGCTCCGCAGATTTGTTGCTTCCCCCATGCCTATAGCAGTACAAGGAGACAGTATGAGATATGCGGGGCAGTGGAATGGAGGCTCGTGGGTGGTTTTGACAGGTTGAGATGTTAGCCACTAGGGTGGGGGGCCCCTGAGGTGGCAGCAAGGGTGGGCCCACACACCCCAGTCAGACACTGCTAAAGTTGCCCAGTGAAAACCCTAATTAAAAGTCTTTGCTAATACCAAATTGAGCAAAATAAGTGACAGGTCACATGCAAAAAAGAACTTTCAGTATATCAGACTGTTTAGATAAAGGAGTCTTTCTGAGCTGGACAGTTATGCGATCATTTGGCCAATATTGATTGCTGTTCCAAAAAGCAAATGAAAAAAGCAAAGAAGATGGAAATCTATGACTTACGCCAGTATCTCCAGTTGATTAATAGCCTCTGACAAAGTGGTAATGAAATCAGAATGCATGATAGATCTTGGCTGAAAGCAAAAGAACAAGGCCAAACAAACATTTCGGTGTTACTGCTCTCTGCACAAAAAGAGATGTGATTAAGGGAGAGCTTGGAGATGTACTTGCATTGATTGAATGGCCAATTTATTGTAATTAGTAAAAAAAATACTGTTGGAATAAATTTATTAAACTAAGTAAACTGTTGCAAACATAGTCACCCAAGTTTACTTTATTTTGTCTCCTTGGTGCTGAATATACTACAGGTATGGGCCCTGTTATCAATAATGCTTGGGACCTGGGGGTTTTCGGATAAGGGGTCTGCATACCATAGGCCTGTTGGAATGGAGTCTATGGGAGATGGTCTACCAATAATTCAGAGCTTCAGGATAATGGATCCCGTAACTGTATAATGATGTCACAGAGCAAGTACCCAATTCTGTAATGACATTTGAAGAGGGCATAAACCTACCCTAAAGCTCACCCTAGTTTGTAAGAACTGCAAACTCATTTTAAGCATTACTTTTTTTTCAAAATGACATTTTTTTGGCATCTAACATCTAGGAGTCTCCCTACGTTATGCTGAAGAAGAACGCTGACCAACTAGAAGGTAATGACCGATTTGAAGGCTACTGTGTAGAGCTGGCTGCAGAGATCGCTAAGCACGTTGGGTTCAAGTACAAGCTGGAAATTGTAAAGGATGGAAAGTATGGAGCACGAGACTCTGATATGAAGGCTTGGAACGGCATGGTGGGGGAGCTGGTGTATGGGGTATGTGTAACATAAAAAAATGCTGCGTTTATTGTACATGTTCAATTATAGGCATAATAGGACTAGTACATTACTAACATACATTAATTATACAAATTGTATTTATGCTTTACTTACTTTAACGTGTGTGCCAAAAGATATTGTAGTATCCTCCATTTCTAACTCAGGGTTTCTTATGTTTAGTGCTTAGGCAACTTGACTATATGCCATCCACTGGTATGTTGACTGTAGCCATCATTGCTTTGAAAGGACTCCGACAGGGTATTCTGTGCTTTCTTGACACACATGCCCATTCCTTATATCACCTACAGAAGAACACCCCATTTCATGTTGCTGTATGTTCTAATATATATGTACCCCCAGCTCCTCTATCTTATGCTATATGCACCCATCCAAAATATAACATTCTACCATTTACAGTATATGGTTTCAGGAATGTGGGCTCTCCTTAACAAGTGTATATTTTTTAAATGTCTCCTGTGTTCTATATACAAAGCAGAGGGCACTTACCTGAACCTAAATATATTTTTTTTGTAATTAAAGTCAATTTAATGATAATTATAATTAATTAAATGCATTTTCTAACCCCAGGAATGGTGAAGACAAAATCAATCAAGTAAATAGAAAAGTGGTTGCACCAGCTGTTAAAAATGAAAAAGGGCCCACTGGGCCAGTGCAACTCACCTATTGGTGTTTTCTATCATCAATTATGTGTAAATGGAAAACCACTTTAATGTCAGTATCATTTTATCTGTTTAGCATTCTACAATAATGTGTTTCCCTATACCATGGAAATAATGGTACAGTTCACAGAAGCAGAAGCTGACAACATTCAGCATAATGGGAAGCACCTACCTATTGTTCTACTACCAATAGCAACCAATCAGCAAGCAGCATTTACTGTTTACCTCCTTGTAAGCAAACACCTGATTGGTTACTATTGGTAATTAGACCTGGTACAAATGCTGTGATTTTTATTACATTGTATTAAAATATTCATATTAGTATCATCCTTTCTTTTCATGGTGCTTGAGAGAATTTCCTCAATTTGAAACAAAGAGTCTCAAAGCTTTTCACTCGTTCTCTGGAAGGCATCCTGATAGCAGGAAGCGGTTAATAAAAAAAAAAAATCCAGCTCATTCTTTTTCAAAAGAAGAGCATTAAGGCAAATTAATCTCAGCTCTTTATTTATTAATTGAATTTACAAAACCAATTGGAGTTTATACAGAGCACTCTGAGCAATTTTCTTTCTATGTGAAATTTTCTGATTACAACCTTCAGAACTCACCATGATTCCCTTTCTCTTGCCTGATGTAGATATTGCACTTATTGTGCAAACATGGTGATATCTGTTGGGTGTCTTAATAAAGCCTATGATTAAAGGTGGGAGCACCCAAGTTGCATCTTTAGAAGCATTGTTGGAATTGGGGTTTTGGGTGTAGGAGAGCTGACAATTATAAAAAGTCATAAAACACTATAGCATAAATTATACCATTAGAGTCCAATTCACTTGGCACAAGTCCCCCAGGTCCAGAGCAGGCAGAAGGGTTCACTGGTGCCTGCTACAAGTTACTAATGAGTAGTGATGGGCGAATTTGGAGCATTTAGATTTGCCAAAACATGGATGTCCCCTGAAACGGTGAAAAATTCCTGGAAAAAAAACGGACGCCGGCGCAAAAGACGAGAATTCACGCCTGGAGAATAAATTCGCCCATCACTACTAATGAGCATGCATTGATGCATGTATCTTTCTGAATAGGGTCGATGTGTGCATAATTATGCATCAAAATTAGTGACTTGCAATTGTGTTTGCATTTGTAAATAAGCCAGCTTCAGTCCTTTGCGTAGTAAAAATTTGGGTAGGTACTGTACATGAAACATGGTAAGTGAAGAATAGAAATGTATTTCTAGATGCAGGGGTGCAACTAGTTGGTTACTGAATCATAGTTTTTGCATTTTACCTTATTCAGATTTACTTGTTCTGCTTACTCTGTATGCCTGTGCAAGGATAGGAGGTGGATGTCCCCTGTAACTTCCCATTGGACTTTGTTCAGAACATGCAAGCTGGGAAGGGCCAGGGCTGGCAATATACTAGGAAGTTCCTTACTTAATTCCTGTCTAGGTGCTTGTTGTTGTGAGTTGTGGAAGGTTCAAAACACAGCTTGCATCTGCCAATAGCACAGGCACAATATTGTACCCCTACAACTCCAGCAACTGCATGTGTACTGGTGGTAAATTAACCCTTATGCCAGCCCTAGACTGGCACATTATTGCTTAAACATTTGTTTCCAAGAAAACTAACGTCAATGTGTTGTATATACTTTCTTTTTTTGCAATTGCAAGCAACCTATCTTATGTATATAAGGCATTACTCTTTAAATCTGCACTTGTATCCATCTCAATGCATTGTGTGATCCCATGCCTGACAATATATTAATCATCTGCTTTTATAACACTAGAGAGCCGATTTGGCTGTTGCTCCCTTGACAATAACACTAGTGCGTGAAGAAGTTATCGACTTTTCCAAACCATTCATGAGCCTGGGTATTTCAATCATGATCAAGAAGCCTCAGAAATCCAAACCTGGAGTTTTTTCCTTCCTGGATCCACTGGCTTATGAGATCTGGATGTGTATAGTCTTTGCATACATTGGAGTCAGTGTGGTTCTCTTCCTTGTGAGTCGATTCAGCCCATATGAGTGGCACAATGAGGAGTTTGAAGAAGGAAAAGAGCAGCCGACAACTGATCAGTCTAATGAATTTGGCATATTTAATAGCCTGTGGTTCTCTTTAGGAGCATTTATGCAGCAAGGATGTGATATATCCCCAAGGTGAGTTTGTCCTTATATAGTGATTACTATTGCCTCTGTTAAAAACCTAATACCAAACTAAATACCTTAAAATAATTCATAGAAATAAAGTACATGTATGGGACCTGTTATCCAGAATGCTCTGGACATGGGATTTTTTTGGATAAGGGGTATTTCTGTAATTTGGATCCCCCTACATTAAGGGACAGATTTATCAAGGTTTGAATTGTTTTTTGGGTCAAAACGCACTAATTTGAATTGCGAATAATCGAAACTCGAATTAGAATATCGGGTTTTATCAAACTTTACTGTAGGCTACCATATTTTAGAAAAACTAACTGGCCTATATTGTTTTAGTTGTGAATTTGGATTCTAGTCTGCTTTTTCTGACTGTGGCTTGTCTGCTGACTTTGTTGACCATGTTGTGGCTTATTCAGGGGAATTTATTTAAGATCAATTAATATTTCTATATTAAGATTCAATGTGTTCACCTGCTGCCTCAATGATAGTCAATCCCTCATTACCTGATTTAAGGGGAAACCTTGGTTATTTGGAGAGATGAAATGAAAAACAATCTGCCAATCTGGGTTATTCAGAAAGCTAGGGGTTTTATTTAGATAGATACATAGATAGATAGACTGTTACAAAAACCCAATTTCACTCATATATGAGATGATTCGTACTATAAAAGATAGTTATCCAAAGCTTATATATTTTTTTCACCTAGTACATTGTTGTTGTCTCCTGGATTTTGCTACTGCTACATTGTAATTTCCTTGGTTTGTAAATTGTATATGTGTCTTAAAAAGTCAAATACCGACCTGTAGAGTAGAACATGAGCTACATTGGACCTTCTTTCAGCAGGGTGGAAGGAGCACATGAGGGTGTTGCTGTACTACACCTCAATGATGCCAAAGATGGAAAATGGAAGCCAGGGGTTCTTTGCAGAAAATAACAAGACAGGCTTTATTCAGTATAAAGTGACACAGGGTTGCAATACTCACAGCACATGGCAGATCAATAAATGCCAGGTACAATCAAAGATGTAGCAGACACATCTGAAGGAATAGCAGGAGGAGTTGAAAGTATACATCTTCCAGGTTATTAATACTTCATGGGGTCCGGAATCCCTACAGCAGATGTGCAACAGGGAGAGAACAATAACCTGTTACCCTTCTCAGTACTGTGGTCCCTTTAGTACAGAGTAGTAGAGAGCCTGGGGGAGAGCTACTACGGTCTATACGCCTTGGTGGAGCACTTTGCTGCTCTTGCTAACTAAAGCCCACCGAAATGGTGGCTATCCTGCACACTAGCTAACATCGTTCATGGGGTCGATAATCCCCGACTTCTCTAAAGGGGTTTCCCTTTAGGGCTTAAAGAACAAGGAAAGTTAAACTAAGAAGTAGGCTAGAAATGATGTACATTATGTTTTGGACTTCTATACCTGCCCCAGGCAACTAAAGATCTTTAGCAGTAAAGATCTGTGTCTCCAAAGATGCCCCAGTAGCTCCCCATCTTCTTTTCTGCTGATTCACTGCCCATGCTCCATGATGCTGACAGTTACTGAGCTTAGGGACTGACACAAAATATACAGTACACATAGAATAGAAATGTCACAGTATAAGGCTGATTAGTAATTAATATGGATAATTACTACACGGAAGCACAGAAACCAGTGCAACTAGCATCAGCATTTAATAATCAGCCCTGTAGCATCAGCTTATATTACAGGCGAACCTCATTTTCTGCTTGATAATTTCCGACGACCCCTAAGCTTAGCTTCTCAACAGCTGCTCAGAGCCCACTGAGCATGTGAGTGTTGCAGACACTTTTCAAGATGGTGACCCCCTGTGAGAAGTTTGAAGTCCGGCATCATTGCTGCTATTGAGAAGCTGAAACTTTAGGCTGGTGCAATAAGCTCAGTATATAAAATATGACATTTTTATCCCTATTCATTTTTAGGGTTTAGTTCTCCTTTAACACTTCTGGGGCCTTGTTAATCCGAGGCTCAATGCACATGCATCCAGATCAACTGCTGCAGGCCAAAGAGGAAGGACCTCCCCCTGCAAAAAGTGCCAAAGAACCTTACAGCACATAAATATAGGAGTGTAAACTGGAGTGACTTGTGGATAAAAGATGAAGGCAGGTTCAGTTAACCAGTGGTTTGCTTCAGGTAGGAGATATATCTGAATACCCCAGGGCTTTTAGGTTTTTAACAGTACAGGGAAGAAGAGAAAGGGTTAATGTTCAGCATCTCTGCTTGTTAAGACCACAAATAGGTATGACACAGTAACAACCCCACAATATGATTTTGGCAGCTCGCTGTGACCATCAATAAAGCTCTGCCTTTAATAAATCTAGGGCATTGAAGGTATGAAAAAAGGAGAGAAGCTGTGCTAAGTGCTTGGAGTAATTGCATTTATATACTGTGTCTAAAATAAATTCTTCAGCAAGAGACATCCTCATCAGAGAGCACTATTACGAAGCATTAGCACAAACTATAATTCATTTTAATTGTTAGCAATATGTCGGCGGATCTTGAGCTTGACGTTTTTTGCTTTGAGCTCCCACAGAGGTCGCTAATAATGTTTGTATGAATGCTCTGGACAAGTGCACACAGATTTCAACAGACTTCTCCATATTAAATCCATACTCTGCTGGATATTTTGAGCTGTTTGCTGCATTGTTCTTCCACTTTTCTGTTGGGTTTTTTTTTAAAGAAACAAAGTTTTTATTTGTGTGGTGAGGCCCCCTATGTACTGGTATTCAAGATCACAGTGCAGACAAAGGCTGAGCTCAGCATGGGCAGCTGCACTCAATGCTTTCCTGCCCACCTCCGATGCATAAGCATGTATGCGAAACCATGTCACTATGCCTTTTTTTCCTGTACCAGGGGCAAAGTGTTAATTAAATCTCAGCCAGCTGAGAGGAGTATGACTGAGGGAGCCGTGGGCTTGCTTGATTTTATATGTTTTGAAAGGTCACCTCGTGATGAGGGATTTGGTATTAAAACTGAAGTAGACATCTGGTGAAAAACATGAGTGAATGGTTGAACCAATGAGTTAAATAAATAACCACAGGCTTTTTTCATATTATATTTGTGCATTAACAGAGAAAAGTGTATATACTAAATGCGTACTTGCTCATAATTCCCCAGAATTTATACCCCTATTTGATTTTGAACAGAATATATATATGCAGGGAAATTTTAAAACTGTAATGGGTTCTTTAATTCAGTGGTGTCCTGCTATCCTGGGGAAGATAACCTACCCCAAAAACATGTGAAGGACCACCTATGCTGCTTCAAATTAAAATTCTGTTCCTCTAGTCTAAAGGGGTGGCCTGTCTATAACGCACTCTAATGTACTTGTAAAGAGTAGTTATGTCCCCTCACAAGTGTCCTTTTTACCTGAGAAAACAACCCCAACTTTGACAGTCTACCTTCCCAATTTAAATCTCCCATCCCTCTAACCAGTTTATTTGCACATCTAGCACTCTCTCCAGCTCATTTACTGTATATCCTTCTTAAGGACTGGAGCCCAAAACTTCACTGCATACTTACCAGAGACCTATAAAGAGGCAAAATTGTGTTTTCACCCCTTGAGTAAATGCCCTTTTTTAGGCAAGACAATATTTTATTTGCTTTAGTAGCCACAGAATGACACTGCCTGGAAATAGAAAATGTTTTATCCACAAAAATCCCCAGATCCTTCTCAATTAAGGAAACCCCCAACACAGGGTCATTTAGTGTATAAGTGACATTAATATTATTTTTACCAAAGTGCATAATTGCACTTAACATGGAACCTCCTATTCCAGTTTGCTACCCAGTTTTTAAATTTAGTCAAATCACTCTGCAAAATGGCAATATCCTAATGGCAAGATCTGCACAATTTAGTATCATCAGTATAATAAAAAACAGTACTTTCAATGCCCACCTCCAGGTCATTAAAAAGCAAAGTACCAAGGACAGATCCCTGAAGTACTCCACTAACAACAATAGTCCAATTAGAAAATGCTCCATATACCACCACTCTTTGTAATCGACCCAAGTACAAATACTTTGTTCCAGGCCAACATTCCCTGATTTAACCAGTAACCTTCTGTGTGGCACTGTATCAAATGTATTAGCAAAGTCAAATAGATCACATTCACTGTCATCCCAGAATCAAGGATCAAGCTTGCCTCCTTATAAAAGGCAATTAAATTAGTTTGACAAATCTGATAAATAAAACCATGCTGGTACAAATTCATAATATTATTATTTGCCATGGAGCCAAATATCTTATCCCTTAATACCCCTTCAAAAACCTTTCCTACCACTGACACCAGACTATGCCGACATTTATACTTATTAATAGTGATGGGCAAATTTATTCACCAGGCGCGTATTCGGGGCAAATTTCCCCCTTTTGAAAATTTGCCGGCGTCAAATTTCGATGCAGGCAACAATTAAATGGACGCCCATTGACTTTAATGCGCGTCAATGTCGCCAGAATTGTTGCCGGTGTCAATTTTGACACCCACGAATTGACACTGATGTCAAAATTCACTTATTGTTAATTTTTGGGTAGCCGAGGATGAGTAGTGTATAATAGTGCTTTATTAGCAGAGACTCATGCAAGCATTACCCAACAGTAACTTTCACTTTCACTTTTAAGCTCTCCAGGAAGTATGCACAGTATGACTTGAGCACAGTGACATCTACAGGCCATTTGTATAAACACCACATATTCTCCCTATAGTAGGAAAGCATTTGGGCAAATGTAATAAACTACAACAATACATCTTAAAGCAATACTATACATTATTCACATCACATAGTCCTGGGTCCATGCAGGTAGTTTTCTGATTCTCTCAGTACGCCTTATAGGTTCACTTGCTTCAGGCCTATTGCAGTTGACATCAGGGGTAGGAAAATGTCCTTCATCAAATGGAGCTTCTCCAAAGTCATATCTAACAGGAGCAAGACTTGCATTCCAGAACTGTCCATCAGACAGTTCATATGTGATTGGTCCTTCCTGGCATCTCACTTCAAGAGGTGTAGTAAATTTAGATTGTCCTTGTTTCAGTATTCCTGGTTTCTTAATTCTGACTAAAGATCCAAGCTGAAAGTGTACTTCTCTTGCACCACGTTTTCTGTCAGTATAAGCCTTGCATTTGGCTATTTAACATTTCACAATGTCAGCAGTAGATGATTTTGTAGGCACAGTATTTTGTGGAAGTGGAATGTGCGCATCTGTCTGCCATGTAATAATTCAGCTGGAGATGAATAGGTTGTTGCATGGCACGTTGCTCTGTAGTTATGTAGGAACTCTGTTGTAAATACTTTCCAAGATTTTCCAGTAAGATTTGCTGTCTGTAGTGCTTCTTTCAGACTTCTGTTGAATCGCTCGATTCATTTGCGTGTGGGTAATACACAGAAGATTTCCTATGCACAATATACCTCTCTCTCAGAAAGAATCCAAACTCAGATGAGACAAACTGTAATCCGTTGTCTGATATTAAGTCCTTTGGATTACCTTCTCTGATGAAGACTGTAGACAGAAATGTTATTGCTGTAGCTGATGTTATATTAGAAAAAATGCAATTTCAGGCCATTTACTGTAATAGTCTATCAGGGTTATAGCAAATCTACAGTCTATAGGAGCATCTGTAAAAGGACCGACAATAACAATAGCAAGTTTTTCCCATGCTGAATCAGGAAATGGTACTGGTTTGACATCTGGGCTCACCTTAACTTTGTGTACAAAGTTGTTTGCACAGCCCAGTGAAGTGTTGCTTTGTGGTAGGGATTTTGGATTTTTGGATTCGGCCGAACCCCTGAATCATTCATGAAAGATTTGGCCAAATACCGAACTGAATCCGAATCCTAATTTGCATATGCAAATTAGGGGTGGGAAAGGGGAAAACATGTACTTCCTTGTTTTGTGTCAAAAAGTCATACGATTTCCCTCCCCGCCCCTAATTTGCATATGCAAATTAGGATTTGTTTTAGCCGGGCAGAAGGATTTGGCCGAATCCGAATCCTGCTGAAAAAGGCAGAATCCTGGATTCGGTGCATCCCTACTTTGTTTTGAAATTTTAGACACTAGCTGTGTGGAAGGCACTGGTGCTGTAGTAATGAGACCATCAACTAATTGTAGGTTTAATGCAGCAAAGAGATCCCTTCCAAGTATAGCAGTACCAAGCACAGGGATTGGATCCTTTAAGTAACTGACCAGTTTCAGGGCAGGTGCAACAAACGGATCTTTTGCAAAGTATTTCAAGAAAATTTCCTTTGGTAGTATAGAAACAGCTGAACCTGTATCAAATTCCAAACAATGTAGAACATGGGCACACTCCACATATTGCTTCTGCAGACAATCTTTTGAAGAAAAACTTTTGAAAAAAAACTGGGATCTCATAAATAAAAAAAGTTTTTCTTCAAAAGATTGTCTGCAGAAGCAATATGTGGAGTGTGCCCATGTTCTACATTGTTTGGAATTTGAGAAGGCTTTTTGTTTGCAGCAGGGCCTACATGGAGCACCTTCTGTGAGTAATTAAACAGTTCTTCATACGAAACAAGTAATTACGGGGAATGAGTTTACGAGTTTGAACCTGTATCAAGCATCAGGTTAATGGTGCTGTATTCACAGTCTGTACATTCCCAGCAGTTCCCTGACTGAGCGTTTTAGCCTCTGCCACTGCTGTTTCAATTTGGCTAGCAACTGTAATAGCCTTTGCAAGGGTTAAATCCTGCTCTAGGAGCAGTCTCTCTCTAATGCGAGGTGAGTTTCTTTTCTCCACAATTTGGATTCGCCACGATTGCGGAATTTATATGTTTCAGCCACCAAATTTACTCTTGGCATGAAAAGGTTCTTTAGAGCAGTAAGAGCAGTTTCTAAGTATCATCAGATAATGGTAATGTATAGAATATACGCTGTCCCTCTGCTCCCAGGCAGTGAATAAGTAAAGCACGCTTTCTAGCAGCAGAAATCTCCCCTTGGTCAGCAGCAATAATATAAATTTCAAACATACGGATCCAAGCAGTAAAAGGTATGGTAGGTTCACCAGGGTTTGGAAGAAAAGGTGCAGGCTGCTGCAGAGGTAGAAGAGCCATCCTTGTCGCCATTTGTTATGTTTTGGGTAGCCGAGGATGAGTGTAACAGTGCTTTATTTGCAGAGACTCATGCAGCCATTACAAAACAGTAACTTTCACTTTTAAGCTCTCCAGGAAGTATGCACAGTATGTCTTGAGCACAGTGACATCTACAGGCCATTTGTATAATAACCACACTTATCACTATTTATTAAGCACCATTTTACATCAATCCCTGTCCCATTGAATGCTTAGATGCTAAGGTCCTTATCACCTTCACGCACACTAGGGTAAATTGTTGTATCGGAAGCAAATTAACCTGCCTGTATATTTATGGAGGGTGGGAGGCAACCCACACAGACATGGGGTGACTGTACAAACCCCTTGCAGATAGCGTCCTGCACTAGTAGTACTACCCACCGAGCAACCATGCTGCTCCAATTTTGCAGTGTTTTTTGTCCTTAAGAGACAATGAGCCCTTTTTCATTTATATCATCAGGCTGTCTGCGAAAAATATGCATGTGATATTTTTATCATAGAACGTAAAAAACAAAAACTCAAGCTCCCTCATTATAAAAGAAGGTGTTATAGGTGTTATAACACCTGGAAATTTGAATCCCAGTGCCTAAAAATAGCTGCCTGATTATTGCTATGACAAGGTTAATAGTTACAAGGTGCAGAAAGATTTTAGTCACTGATTAAACTATCAGAGACATTATTATTATTATTATTATTATTATTATTATTGATAGTTAAAGGAGAATTAAACCCGCTTAAGTACAACAGCCCGCTTCAACTGCCCTCCATAGGCCCCCCTCATCTCTCTCTTCCCGCACGTCTATATCATAAAAAACTGCCCCTGTTTGAAAACCTTAGATAAAAAAAAGAGGCAGGGTTCCCATGTGCAGTCATCTTATGATACCCTTAGGGGTTATTTACGAAAACTCAAATTTATCTCTGAATTTTATAAAACCAAGCTTGACCAAACTCCCATCCACTATTTCATCCTATTTATCAATAAATTAACTTGAAAAAGTCGGGTCGGGAAAGGCTTGATAAAACAGAGACTCCTTGCAAGCAGAGACCAATACTATTATCCATCGGGCTGGGTCATACACAAAATAGGCTTATCAAATATAGTACCAGGGTTAGAATAAACAGAGTGGCCCTTGTTTGAGCTACACAAAAAGATCAACTAGCAGGTAGGAAGATTTTGCTAGGTTTTGCTAGGTTGAACTTGATGGAAGTGTTTTTTTTTAATCAAATACATATACAATTTTCTTGCATTTGTATTTGCTAGAAAACATCCATTGCGGCAGCCACATTAGCCACACTGATGTCATCAACATGGCCGCGTGGGAAAAAATGCGTATGTGTGAAAATTCTGCCTACCATCCAACCCCAGCTCGTCACACAATCTCACACAGCACTACACAATGCACGATCTTAAAGGAGAAGGAAACAAAAAAAATAAAACCTAGTTCATTAGGTCTGGCATCAGGCCCCCTCCTCAAACGCCACATTAAAAATGGTCATGTCATAACTGCTTTTGTGCACAGGTGTCTTGAAGTTTCCCTGCTGTTTAAAGTTCGGTGCCGCCATTTTCAATTAGGCGCATCACTTCCGGTTAGGCAGATGATGATGTTGAAAGAAAAAAAAAAAAACAGGACAAAGTATCTATTTAAAATAAAGGCATGCATATTTTCCTTTATTAATCTGCATTGCTACAGACCTCAGTCAGACAGACCCGAATGGTGGCTTGCTTGATATATGGTTTAGCTCTGCCTCCCAGCTCCTGCGCTCGCTCGCTGACAAACTATAAATTAAAACCAGAGCGAGCGCAGGAGCTTCAAAGCTTCCCTTTGTTTCCAAGCTATGAGGAAGCAGGAGCGCGATTGGAGCTTGATTTAGTGAGGCGGGGCAGAGAGGTCAGCAAAGACGAATGGCTGCATCACGTAGTCGCAACGTCATTGCTTGACAGGGAACCTACAAGATCATCGTGCGCATGCACAGGGCACTGCTGGGAACTATTGCGCATGCGTGTGCCCTATTGAGCCTGATTTCTGGACTGCAGCATGGGTATGTTTTTATATACATGTTTCAACTTTTTAAAAAAACGATTGCAGCACAAAGGTTAATGAAAAAACTAATGAGGGAATGCTTGGTTGTAAAGGCATATGCTTTTCATGGTCAACACTTAGAGCTTAAGTTGATTTTAGACTTTCCTTCTCCTTTAAGAACAGCAATAACATGCCAACACAGCACTAGATTTTATATTGGCAACAATAAGGTTGTGCGATTGGTGCATGCTTGAAGGAAGGGAGGGATGTGCTAGGACTGTGCACTGGAGCTCTCTATTCGGTATGTGACTTGGTCTTGGTATTAGTGAGATGAATGCCTCTTTTTTTTCAGAATGTAGCATTTAAACCAGAAAAGGGATTAAACAAGAGGGGGTTGAATTGCACCAATGTCATCAATAGAGGTATGCCTTTCAATGAAGATGAACTCCTACATTGCCTTCCTTGTCCTTTAAAGGAGAACTAAACTCTAAAAATTAATGTGATTAAAATGTAATAAACATTTTATATACTGAATTATTGCACCAGCCTAAACTTTCAGCTTCTCAATAGCAGCAATGATCCAGGACTTCAAACTTGTCACAGGGGATCACCTGTTGAGAAGCTAAGCTCCTTGTCCTTGCAAATTATCAAGCAGAAATCTAGGTTGGTCTGTCACAAAGACTGACGGTAAATGGAATGTTTTCTAATTGGACCAGTGTTGTTAGTGGAGTACCACAGGGCTCTGTACTAGGTCTCTTGCTTTTCAACTTGTTTATTAATGACCTGGAGGTGGGCATTGAAAGTACTGTTGCTATTTTTGTAGATGATACTAAATTGTGCTGAACTATAGGTTCCATGCAGGATGCTGCCATTTTGCAGAGTGATTTGTCTAAGTTGGAAAACTGGGCAGCAAACTGGAAAATGAGGTTCAGTGTTGATAAATGCAAGGTTATACACTAAATGTCAGTGAGTTTACTTAAATGAGAATGATCTTGGGTTTTTTTTAGATAACAAGTTGTCTAATTCTGGGCAGTGTCATTCTGTGGATACTAAAGCAAATAAAGTTCTGTCTTGCATAAAAAAGAGCATTAACTCAAGGGATAAAAACATAATTATGCCTCTTTATAGGTCCCTGGTGAGTATGCAGTGCAGTTTTGGACTCCAGTCCTTAAGAGGGATATAAATGAGCTGGAGAGAGTGCAGAGACTAAGTGCAACCAAACTGGTTAGAGGGATAGAAGACTTAAATTATGAGGGTAGACGGTCACGGTTGGGGTTGTTTTCAATGGAAAAAAGGCGCTTTGTGAAGGGATATGATTACACTTTACAAGTACATTAGAGGACATTATAGACAAATAGCAGGGGACCTTTTTACTCATAAAGTGGATTACCGTACCAGAGGCCACCCCTTCAGACTAGAAGAAAATAACTTTCATTTGAAGCAACGTAGGTAGTTCTTCACAGTGAGGACAGTGAGGTTGTGGAATGCACTGCCGGATGATGTTGTGATGCTGATTCTGTTAATGCCTTTAAGATCGGCTTTGATGATTTCTTGGACAAACATAATATCGAAGGCTATTGTGGCATGTGTGAACGGACACTGGCGCCCATGCGTGAATGGACGCTGGCGTTCATGCGTGAGTGGATGCTAACATGTATTAGAGAAGGTCCAGAGAAGGGCAACTAAGCTGGTAAAAGGTATGGAAAATCTTAGCTATGAAGAAAGACTGGCCAAATTGGGGATGTTCACACTGCAGAAGAGGCACTTAAGGGGTGATGTGATGACTATGTATAAATATATAAGGGGATCATATAATAATCTCTCTAATGCTTTATTTACCAGTAGGTCTTTCCAGCTGACACGAGGTCACCCATTCCGATTAGAAGAAAAAAGTTTCCGCCTAAATATTCGGAAGGGATTTTTTACAGTGAGAGCTGTGAAGATGTGGAATTCTCTCCCTGAATCAGTGGTACAGGCTGATACATTAGATAGCTTTAAGAAGGGGTTGGATGGCTTTTTAGCAAGTGAGGGAATACAGGGTTATGGAATATAGCTCATAGTACAAGTTGATCCATGGACTATTGGCATTTTGGAGTCAGGAAGGAATTTTCCCCCCTCTGAGGCTAATTGGAGAGGCTTCAGATTTTTTTTCAACTGGCAGTTAGGCAGGTTAAAAAAAAATAAAAAAGTTAAAAGGTTGAATTTGATGGACGTGTGCCTTTTTTCAACCTAACTTACTGTTATATTACTATGTTATGTATGCTTGAACGGATGTTGGCATATATACGCCAATGGATGCTGGCACACATGCGCCAATGGATGTGCAAGCGTGAGCCGACAGTTTAGAGAAGAGAGGGGACCGGACTAAGGGTAGTAAGGTGGCAGATAAGGTACATGCTTGGCGCCCCCGCAGCTTTGCTAGGCACGTGCCTACTCTGCCTACCCCTAGTTCCGGCCCTGTGGTTATATATATATATATATATATATATATATATATATATATATATATATATATATATATATATATATATATATAATTTATGTGAAAGTATGGAGGGGTGTGTGTATGGATGCTGGGTTTTCATTTGGAGGGGTTGAACTTGATGGACTTTTTCAACCCGATTTAACTATCTAACTAACTATATGCTATCTATGCTACAAGGCTGATTATTAAATTCTTATTCTACTTACACTGGTTTCTGTGCTGCCATGTAGTAATTGTCTGTATTAATAACTAATTTATATTCTATGTGTACTGTATATTGTGAATGGGTCCCTATGCTCAGTAAGTGACAGCAGCACAGAGCATGTGCAGTGAATCAGCAGAAAAGAAGATCGGGAGCTACTGGGGCATCTTTTGCGACACAGATCTTTACTGCTAAAGGGCTGTGGTTGCCTTGGGCTGGTACAGAAACACAAAACATAATGTACAAAATTTCTAGCCTACTTCTTTAATTAAGATTTAGTTTCCTTTAAATGGGTAGTAAAGCTATGCCAAAAAACTTTCATCATGGGTTAGGCACTATGTTCACCATATAAACTGTGTAGATTGAGTGATGTATTTAAAGTCTAGAACATCATTCTCGTGTCCTATTTTTCTTTAGGTCCCTCTCAGGAAGAATCGTTGGGGGTGTGTGGTGGTTCTTCACTTTGATCATTATTTCATCTTACACGGCAAATCTAGCAGCCTTTTTGACAGTTGAAAGGATGGTCTCACCTATAGAGAGCGCAGATGACTTGGCCAAGCAAACTGAAATATCCTATGGAACTCTTGACTCTGGATCGACTAAAGAGTTTTTTAAGGTAAAAACAAGAGTTTCTAGAGTTTGTGAATTATATGAAAGCTCCAAATTACGGGAAGGCCGTCTCCATTTTATTCAAATAATTCATAGGTTTTACATTTTTAATTTTTCTCTGTAATAATAAAAAAGTACCATGTACTTGATCCAAACTGAGAATAATGCATTCTAATTAAAGGCAAAACAACTCTTTTGGGTTTATTTCATGTTTAATTGAAATTTTTTGTATTATGATTGAACTCATTTTCTCTAAAATCACAAATGCCATTAAAGGTTTTCAAAGATTAAATTACAAAAAGTAGGAAAAAACACTAAACAATGTGCTAAAATGTCCAAAAATCCTACAAAATGTTAAATTTTTCTTACAATTACTAGCAAAAACAAAATCCATACATATCTAAAAGTCCGAATGGCTAAAAAAAAAAAAAAAAAGGTTCAATAAGGTCAGTGCAGCTCCCATTGACTTCTATGGGACCCTAACTGCTCTTACTTGGCGAAGATTTGTAATTTATCTTGTATTTTTATTAAACCAATATCAACAATTTAATTTTATTTGTCAATTAAATAACTGGAAAAAGTTGGGTAGGGAAAAAACTTATTAAAATAGAGTTAAAATCGAATCATACAAATTTTTCGTACTTGATGGCCAAATCACTTGATTTTTTTGGGGTTATCGTCAGAAAGCCCCAAATTTTTTGAATTATCGGACCCAGCACAGATCAATAACTTTAAATCATAAAAGCGACATTTGCCATTGACTTCTTTCAGATGGCAGTTTTTTTGGATTCAGATTTTTAGAAGTTTCAGTGTATAATAAATCTCAAAAAATTCAAGTTTCTTTTTGCCCAAAAAACATTGAGAAGAAAAAAAAATCGAGGTTTAGTAAATAACCCCCTTAAAAAATCCTTAATTTTAATACAGTTGCTTTAGGAAAATAAAAAAAACAAATTTTTAAGACAGTAAAAAAGAAGTCCGAATGTTAGTAAATAGGCCCCTTAATGTATGGAGATATATATATATATATATATATATATATAGATGATAGATAGATAGATAGATAGATAGATAGATAGATAGATAGATAGATAGATAGATAGATAGATAGATAGATAGAGAGATAGATATATTGAAATTTAGGGGGGTTGCACCATAAATACAGGCCACTCCATTTATTTTTCAACTCAAACTAGCTTTTCCAGCATGACTATGAAGATTTACATTTTCATAGCTTTTCCAGCAGCAGTAAAATGGCAACAGAATATAGCTTGCAGTCAGCAACAAGTACAAGTTTGTTTACTAGTAGTTCTAGCATCCAGTACATAAGGACATTAAATCAGCTGGTCTCTTAGGGAATCCCACAGATGAATAACAAAGCAGAAACGTCTCCAACTTTCTCTCAGACCCAAACACTCTGGTCCCAGTAAATTCAGCAGGTGAAGTGCACAGCAGCTCCCATTTGTAGCTCATAATCTAGAACTCATTCATCTGCTGCTCACTTCCTTAAAACATCCCTTGGATGTCCAGCCCACAACTCTACCTGGCTAACTCGGTGGTGTCTCTTAAAGGAATGGCTCAAAACCTAAAGAATAGGGATATATACTGTATCTGCCATCCAGGATATATCCCCTCTGACTTGTATATTAGACAGGTTCTAAATCAACTAAATTGTTTGTCTTTCTAGAGATCAAAAATTGCTGTGTTTGAAAAGATGTGGACTTACATGCGTTCGGCAGAACCCTCCGTTTTCGTAAAAACAACTGAGGAAGGAATGAATCGAGTACGAAAGTCAAAGGGCAAATATGCTTACCTTTTAGAGTCCACCATGAATGAGTACATTGAACAAAGAAAACCCTGCGACACCATGAAGGTGGGAGGTAACTTGGACTCCAAGGGATATGGCATTGCAACTCCCAAGGGGTCTGCCCTGAGGTATGTAAACTGACCTCTGCTTTCTCATGTCTGAGTGGATTTTTTCCTTCTTGCTGTTTGGCTGTAGACCTGGGTTAGATGGAACAATCTCTCCTTGGAGAAAACATATGTCCCTTTCATCCTAGCCACCTGCTATGTGTCATTACATTCTGAAATAGCTTTCCTGCAGCCCATCTTGCAAATCATCTTGGACCTGACATCAGCTTATTTCCCTGGCAATTTATCATATCCAAAACTCCTCTCATCTTTTCCAGTGGAAAATGGTATTATCTAATCTAGGAACCTAATATGTATCAATCGCTTAGGCCATTTTTAATAAAGGTCTCTTGATTTACTGGACCTGTATAGTGACTGTGTTTCGGTATGTTAAATATAAAGGGCATATAAACCATCCATAGCAGAGATGTTCCACTCACATGTTGCTGGACTACTAATCATAGCATACTTAAATACACTATATGGCCAAAAGTATAAGGGCACTTTTCTCTCTAATATATCATTTCAAAACCAAGGATTTACCCATTAATCTTCTCTGAAGTCCTTTCACTAGATGTTTCAACATTGTCGGTGGGATTTGCTTCTATTCATATGTAAAAGTATGATGATGTTGGTTAAACAGGTCTAGCACACATCTGTTCCTTTAATTCATCCAAAAGATGTTCACTTGGGTTAAGATCAGAGCTCTGAGCAGGCCAGTCAAGTTCTTCAACTAACATCTGCAATGGACCTTACTTTGTGCATGGGAACATTATGGTACTGAAACATGGAAGGGTCCTCCCCAAACTGTGCTACGTGCATAGAATTGCCAAGAAAATCATTGTATAATGTAGAGGTACCTGTGTCAGTAATGATGGATATGACTTAAATAGCCATTTCCAATAATTAGAAACAATGTCCACATACTTTTGCCCATACAGTATATTATCAAGGGTTAAAGCATGCTGGGAGCTGTGGTTTAACAACATGAGGGGCAAATTGGGGTTGATAGGGATCTTTACCACCATTCATTAAGTTTACAGCAACTGTTTGTAAAAGCAAGGGGCAACATATGGATGTTTTAGTAAGGTCCCTACATTTGCACAAATAATTATCATAGACTTTTTTCATATAAGTCACCAGCATCACTACCCCCACTGTATATCATCATATACAATGTGATCTTTTTTCCCATATAAGGTAGGTTATTTTATCCCCGTAGATGTGTTTATGTATGGTTTGCCAATTTGTGCCTAACCATCTTTTCTCTGCAAGTTTGTTGTTAATTAAAGTCTCTTCTTTTTACCTGCCATCTCTGTCTTTTAAAGTAAATATTCATTTAGCACCATTAACCTTCCCAAGGCTTTCAATTTCTTTTTATGTATCACTTCTGTGGTTTGATTAGGTCAGCTAATTTGTTTGGTATGGGGATGTGGTTTGATTGTTAGCTTTTTGCATATCCTTCATGATGTGGTCTTCAGCACTTGCCATGGCAACTAAATGCACACATTGCAGGCCTTGTTCCTTCAGCTCTCGCTTAATTAGGAACAAAATACAAGGAAAAAAGAACTGTAATGCATGAAAATGTGTCTATCACCTGATCTACAGTTTATACTATACCTCTGGTCCGGACACAAATAAATTCTGATGTGCAGGTGGATTGTTGATGTAAATCCAAAAACAAAATTGTTCCTAAGGAAAGACTACGTCATTCTAACTTCCAATAAAAGTTAAACAAATTATTTAATGGGTTTAAAGTTATTTGAAAAGATAATAATACAGATAACAATACAGCAGAAGGCAGCTCATCTTTAGCCAAGACTAGCCTTCTATGCTTCCTCACAGGACTGTTAAACAAAAAACTATAATTATACTCCCAGACAATGTAGGTCACTATAAAATATATTGCATAATACAGCTTATATGTGAACCCCTGCTTCATCTAAATAAACTATCTTCATAAGAATATACTTTTTTTTATTTTAATCTTTTTATTTTCATGAAAAGGAAAAGAAATTAACATTGCTTTTACAGGAATAGGTGGAAGCGGGACATTTCCCAGCCAGCTTGGGCATTAACAAGTTTTTGCATTGGCCTCTTATTCCTGTGATGCATAGGAATATGCATATGTAATAAAAATTTTAGTCAGACCTAATGACCATTTATAAATTTTTAAGAAAAAGGGAGAAAAAAAAGAGGAAAAGAAAATGAAAAAGAAAAGAAAGAAAGAAAGAAAGAAAGAAAGAAAGAAAGAAAGAAAGAAAGAAAGAGAAAGGAAACTTAGTGAAAGAGAAAAACAAAAAATTACTGTATATAAAACGTAAATATAAGCATGCTAACAATTACCCAGTTAGCTATGAGGTTTGTTTCATGGCATAAAAATGCTTTCCTTTTTCTCCGTAATAATAAAACAGTACCTTGTACTGGATCCCAACAAAGATATAATTAATCCTAATTGGAACCAGCCTATTGGGTTTATTTGGGGGCAGATTTATCAAGGGTCGAATTTCGAGGGTTAGTAAAACCCTCGAATTTGACCCTGGAAGTAAAATCCTTCGAATTTGAATATCGAATTCAAAGGACTTTAGCGCAAAAGGTTCTTTTCGAAAGATCAAATAAGAATCATTAGAGCGAACAATAAAAACGATTTTAAGCGATCGATCGAATGATTTTTATTCGATCATAAAAAGTGCATCTACAATGTCCCAATAGGCTAACATTCATTTCATTAGTAGAACAAAAATAATGAAGACGCGATGCCAATGCGGGTGGTGTACTTAAAGTTCCTTCAAGGCTTTAACTTCAACATTCAATTCGGTAGCTTTTATTTTGCAAAATATTGAGTCAAAGGATTTTTTAAAGAGACAGTACTTCGATTATCGAATGGTCGGATGGTCGAACGATTTTTACTTCGAATCATTCGATTCGATCGAATTTGACCAATCAAAGTACCCAAAAAATTACTTCGAAATTCAAATATTTTTGGATTCGAACTATTCACTCGAGCATAGTAAATCTGCCCCTTAATGTTTACCTGATTTTCTAGTAGACTCGGCATGAAGATCCAAATTATGGAAAGATGTGTTTTCGGAAAGCCCCAGGTCCCGAGCATTCTGGATAGCAGATGCCATACCTGTATGTGCCATTGGGTAAACTTAAATAGAAAATTGCCATTTTACGTACTAAGGGCCATTCCCCTGGGATCATATTATTCACGGTGCACACAAAAAAGCATTATCATGCTACTTATCTCATGCCTTATCTTCAGAAAGGCATGAATGTAAATCTAAAATTAAAAATGTCATGCATATTTATAGTGGTCAAGTGGGCAATGATAGCCACGCATACTTTTTTCTTACAAAATTATAAAGGCTTCAAAAACAAAAAAGAAGGCTCTCCAATAGTAATATGGCATTATAAATTCCATAAGTGTAGTTCTCTATCAAGCTGACTTCTGCAATCCCAATGAAAGAGATGTAAATGATTTTATTTTTTCCAAAGACAGCACAAATTGCTTTATGTGAGACGTCTATGTCTGTGTGTAAACTGCAGCAGCGAACATTTCCCAGACATATGCTCCTGTCCTGTTTGTCTTATGAAATGCATTCACTGCCTGAAGCCATAGGAAATAAACTGTCTGGTTGAGGCTGTACATTTATTAAAAAAAAAAAGCCATACAGTAGAGAAGCGGATATATAGGTGGGAATAATTTGGTGGATGTTTTGGATTTTCACTTTGAATACAAGACTGCCCAGTGGCAGAACTTTGGCTTTGATGCGACCATTAACCCTGTATGTGGTTTTGATTCAGGGTAAGAGAGGGGTTCTTATTATTAAATACTCATACTGATGATGATGATGGTGATGATATGAAAAGATTAATTGTTTATGGTTTACTTGTACCTAAAATAGTGTGCTTATCTTTGCATCTATTGGATTGATATGTACATACTACTCCCTATTGGACTTTGTACTACTGTTGCGTTTTAGATATGCTGTAAATGTAGTGGATACTGTCTCTTTAAGTCTCTTACAACTTTTTGTTTCTTTTTTCTGCCTTTCCCATATTGACTGTTTTCCCTTGAAATACCTACACAGATTCTGCCTATAATTAAGTGCCCACTACAAAAGGTGTAGTGTATAGGGAGATACTGATGATTTGAATGGTAGTTATATACATTTTTTTTTTTACTCTTATCTTGTGTGGCCTTTGTCGATTCCTTGAGTGCCTGAGTGCCCATTTTTGCTGCTGATAGATTGTTGCTCCCTGTGCACCTGGACCATTCTTTTCACATGGTGAATGCTTCCACAGTAAACAAATGTGGACGCACTTACCATGTCAAAAATGCAGGGCGGAACTAGAGGTAGGCAGAGTAGGCACGTACCTAGGGCGCAAAGCTGGGGGGGGCGCCAGGCACGTACCTTCTCTGTCGCCTACCCCATGTCTGGTCCCCGCTCCCACCGACTATTGCTTTGTCTAATGCAATCCATTTCACGCATGCGCGCACTAGCGCTAATCCACACAGGCGTGCACAGGTGCCAATTCCCACAAGCGCACGCTCAACCTGCACGCTCAGCCGGCCAGGTTGCCTAGGGTGCCTGGCCAGCCTGGCCCGGCTCTGCAAAAATGGGGTATAGGTGCACCAGCCACAGACCCTCAGCACAAGGAGTCCAGGACAACCAAAAGGGACCAGGGACCTTTGAAAGCATGGCACTAACAGAAATATACCATAGGCTTGTGCTTCGCATTGCTGAACAACAAACCAGCCTGTGGTATAGTTCTAGCAGAGCCACTTTGTAGTGAAAACTGCCCAGGCCTTGCAATGGTTCAGGGCATGGTTTAAGGTTAGCAATTAACATATTGATACCTCCTTCCCCCAGTGATTTACATTTTTTGTACTTAAAAGGAGAACTAAACACCCCAAAGAGAAAAGCCTACCCTCCATTGCCTCCCTGCGTCCTCCCCGCATAGTCCATTACGGTAAAAAGTGTCAACTGGGAGCAGTGAAGAGGAAATTGTATTCTCCTCTTCACTGCTCCCATCACCCTCTTTCAATCTAAGCACACTATCTTGTATTGTTAAATCTATTATCCCCTCTCATCCCATCAAACAATACAATGCTCGCACTGTCAAATCTAGTTCACGCCTTGTCTCACTCTCATTATTACTGTTACTTGCAGCTGGGGATATCTCCCCAAACCCTGGTCCAACTCACTCGTTTGTACCGTCACTTATTCCTACTCTCAGGAATTCAACAATGTCTTTTCCAGTCTCTCAGACTTTACGCACTTCTAATCCTGCAAACCTAATTCACATAAAGTCAGAACCCTCCCTGCCTTTCTCATGTGCCCTCTGGAATGCACAGTCAATCTGCAATAAACTAACAGCAGTCCATGACCTCTTTATAGCTAAATCCCTTCACCTTCTTGCAATCACTGAAACATGGCTCTCCCCCTCAGACACTGCTTCACCTGCTGCCCTCTGCTATGGAGGCTTCTCACTTAGTCACACTCCTAGACCGGATGGCCGTCATGGCGGTGGGGTGGGATTTCTTCTCTCCCCCAAATGTAGGTTCTCTCTCCTTCACTTCTTTTGAAGTCCACAGCATATGTGTGTTTTCTCCAATCTCTCTGTGTTTTGCTGTCATATATCGCCCCCCTGGTCCCTACTCCACCTTCTTGGATCACTTTGCTGCCTGGCTTCCATACTTCCTCTCCAGTGAGACACCTGCTCTCATTTTAGAGGACTTCAACATCCCCATTGACAACTCTGCTTCTGCTGCCACCTTCTCTAACAGCTTCATTTGGTCTCTCTCAGTGGACCGACTCACCTACCCACATCAAGGGTCATGCTCTTGACCTTATATTCTGCCACTCATGCTGCCCATCCAACTTAATTAACTCTCCCTACCCTCTGTCTGACCATCATCTACTCTCCTTTCAGATACTGCTTTGATCTGCACCTTCACAACCATCTCTCTCTACCCACATGTACAGAAACCTTAATGCCTTTGAACCACAACAATTATCAACAGTATCAGCACAATCCATATCTCATATTAATACTCTATCATGTCCCAATATGGCAGCTTCTCTCTACAACGATGCCCTTTCAACAGCACTTGACTCCCTTGCACCTTCTACCACCCGTCACAGCCGGCCAGATAAACCCCAACCCTGGCACACTAGTGTAACATGGTACCTCAGAAGATGTAGTAGATCAGCTGAGCGACAGTGGAGAAAGTCACAAACTGATCCTGACTTCATCCACTTCAAATTCATGCTCTCCTGCTATAACCAAGCTCTATAATTAGCCAAAGAACAATACTTCCCTTATCTAATATCTACTATGTCCTCCAAACCACAGCAGCTGTTTGCCACATTTAACTCCTATGCCCCCCTCCACCCCCTCCACCTATTAATGTTACCGCCCAAGACCTTGCTCATTTCTTTAATGAAAAAATCGATCTCATTAGGCTGAGCATACCGTCCAACAACAATCTCAGACCAACGTGCAGTCCACTCACATCTACTTTGCACTCCTTCACCCCTGCAACTCTAGATGAAGTTAGCAAACTTCTAGCCTGCTGAAAACCTACCACCTGCTCCCTTGACCCCATACCCTCTCGCCTCCTCCACCCAATCTCTGATACACTCTCTCCTGCACTTACCCACCTATTTAATCTTTCACTCTCTACTGGTACCTTTCCATCATTATACAAACAAGCACGAATCACTCCTATCCTCAAAAAACCTTCCCTTGATCCCAGGTCTCCCACTAACTATCGACCGGTCTCCCTTCTTACATTCGAATCCAAATTACTAGAAAGGCTTGTTTAGAAACGCCTGATCCAGCATCTCACTCACAACTTCCTCCTTGACCCCTTGCAATCTGGCTTCCGCCCATCACACTCGACTGAAACTGCACTCACCAAAGTAACCAATGATCTTCTATTGGCAAAGTCTAACGGTCACTATTCCATTCTAATCCTTCTAGATCTCTCTGCGGCCTTTGACACAGTTGACCACACACTCCTCCTTGACATTCTACACTCAGCTGGCATTTGGGACACTGCTCTTTCATGGTTTACATCTTATTTGTCTGACCGTTCCTTTAAAGTTTCCTTCTCTAACTCTACTTCTATTACTTTCCCACTCTCTGTTGGAGTTCCTCAAGGCTCTGTTCTTGGCCCCCTGCTGTTCTCGCTCTATATAACTTCACTAGGAAAACTTATTCAGTCATTTGGACTTCAGTATCACCTTTATGCTGATGACACCCAACTCTACTTGTCTACTCCTGATCTTTCTAATTCTGTCCTTTCCCAAGTCACAGACTGTCTCTCTGCTGTCTCCTCCTGGATGTCACAGCGCCACCTGAAACTGAACCTTTCTAAAACAGAACTCATTATATTTCCTCCAAGATCTTCCCCTGTCCCTCAGATATCACTCACCGTAAACAACACCACCTTTCATTCCACCACACAGGCATGCTGCCTAGGAGTTATCTTAGACTTTCATCCGTCTTTTTCACCACACATTCAAACACTTGCAAAATCTTGCCGTATTCAACTGCGCAACATTGCTCGAATACGACCATATCTCAGTTCAGAATAAACTAAAACACTGATTCAGTCTCTCATCATCTCCCGCCTTGTTTACTGCAACTTACTCCTCACAGGTATTCCAACAAGTCACCTTTCACAACTCCAATCTGTTCTAAACGTGGCCGCTAGACTCATTCATCTAGCTCGCCGCTCAACATCAGCTTGTCAGGCTTACCGAACCGGGAGGAACCACGGATGGAAGGAAGACAACCCTTACAGCTCCTCTACTGATACACCCTCCAATGGGAACAGAGGGAGATCAGTGAAGGTGTGGTATGGGAGCCTGGGATTCCTGGCAGGGAGCGCTGGTCGGTGAAGGAGCCGGTCTGGTGTCTGTGAAGATATGGGAAGGTGCAGATTTAGTTGCTGAGCAGTTAGGAGTAAGGAAGACGTCACAGGTACTGGAGCAGCAATCACCTTCGCGTCAACTGCAGGTTTCAAGGGACGAGTAGTCGGCAGAATGACGATCAGCACAGTAGACACAATCACCGCTTCACTAAACTCGTTGGTTGAGCTGTTAGCGCACGTGGATGGATATCGCAGGAAAAGGGTTCCCAGGAAGAAGACTGAGCGTAGTCGGGCAGGATAAACTGGGTCGGCAGGGAAGATATTTGTTCCGATGACAGACAAGGGTCAGGGCAAATGCATAAACGGTAACAGGCAAAAGTTCGGCAACAGATAAACAGGTTCAGGCAAGGTTCCAAGGGTTAAAGAAGAAGCGAAGTCAGAAGGCATGCAAGTGTTGGCAACAAGAGTTCCAGATATCAAGCAGGGTACAAGGGGTTAACACAGAAGCGCAGTCAAGTCAAGCAGGTTCGGCAACAGGAGTTCAAATATAACAGGCAGTGTTCCAAGGGTTAAGCAGGAGCGTAGTCAAACAGGCAAATCAGAGTCAAAACCAAAGTTCAATAGTAATCAGAGAGAACTTACTCACAACAGCTAGAAACAACGATGTCCAAGCACTGGGAGAAACTCTGCGCCGAGATAAGTACCGTCGCCTGCGTCAATACGCTGCGCCCAGCGTCACGGCGCCCGCGTTGTGACGTCACTGGAACGCAGCGCTTGAACGCATAGCGCCGAAGAGCCGAATTCTCGCCGACACAAGTACCTGACATTGCCCCCCCCCTTAGGAACGGCCTCTGGACGTTTAACTGAGAAGGCTTGTTTGGATACTTCTGATGAAAACTCTTCAAAAGATCAGAACTCAATTCGATCATTTTTGAATTCACACTTCTCCGCGTTGACAACTAAATTATGCAAGCGTAAACGACAAACCTGCATGTGTTTACGGTGTTCTTCCAAAGATGTTGAATATGTCGTCTAGATATGCCACCACAAAGGTATCCAGAATGTCCCGAAAAATGTCATTAATAAAGTGTTGAAAAGTTGCTGGTGCGTTACATAACCCAAATGGCATGACGAGGTACTCATAGTGCCCATATCGTGTACAAAAAGCAGTCTTCCATTCGTCACCCTCTCTCACTCATCAGATTATAAGCTCCTTTCAGATCGAGTTTAGAAAAAACGGTTGCTGAACACAGTCTCTGAAAAAGTTGTATTGTATTCTGTAATCCTTGTTTGTTATCCACCATTTATTCCCTGTTTGCTATAATTGCAGTAAAGCACTGCGTATCTTGACAGCGCTATATAAATAAATGATGATGATGATGATGATGATGATGAAACTAACTTATCCATGCAGCGTGAGAGTAGTGAAGCAGAGCTCATAGGCATTATCTTCGGCATCTTCGGACAGTTTTACTTCCCTTCGTCAGTTTACGGATCTTTCTGGCTCATTTGCAGTTGTTTATATGCGTGCAACAATTCTTCTCACTCCAAATGCATTAGTCAATGGCCGTTTTTTCTTATGGTGACTTTTTACGTCCTAATGCATTAAAGTCAAGGGGCATTTTTTCTTATGGCGACCTTTTTGGTCCTAATGCATTAAAGTAATTTTTTTTTCCGCTACTCTGTATGGATAAGTCAGTGTGACATACTGTATGTCTGTGAAACAAGACATCTTACTTATGTTTGCTTTGAATTTACAGTTTATTTTCCATTATTTTTGCCCATTTACAAAGCATTCCTATTCCATCACCCTAAGCTTCTCCGTGTTATAAACTTACCGAGGGGACGACAGGGACGCCTGTCGCCCCCTCGACGGGGACGCCCGTCCCTCTCCTCCGCCGCCGATGCGGCTAGGCCTCAGGCGCCGGCTCCTATGGAGCGCGCGGCGCGCATGCGCAGTAATTAAAGGCGCAGGCGCTGGCGCTGATTCGCCAGCGTCCAATGGCGCCAAATTCAAATCTTTAAATGGCCAGCAGTCCTTTTGTGCCTTGCCCAACGTAGGTTCTGTTTATTGTTCCTGGGTGTGATATTCTGTGATTCTTGTTGTGACCTTTGGCTATTCTTGATTCCTGTTGACTTCCGCCTGCCCTGACCCTTTGGCTTGTTCCTGACTACTCTACTATTCCTGGATTCCGTTCTGTACTTCGACCCTGTTTGTTGCTGACCTGGCCTGTGACCTCGACTACTCTGCTGCTTACCGATTTTGTACTGCATTTCCGATTGGTTTCGACTCGGCCCGCTCCTGGACTTTGATAACTTTTACGTTAAGTTCCCTTGCTCGCCCAGAGTTCTTCTCTCAGTCTCCTCACTATTAAGTCCTGGCGGCATCCGAGTAGCGGAGGGCTCCACCCGACGTGAAAGGCGGCGGTTATAGGCCGAAGCGTGAGCCAAGCCCGGACATTGGGGTTTACTCTGGGTTGTGGGATACTGAACGTTACACTCTGACTTCTAGTCCAGTGCCATGTACAATGCTTTATTGGAAAAGTGGGAGAATTTGCATGTAGATTAGGGACTTAACAAACCATTGCTGGGGTTAATTAAGGTGTGGCCTAAATTAAGGTGTGGCACAATACTTATTTTCAAATGTTGAAACAGAAGGCAGAGTTTGGCACCCAAGAAGCACACACATCTGAAGACAAAAGCGTATTAGTGATGTGCAAATTTCTCCCGTTTAGATTCGCAAGAAAATTTGCGAATTTCCAGCGAAACAGCAAAAAATCTGTAAAACTCGAAAACTGACCCCCACGTAAATTTTCTATGTGCTTCCAAAAAGTCCCTTGTGTCAACTTTGACACCGGCATTAAAGTCAATGGGGGTCCGAATAGTGTTGATGCGCAGCAATTTTGACGTGAACAACTTTTCGGACGCACGTCCAAGAAATTTTACGCCGGGGAGTTTCAGAAATTTTTTAGCCAGAGGCAAAATGTGGAAAACTGGTCATGAATTCACGCCAGGCAGATTTAGTCCCCCATCACTACTGAGTATTGCATCACCGCAGTTTTTTTCACATTTGAACAGGGAAATATTGTTTTATGTATGTGCATTATTTAATTTATATAGCGCTACTTATGTATGTAACGCTGTACAGCAGTATAATGAATTAATAGAAAAGGGGACATTACAATAGTAAATATAAATAAATACAAAGTACATTCAAATAAAAACAAAGTACAGTTACAATAAATATTAAGAGCTTAGGGGCCGATTCACGAAAGGTCGAATATCGAGGGTTAATTAACCCTCGATATTCGACTGGGAACTAAAATCGTACGACTTCGAATATCGAAGTCGAACGATTTTGCGTAAATCCTGGTCCCCATAGGCTTGCCTGTGATTTTTCGATCGAAGGATTTTTCGTTCGATCGTTGAATTAAAATCCTTCGAATCGTTCGATTCGAAGGATTTAATCGTTCGATCGAACGAAAAATCCTTCGATCGAAAAATCACAGGCAAGCCTATGGCGACCTTCCCCATAGGCTAACATGGACTTCGGTAGCTTTTAGCTGCCGAAGTAGGGGGTCGAAGTTTTTCTTAAAGGGACAGTACTTCGACTATCGAATGGTCGAATAGTCGAACGATTTTTACTTCTAATCGTTCGAATCGTTCGAATTCGATCAACTTTAACCAATTCGATGGTCGAAGTACCCAAAAAATACTTCGAAATTCAAATTTTTTTTTATTCGAACCCTTCACCCGAATTTCGTGAATCGGCCCCTTAGTGTCAAAGACACAAGAATATGAAAGTCCCTGTCCCGTAGAGCTTATAGTCTAAGTGATTTTATATTATGTTAATGGTATTTAATAAAGTACATATAAGTAATATAGACCTAAAATGATGATCATTATCTTACATAACTTTGTGGCAAAAAAAGGGATAAACTGCTATTAGCAGGAACAAATAAGCCTTATATATTAAGACCACCTGCCCTACAATATGTTTTATAAAAGAGACATTTATTCAGCAATCCTTCAGTGCGCCTGAACAATAAAATCTTTAGCCTCTGACAACATGTGCATGAAATGGACAGCGTCTTTTTCCTGAAATATAGATTGGCTTTCCAATTAGTGCAATGTAGGTGTTTGATATTTTTCCTGTTCGATAAGAATAATATTGGCCAGGCTCTATGCATGAATCATATGTTACTATGTAAACTTGCAATTGCTTTGGAGTTATGTGTGTTCCCTATGCATTATAATGTGCTTTTTGACTGCAGTATGTTTGTTGGATTTGGAATATAGCTTTTTTCTGATTGTCCCAGTCAATTCTATTATGCTTAGTTAAGGGATCTATTATCCTGAACCCCATTGTCCAGAAAGCTCCATAATAGAGGAATGGCATTTTCCATTTTCATAAATGGCAAACAGCCTGTCTGTTCATGATCTACAGGCTTTACTGATTTTGATCAGCACTTTCCATTGAGGAGTCAGTGACATTTCTCTTCTAGGGTGACAATTGTTGGTCCCGCATTACACACAGAGCTTCCCATTCTCCCCAGTGGGAAGTGATCTGTCATCTTTATGATTGCAGCAACTGAATAGTGGTTAGCAGGTTCTTCACATAAGCAATGATGACATCTGAGATGGTTGTACAACTCCCAGCTTTTGCAGTGTGAGTGTGCATAATAGCTGAAATAAACCTAATCAAACCACTCATGAAAATTATTTTTTTTGGAATGGTGAAAGCAAAATGCAATAGACCATATTATCCATTAATCAATGCAAAGCAAGATTCATCTTCCCTTCCCTTTGCTTTCTGTTAGGCCAAACCATACAAATCTTTCCTTGTAGCCTCCCTATTGTCTGTGGTCCCCCATGCAGAATATTTTGTCTTTCTTTATGTGTTCTTTGTCATTAGAGAATCACTCAGAAGGATTGGTGATCCAGTTTTTAATCTCTTATTTCTTTACGCCATTGTTTTCTTAAATCAAGTGCACCTCACCCCAGCCCCCGCTGTCAGGGTTTAGAAACAAAAGTATAATAAGGGGCAAACAAATGTAATCATGCCTAAGAATACTGTGCTTTAATAAACCTTGTTATGTGTCTATCCCACTGCAAGATCCATCCTGATTTGCAATTTAGATAAAGTAACTTAAAGTATAAATACACAGGAACAAGCCACATTTCCCTCTGTGCTGCTAATTGGCACAACAATGCTTCAGCACCTTCACTCATATATAACCCACTTTATACAGATATGATTTTATAGCAGAGCCATTAAGAGTTATCAGTTCAGTTAAACAGATATTTTAAGGCAGTGATCCCCAACCAGTAGCTCGTGAGCAACATGTTGCTCTCCAACCCCTTAGATGTTGCCCTAGTACCAAGCAGAGCCTCATGTAGGCTGCCAGTCCACATAGGGGCTACCAAATAACCAATTACAGCCCTTTATTTGGCACCCCAATGAGTCTTTTCATCCTTGTGTTGCTCCCCAACTCTTTATATATATGTGTATATATATATATATATATATATATATATATATATATATATATATATATATATATATATATATAGCATTTGAGAGGCAAAACTACCATTTATTCATTCTTAAAATTGTTCTAATTCTATCAGATGGGTAAAAAAAATTAGAACTTACTAAAATAACTTAATTTCAGTAAACTAGAAAGTGGTAAATCACTTCTAATTAGGGGACATTCATGTCCACGTCTACCTTTAGTTAGGGAATCCTTATGTCCACTTATATCCCTAGTTGGAGGACCTCTGCCCTCTTTGCGTCCACTCAAGTTATTAGACCTTGATAACCACTTCTTCCTCTAAGTGGTGGACCTCCATGTTAACGTTGCCTCTGGTTACGGAACCTGCTTATGATTCTTTTAGTATCTGTGTTTTCTACATCTCATTTAGTGGTTACTTATAAATAAAACAGCAATAATATTAAATGTCTTTATGTTAAAGAATCTTCTTGACCAAGCATTCCTATTTAAATTAAAACTGTACTTATCCTCCAAATAAAAGTATCTCCAATGCAACAGGAGTAGGTGTGTTTGTTGCCAAGTTTTGTAGAATGAATTTACTGTTAGGTTCCAACTTTTTTGTGGGTAATGGTGTCAGAGCTGAAGCATGGATAGGCGCAGGTGGTTTAGGATGTGGCTTGCAGCTGGTTCACCTATCCTTTGTCCCATGACCTCATGAGTGATTTCTCAAGCTGTAACTTATCCAGTGTTATCTATTCATTTTCAAAGAAATCCAGTAAACCTGGCAGTGTTAAAACTGAACGAGCAGGGGCTTTTGGACAAATTGAAAAACAAATGGTGGTACGACAAGGGAGAATGCGGCAGCGGGGGAGGTGATTCCAAGGTCAGCCCCAGTAAAATAAAACTAGCGGGTAACAAACAGCATGGATAGTAACCAGCAACTGCCCTGCATGCCCTTTATGCCAGAGACCCGGCCCTGCCTTTTAAATTTCCCTTCAAAAGAAGACACCAAGGGTTCCAAGGCAGCTCCATTTTCCACAAATAAAATGAGAGTAAGAATGCATGACATCATGGACACTGAACAATGGCATAACTAAACAATATAGACTAAACCATTCATAGGCAACTTTCAGTTCACTATCCTATAATCTGTAATTTCCATGATGCAAGTGCAAAGCTTTTTATATCTTATTCTGAAGAAGATGGAGGCTGTCATAAAACTACTGAAGACAGGGTCTGACCCTAATAAACTCATATAAGAAGTCTTTGAAACTCTTAGTTGGGTGCCTTGGATGATTACTGTAATTAAGACCATGACAGCCAGTTAAATCAGTCAGACCTACATTATCAAATAAACATCTGAATGCAAAGTGACTGGACTCCTAAATTTCCCATGATTCTATCATTCTATGTAAATTTACAAAAACAGCTTTCTAAACCTTTGCCCAATCTTGAGGACTGGCTTGGGAAAATGTTGATAAGCAGATTGGATCTAATTAGGATGATGACAGCACAAAAATATTGCATGCTTGGTTACTTCACCACTTGTAATTTCAGCTGCATGTAGATCAGAACACAACAGATGGAACTCTCGTGGGGCACTGCAAATTCCAACCTGTCTCCCTCATCTAGCTTGTTGAAGGGATGGAGACATTTTTTACAAAAATTTATAAAATTATAAAAAACTTCAGGGCACTGGGATAAGACATGGAGCTTAAACATTGGCAGGGGAAGGGTGTTGCTGGTTACTCAAAGTGATATAGTTAATACTCATCTGGCTTGGCTGGAAGAGAGGGGAGAAAGGGGCTCCAGGGGATGGAGGGCATGAGAAGGTTAGGGTGGTGGGTGCTCGACTGAGTATTGAAGTGTATCACTTTGTCATGGTTCAAGCATACGTTAATGAATGCCTCAATGAAATGTTGCTATGATGCTGAATAACATAAAATAACATTGGTAATGTTATTTATGTTATATCCCCTGGTTTGAAGAGGTGCTGTAAACCTAGCGGTATTGAAACTCAGTGAGCAAGGCGTCTTAGACAAGCTGAAAAGCAAATGGTGGTACGATAAAGGGGAATGTGGAAGCAAAGACTCCGGAAGTAAGGTTAGTCACCCCCAGCCACAGAGTTCCTACCTTCAATTACTTGCTGCTACAGGGGCCTTCTGACTGTTTAACAGGGTTTTCATAGTTCTTTAGCTGATATGCAGTGTATTCCTTTGCAAGTTTCATCAAACCCAGCCTGCAGAGACTTGATTCATCAAAATCATACATGTCCGACCTTTTTACCTCTGGCTGTTGCTGAACTATAAAAATTCTAAATCAATCTGATTTATAGTTCATTATTAGCCGAAGCAAAGTTAGTTGTCTCTGAATCGGAACACTCTAGCTAAACTTCACATAATGATGCCATAATAATTCCATCAAGTACACATATAATAAACTCTGCACTTCCTATTATCAACCTTCTGACTAAAGGATTTGCCTCTGCAAATCAATCTAAATGTCTCCCCATATGTTAAGAGGCATCTCTTTAAATCTGTTCAACTGTTAAAACACACAAGCTAGAGCAGTGCTGTCCAACTGCTGAGGACTGGCATTTTTATCAACACCCATGTTATTCCAAGAACTTTCAAGACCATATTCACATTAATGGCAGTAACACACCAAAAAACCAATGGCTAGTTAGCTTATTGCATCACCCATATGTAAAATAATAAGTTCATTATGTCATATTAAGACATGCCCTTAAATCCATATGCCTCATCCTCCCATGTGGATAGAAAAGCAACCCCAGCACATACTATAGGGAACTTAATTTAATTAAATAATTTAAATTATTAATATATAATATATATAAAATAATTTAATAATTTAGTGCCTTAGGGAACCCAGCCACTATTCCCACATTTTAACACCCAGGACAAACCCCCACCAGGCTCACCTCTTACAGGCAATGCAGGGCAGACAGAGTAGGACACACACAGGCAGAATAGGGCAAGCAAGAAGAGTGTGGCAGACAGACAATGGCACACATGGGCAGCATAGGCAGGCAGAATATGGCAAACACAAGCAGGGTAGGGCATCCAGAGTATGGCACGCAGGCAGAGTGTGGTACACACAGACAGTGGCAGTTTAATGACATATGGGGCCCTAGGCTACACCCACACATGCCCCCCTTTAGGCTACTGCTGGGTCTGTATACATTCAGATCCAGGTATGCGTGCATGCAAGCTCACTATTCCTAGTCGGGTTCTCCTTGCCTGTCTCCCTCTCCCAACAGGTGCACCTGACTGGACCCAGCAGCACAAATAAAAATGACTATTAAAATAAAATAGAAATAATAATTGAAAAAGGCTAAATAGGCCCCTAGGCCATAGCCTAGGGTTACCTGTGCATTAATATGAACAGAGTTGTGAACAGATGAACAAGGTGGATGCTGAGGTGTGAACAATGCAGATTCTTATAGGTGTGAACAATGCAAGGGATTACATGCACAAAAATGCAGGGTTTTGCAGGTATGAACAATGCATGGGGTTACAGGTATGAACAATGCAGTGTTTTTACAGCCTGAATATGAGGTGTGAATAATGCAGGGGCCACTTAATCTGAATACCTTTTAAAGATCACACAAGGTAAAAGTCACATCAGCCAGACTTTCATGTAAGGGGAGCCATAAAAGGGGTGCCAACGGCAACCAGTTGGACAGCACTGAGCTAGGGTAATTGAGCTCCAGCAAAAAAATGATATAATCCAAAAATAAATGAAGACTAATTGCAAACTGTTGCCTACATGATTGTAAAATTTACTTTTAATGTGAACTACCCCCTTTGGTAAATAAATGTATTGTACACCCACACCAAAAAATGACACTATAATATGTGACTACAGTAAGTTTGCTCCATGTAGGCAAATATAAAACTGATTTGTGCATAAATGCAATCTTTTCCTTGCAGGGTGTCAGGTTAATAATTAGTAACCACTCCCCAACAATTTCAGTGTCACTTTAAATACACAGATGATGCCTTAACGTGTAATGTTAATTTATATCCTGGGAGCTGTTCCGTTCTCGTATCACAAATCCAGTAATGGAACATCTGTAACACAATCTGCTCTTTGAATCAGTTCCATCTTACAATTTATTGCAAAACATTAAATATTCAGAGGGCCATTGCTGACAATGGGAGTGCTGACAGATTGGTAATAGACCAGCTCGAGAGAACGATATAAAAATTAGCTCTGGCCAAAGAAAGGCAGCTGCTTCTGGTATTGAAAGGCAATTAGACAAGTAGTTATGGCACCAGTTTTCTGCCATGTACATTTGTGCACAGTAATGTGTGAAATACATGAGATGATGTCTCCTCTTCAGTAACATTTACTGATTTACATTTACTATAGGGAAGTAAAATACTGTAGTAATGGGTGCAAAGATATTGCCCTAAAGCAACCAATTAGCAGATAGCATTTACTGGTCTGCAGTTTTAAAGAAAATATCCTGCTCTTTTTACATTAACCTCTATTTTTTATACAGACATTTATATATATATATATATATATATATATATATATATATATATATATATATATATATATATATGTATATGTATATATATATATATATATATATATATATATATATATACAAATACAAGATGTCCTCTGCAATCAACCCTTTATCAATATATTTAATAATTGAGATTTTGTGTCTTAAAGGGGTTGTTCACCTTTCAGTTAACTGTTAGTATGATGCAGAGAGTGATATTCTGAGACAATTTAAAATTGGTTTTCATGTTTTATCATTTGTGGTTGTAGTTTTTGAGCTATTTAGCAGCTCTCCAGTTTGCAATTTCAGCAATCTGGTTGCTAGGGTCCAAATTACCCTAGCAACCACGCACTGATTTGCATAAGAGACTGGAACATGAATAGGAGAGGCCTGAATAGAAAGATGAGTAAAAAAAAAGATGGATTTTCGACTTACCGGAAAATATTTTTCTAGACGGCCTGGACTGTCAGTGCAGCAACCATGGGGTTAAGTATCCACCTCCGGAGGCAGGACAGAAGAAAAAAAAATTAGAATCTCGACTCCGCCCTCTTCATATAAGCTCGTGCTCCTCCTGATTCCCCTCAGTTTGGTCTATCAGCTCAGTTAGGAGAAGAAGAAGGAGAGCAGAGAAAAAGCGAGAAGAGATTCACAATAACAACAGAATTAACTCGCCAACAGGCAACAACATCGAACAGTAATAAAAGGGTGGGGCTTACTGCACTGACAGTCCAGGCCGTCTAGAAAAAGATTTTCCGGTAAGTCGAAAATCCATCTTTCTCTAGAACGGCCCTTCCTGTCAGTGCAGCAACCATGGGGACGTCCGAAAGCTGTCCCATCTTTTCGTTTAGGGCTGGGTGCAATTTTTACTGTTTCCTCACAACTGCTTGAAGTACATTTCTACCAAATGCAGCAGGAGTGGAATGAAACACATGAAGTCTATAAAATTTTGCAAATGTAGACAAGGAAGCCCAAGTGGCTGCTTTACAGATTTGTTCTGGAGTGGCTAAATTATATAAGGCCCAGGACGTACTGAGAGCTCTGGTAGAATGAGCTCAGCCTTGAAGGGCCTAGGTTTGTTACTAAGGTCATAAGCACAATTGATTGTCTCAACCAGCCACCAAGCAATGGTTCGTTTAGAAGCAGGTGACCCTTTGTTCTGACCATAGGTAACTAAAAAGGCATCCGATTTCCTATAATCTTTGGATCTGTCTAAGTAATAGCGAACCGCCCTCACTACGTCTAGCTTATGTAGTGCCTTTTCCTTGGGGTTGGCTGGTCTAGGGCAGAAGGAAGGAAGATTAATTTCTTCATTTATGTGGAAAGCAGAAACCACCTTGGGCTGGAAGGCTGGAATAGTCCTGAAAACTGCCCTGTCCTGGTGCAAAATAAGCCAGGGTTCCTTACAAGATAGAGCAGCCATGTCAGAAACCCTTTTTGCTGAGGTAATGGCAAAAAGAAATGTCATCTTCCAGGTAAGGAATTTAAGTGTGCAGGAAACCAAAGGCTCAAACGGGGGACCTTGTAAAACATTGAGAACTAGTGTCAGATCCCAGGGCGGTGTGGGGTCCCTGTATGGTGGCATAACCTTACCCACTCCCTGCATAAACTGTAAGACATCTGGGTCCCTTGCCCACTGACGTTGGAGGAGAATAGAAAGAGCTGAGAGCTGGCCTTTGAGGGTAGCCAAGGAGAGACCTAAATGGAGCCCCTGAGTAAGGAATTCAGCAATTGTGGGAACTGACGCTCGCTGCCACTGAGAGTGCCTGGGCGCACACCAGTCTATGAACGCTTTCCAAGTCCTATGATAGACTCTAGATGTTGACCGCTTTCTGGCCTTCAACAGAATGTCCGTGGCCTCTTTCGAAAATCCTTTGGAACGCCACAACTTGGTTTCAATAGCCAAGCCGTCAAATGCAACCGCTGCAGGTTGTCATGTTTTATCGGGCCCTGAGTGAGCAAATCTGGTGTGAGAGGCAGTCGCCATGGTGGAGCTGCTGACATGTTGATGAGTTCGGAGTACCAAGGTCTCCGCGGCCAATCTGGGGCAATGAGAATGGTTTCTGTCTGTTCCAGTCGTATCTTGCGTATCACCCGTGGAAGAAGTGCCAGTGGAGGGAAGGCATAGACTCTCTGGAAAATCCATGGTATCACTAATGCGTCTATGTAAGCCGCCTTCGGGTCCTGCGACCTGGCGCAGTAGATAGGAACTTTGAAATTGAGTCTTGACGCAAACATGTCTATGTCTGGTCGTCCCCATATGGTTACCAACTGCGTGAAGACGTCCAGGCGAAGAGACCACTCTCCCTGGTTAAGGTAATCCGCCTCCCAGTTTAGTACGCCCAGAATAAAGACTGCCGAGATGGCTGGAACATGAAGTTCTGCCCAGGTGTGTATGTGCACTACCTCCCTCATCGCTCTGTTGCTGCGGGTTCCCCCTTGTTTGTTGAGGTAGGCAACCGCGGTGGCATTGTCGGACTGAATGCGGAGTGGTAGGTTTAGTAAGTCCTGAGACCAATGAGCTATGGCATTTCGTATTGCTCTGATTTCTAACACGTTTATAGGAAGTTTTGATTCTGCCAGTGACCATGTGCCTTGGCAAGTTCGAGGTGGCCAAGTTGCCCCCCAACCGGTGAGGCTGGCATCCGTGGTCAGTACGGTCCACTGGGGTAAGGCCCATGTCTTGCCTTGAGAAAGGTTCTGAGGTATTGTCCACCAAGCCAGTGAACGTTTGACTTGCATGGTAAGTGGAATTTGTTGTGACAAGTTTGAGTGGTTCCTGTTCCAAAGGCGTAGAAAGTGATTCTGAAAGTCTCTCATGTGGAATCTGCCGAAAGGCAGTGCTTCCAATGCTGCTACCATGTAGCCTAATAACTGGAGGCAGCGTTCCGCTGAAATGGTGGTCTGAGTGCAGACTTGTTTCGCAGTGTGAGCGATTGTCTGAATCTTCTCCAATTGCAGAGATGTAGTCTGACGGGATGAGTCGAACAACATCCCCAGAAACTGAATCTGCTGTGTGGGTGTGAGATGACTTTTTCTGCAATTTATTGTCCAACCGTGTTGTTGGAGTATTGCGACACAAATTTGGGTGTCTTTTCGACTCTGGATGCAGGACGGAGCTCTGATGAGGAGGTCGTCCAGATAAGGCGTGACTGAGATTCCTAGACGCCTGAGGTGTGCAATCAATGGGCTGAGTATTTTGGTGAACACACGGGGTGCCGTGGATAGGAAGAGCTTGGAATTGGTAGTGTTCTCCGAGCACCGTGAACCGAAGATATCGTTGGGATGCCCTCCTGATGGGTACATGCAAGTAGGCATCCTGAAGATCTACCTTGTCATGAAACAATTGTGGGTCATGAACATTATCACTGACCGGGTGGACTCCATGCGGAATCTCTGTTTGGAGACCGGCCTGTTTAAGGTTTTTAGGTTTAAGACTGGTCTGAAGGTACCCTCTTTCTTTAAGACCAAAAAGAGATTAAAGTAGAAACCTCTGTAACGTTCTTCGGCAGGTACTGGTACAATGACATTGTTTAGTTTTAGTTTGTTTACTATTGTAGTCAGAGCGAGTCTTTTGGATAAGCTTTTTGGCGTAGAAGAGCGCTTGAAAGTACGAGGGGGTAGGCTGTCGAATGGAATTCGATAACCTTCTGCTATGATTTTGAGTACCCAATTGTCCTGTATGTGGTCTCGCCATACTGGAAAAAATTGCTGAAGACGACCTCCTACCCCCGCTTGTCCCAGCCTGGAGTCAGGCTGAATTAGGCTTGGAAGGGACAGGTTTCCTGTTCTGTCTCTGTTGGTTGGGCCATGTTTGCCTGCTCTTTCTCGTATCGCCGCTCGATTGTGACGTACGAAATGTGGAATTCCGAAAGGAATGAAATGGTCGGCCCTGGGAGCTCCAGGGTCTATTATAAGATCTAGTAGGTTGTTCTGATCTGGGTTTCTTGCCAGAAGGCAAAAAGGTGCTCTTACCACCTGTAAACTCGGTAATGATCTGCTTGAGGTCTGGTCCGAAGAGCGTGTCCCCAGTAAATGTTAGGTTCATTAACTTAGAATCGAGGTGGCATGTGTATACCCTCTCCTCAAGGACCCTTCCATCTTTTTATCCATCGGCTCCTTGAAAGCCGCGTTCTCTGTTGGTAGAGTTGTGTTCTTGGATAAGCGAGCTACCGCTGAGTCAACTTTAGGGGCCTTGTCCCACAATTTACGTTGTTCTTCTGGAACGGGGTAAGTGTTCTGGAACCTTTGAGTTTGAGTGAGGCGGTGGTCTGGTTTTGACCACTCAGTTTCTATCACTTGAGATATTGAACGAAAAACCGGAAAGGTTCTACACTTTTTGGGTTGAATCCCTAATACCCTGTCAGCTTTTGATGTGGCTGTTGTCTCATCCTTAATCTCTAGCGTAGCTAGCATTTCGCGAAGTAATCGCTTTGCGGTTTCTGGGCCTGCAATGGAGCGGTAATGACGTTGTGTGTCTGAGTCATATGAAGAATAATCTGTATCAGAAACTTCGCCTGGCTCAACATCACTATCTAGATCACTAGTTGATTTAGAATCAGAAGAATCAGAATCTGGGATAGTATGTGCCCGTCGTTTTTTACTAGGCTTAGCTGGATGAGCAATGGAAGATTGAATGGTTGATTTAATCCAATCAAACAATTCCTCTAGCTGAGGAGGTTTTGAGGTAGAAGGATCCTGAGCTTCTAATTGTGGTGAATTAGCCTCAGGTTGTTGCAATGGAATAGGTTGTGGTGATAAAGTTGGTGGAAGATCTGCTGGTTCTGCACAGTCTAGGTAGACACCTTGTTCCCCTTTACGTAATGAATGTTTACAGAATTTACATTTTTTTGTGTTTTGTGATCTTTTATCTGCCCTTTTTGTCTTGGGCGTAGCTGAGGTCATCTCTTTCCTAAGCTCCTCCAGACCCAAATCAGCATCCATGGTGTATCGTCTGGAATAAAACATACAGATATGTCTTAGAACTAAAGGTCCCCTAAGGGAACAAACTAGCCGTGAAACATAGCTCTGACTGCCTATAGGCATGTGAGTGCTAATTCAGTGTGCATTAAAAGCATGTAGGGAATAATGATAGAGAATATGGTGTGATCTACTTGGTATGTGTTGAAACACTGGCATAAGTAAAGTCGCTGGGTTAAAAACCTCATGTAGCGGTTTATTGCTACTGAACTTGTACCTGTCTGGTGGCAAGTCTCAGCTTGTAGTGCTTCTGTGAGCTCCGGCGCGTGTGGATTAAAATCCAAGATGGCGCCCAGTAAGCATGTTCCCTGCGTGTACGCGCATACGCGCGCGCCTCGTTGTGGCGCGAAAAATGCACGCGCGTGTCCTTAACAGGAACTGCGCGTAGTAGAGAATGCGGTCCCCTAGATGCCCGTGGCGCTGTTGCCGCGGCTGTAGGGAAAAACCTAAAAAGGCGCCAGGTAGCAGTACCTTCCCTGAAGGATGGTTGTGCTGTAATAATCCCCTTTTGTAACCATTCGCCAGTCCTGAGGAGTGGAGGTAGGTTAGGGATTAGTCACATGATGGTGAGATAAGAGTTAGGATGCCTCCTGCTCTGGATAAATTCCCTTCTTCAGAATGGAAAGAAAAAAACCTGTAATAAAATAAAATAATAAAAAATATAAACACAGAGTGTGCTGTCCAAACCTCCTGGTAGGACAGAAGAAAAAAAACTGAGGGGAATCAGGAGGAGCACGAGCTTATATGAAGAGGGCAGGGTCGAGATTCTAATTTTTTTTTCTTCTGTCCTGCCTCCGGAGGTGGATACTTAACCCCATGGTTGCTGCACTGACAGGAAGGGCCGTTCTAGAGAAAGTAGCAATAACAACGAAATTCTTGCTATACAGAGCATTTGTTTTTAGCTAGGGTCAGTGACCCACATTTGAAAGCTGGCAAGAGTCAGAAAAAGTAGGGAAACAATTCATAACTGTAAAAAAATAAATAATAAAGACTAACTGAAAAGTTGCTTAGAATTAGTCATTCTATAACATACTAAAAGTTACCTTAAAGGTGAACTACCCATTTAAGCTACTAAAAATGCCTTATCCTTTAAACAAAACAGGGATTGTTTGTCCATATATTGCAATATATTTAAGCTGGCCAACTACGTCAAAGTCATCACATATCTGGCCATTCCTACCGTCAGTTTTCATCTGATTCATTAAGAATTCTATTGCTTCATTATACATTTTACACAGGGACTAAGTATTACCTGCAACTTACTGCTTTCAAGGTTAAAGCGTGGTTGCAATGAGGCACAAAATTCATACAGTCTTAAAAATTAAGCACAACTTTCCCTTGTTTTTTATAGTTTATATACTATAGGAGAAGTGGCCATGTTGTAGCTCCCACCCTTTCCAGCTATAGTCAGGTGATCCCAGTGGTGGCCAATAAAATGGCAACCATGTTTGGGAGTTTTAATCTTGAAAGCAGTAAGTAGGTTGCAGGTAAAAATGAGTCTCTCTGTAAAATGTACAGTATAATGAAGCAATAGAATTCTTAATGAATCAGATGCAAGATGAGTTTAGGACTGGCCATGCTAGGAATGATTTTGACGTAGTTGGCCAGCTTAAATATATTGCAATATATGGACGAACAATCTCTGTTTCGTCTAAAGGATAAGGCATTTTTTAGTAGCTTAAAGCTGGCCATAGACGTGCAGATTTACCTGCTATATCGGACAAATGATCGGACGTCCAAATCTCCCGACCTGCCACTAACCTTTCAGATCAAATAAAGTAGCAAAATAACAGATCAGCTGATGTTCTGCCCCTACAGCAATCGTACGAAAGTTTATGTCCGGCAAAGATAGTGACAGTCTCCCACTGAAAACCGTCAGATCGGCAATACATGCAGAGATATTATCGGCAGCAGAAAGAAATCTTCTAACCTGTCCGTTTGACTGAACGATGGATAAGCATGGCACGACAAATGTCGGGAATAACTGTCAGAATAACTGATTTTAATAAACATACAAAAGAAATTCCAACATTCTGATCACAAAGAAATACCACACTCAACAGGCTGAGTCAGATTAACTGATTTTAATAAACAAACAAAAGAAATTCCAACATTCTGATCATATCATCGAGATCTTCCTCAGGGAAAAAACAAACAAGAGTGTAAGCAGGCTAAACCCTCAATAACCCTCCCTCTGTGCAGAAAATGTCCCAAAAACATGAATTCCATTAATTATCATGTAAACCTTAAGTGGGTGTAAAAACTAAGGAAAACCAGCCTAACATAAAAATAAAATAATAAAATAAAATGAAAGCAAGCGTTAACTGTAAAGACGACAAGGTGTGGACAGTCATTTAGATCAAGCAACTGATGTTGGAATATCCAAAATACAGTGGCTAGTCTAGTTCCTTGGGGATAACCAAAGGGCATTATCTAGATACTGCATAGCAGGTTGAGGATTGTTGTACAGGCACTGTGTCAAAAAATGTCAAAAACAGTAAAAAAAAAAATAAGGCAGAAGGGTCTTATCTGGAATCTAAGACAGAGCCCAATCTCTAAAAGTGCTAAACTATCAAAATGCCCAGAAGGGACTGCACCAGTTGAATGTAAAAGTATAAGGATCTGAAATAGAGGCCCCCATCGCAAACGTAGCTATGGACACTGCAGGACATTTGCCAACGTATATCAACATGCCCCAAAGTTACATAACCATTGTAGTCATCAGAAGTCAGGCGTATTAAATACAATAAAGGAAAATGATCTGTTGAACTATACCTCTCTGTACATTTGGTATAAAAATATTGTAAAAATGGATGCAGCGTATATATGGGGAGGGAGCATAATCCCAGAAGTTCAGCATGTGCAACCACAAACATGACGTGGAGCAAAAAAATGGGTTGAAATTGAACCCGGCCAGACCACTCGTAAAAAAGTAATAGAAAACAAAATCAGAAAATGCATGTTTATAAAGCAGTTTATATCGCCCAAAAGAAATTGCACTTCAGATGGATTTAGCTTCCCACCTCACACAACAAGATCTGCTGTCTTCAGCAAAAAAAAAACCTACGGTATCCAATAGAATCTTAAAGGAGAAGGAAAGCAACGGAGGCATTTTATTGCCAATAGATTAGCTGCAATAGTGCAAGCAAGAATACTATATTTATTCTGTCGAATGTTTTACCATACCTGAGTAAAAAGCTCTAGAAACTCTCTGTTTGTTTAGAATAGGAGCTGCAGTATTAATGTGGTGTGATATCACTTCCTGCCAGAGTCTCTCCCTGCTCTGGGCTCAGATTACAGTAGAGAAGGGATGGGTGGGGGGGAGAGGAGCAAACTGAGCATGCTCTTGCCCAGGGCAATGAGGTTTAAGCTGAAGGCAGGAAGTCTGATACAGAAGCCCATGTGTACACAATAGAAGGAAAGAAATGCTGTGTTTCTTTTGACAGGGGACTCAGAGCAGCATTACTTTGGGGGTTTACTGGTATATTTAGATGGACCTTTCTGATAAGGCTTACTTAGTTTTAACCTTTCCTTCTCCTTTAAGGAACACATTGAAAAAAGTATCTGCCTTCCTAGCACTGTCATGCTTTTCTTCCCCTTCCCGATCTTTGGGTTCTAGTCTCACTCTCACTGGAGGTTCTTCTCTCTGAATATTATATATTAGCCCTCCAACTATGCATTTTTTCTTAGAAATGTTAGCTGCTGGGCTTCTACAGATTGTTTACTTAATAAAATTGTCCCCATCATCCTGCTGAAAGTTACCATTCAACTCAAATGCCATGAACATAAAGAAAAGTACAATAAACCTTTTTAATGTTAATTTAACATCATGTAAATATAAAACAAAAAAAAAACACTATATAAAAAAGCACATCTTATCACCTTCACACAGCAGTTATATACATTTACATATCTATGCACATAGGCATCTTTATTAAGAAGTACAGAATCCCACATACTGTATAGATAAACATGTATCATTCCAACATGGCGGTGATATCAGTAATGTTAATAGTGGCCTGCGGGAATCTGTGCAAAGTTTGCTCTGGAACCACCATACATTTATTGGTTGTATTTATAGAAACACTTACATGAAGCATAGGTCCATTGATGACCAACATAATTCACAGAACAAAACCCCAAACAAATCATACAAGACTTTCTTGTCTGCAGAAATTATATTTAGATTGATCACTTTAGTCTGTGGCCCAAGTCAGTCATGGTCCACAAAAATCAGCTCAAGTCTAGGTGTAGATGTAACTAATTTGAACCCTGTTGCTTGGTAATTAAGCCCCTGAGTAAAGGACTGGCTGGGTCTGTTTTATAATTGGTATGTGGCTTTTGGGGTGCATGCATGAGTTCTTCCTGGAGGGAGGTGGGGAATGATATGTTGGTATGCATTATGAAATGAGAAATGTTGCATCTGGGAAGGCTCTAAGCCTCTTGAAGTTCACAAGGAATCTAAAATGCCCATGTTCTGTTCTGTGTATACATATATATTATATTTATCATATATATATATACTATACACACATATCATCATCATCAACTACCTTCGTAAGTAATGTTTGTTATTTGACTCCTTTCTGTGGACCTAAGTCATGTTTTATAACAGAGTTTATATACAGACAGCAATGGTACTGTGTATTAAAGGGGTTGTTCCCCTTCCAAACACTTTTTTTCCATTGCTTTCAGATTGTTCACCAGAAATAAAGACTTTTTTTTCCATTACTTTCCATTTTTTTATTCTTTATCGTTTTTCCAAATTCTAAGTAGTTGAATGTCTCTGGTGTCTCATTCTGGCAGCTCAGTAATTCAGGCGCACTCTAAACTGTTACAATTTTGCAACATTTAGTTGATACATTGCTCAAGCAGCATCTGTGCAATATTAGCAACTATCAAAGATAAGAAGTGTGTCAACTAAGGGGGTTATTTGCTGAAATCTGAATGTATATAATATTTTATTTAACAAATAAAACACAACTCCCATGCAACTTATTTATTAATAAGAATAAAAAACCCTGACTTAATCAGATTGCAGAAAAACTCTGAAACCCGAATTGCTCGATTTTTTTGAGTTTTAGCCTGAAAACCCAGAAAAAGTCGGATATTCAGGCTAAACTCAGACAATGATAACTTCAAATTGAGATAGATGCCTCTCCCATTGACTTATACAGGATCTGAAATAGCGGATATTCGTTTTTTTTGCAGAAAAATGCAGTCGTTTTTTTTTTTCAAACTAAAAATTTGAGTTTTTGCAAAGCCTGACCAATTTAATTCAAGATTTAGTAAATAACCCCCTACTGCTTCCAATCAACAGCTCTAGAATGCTTTTAGGTAGGATAATTCCTCACTAAGGTGACTTTAAGAAATTTACTGGAGTTTCAATATTTGTTAGGGTTCCTGAACTACATTTCTGCCATCTCACCAACCTCAGTTTTTTTTTCACGTATCCTTATGTGATGGATTGTCTCTAAGTCTTTAAAGATTTTTGTACTTTCAACATTATTTCATAATTGAACATTCCTCCCAAGCTTGTTTAAAAAAAATGGGCAATTTTACTTGAAAGAGAACTTCAAAAGGTTTAAATCCTTAAATTGAAAACCTGGAGTAACTGTAAAAAGTATAACATAGTGTCAGCCTTCTGTCTGCAGTTTGTGCTATATTCTGTGTTAGATGTTTTATGAGAATTTTGGGGGACAGACAAGACATTAAAGATATATTATATTCTCATAACATATTTCTTTTCCCCCCTCTCTCCCTTCTCCTTTCATTTCTCTTGTTGGCTACAGGATAAGACAAGTGCACTGAGTCTGAGTAATGTTGCCGGTGTGTTCTACATTCTCATCGGAGGTCTGGGATTGGCCATGCTTGTTGCCCTTATCGAGTTTTGTTACAAATCAAGAAGTGAATCCAAAAAGATGAAGGTGGCATCTAATATGAGGATATTTCTTTAATATTTGTCATAGATCACATTTTTATAGGCTTACAACAACCCTACTTCTGGTGCACACACAATTAGACACAGTAAAGTGTATATATAGTATATTGCCATATTTTACTACTGCATCAGTAGTTGAATTTTACATCTTGCATACAACATATCATCATGTCACAGGCACTTGGCATGGGGAGCATAGGCAGATTTGAATGAAGCTTTGTCCAAGGTATACCCCCCCAAACTATCCCCAATAACTTTCAGTCTAACCCAAAGCAACCAATGAACTGTATGCTTTCAATTCTCTAAATATTTTATATTCATTGATTGACATGCTATTAGACTTAGCACAAGCTACACTTTATTATGTAACATATGTATATACAAGCTACACTTTATTATGTAACATATGTATATACTGAATACCTGTATATATATATTTTTGCAAACTAACAGGGGATGAACCCCCTGTCCTTCTCAAAGGGTTTCTGTTTAATTCCGCAGACAACAGTCACAGAAGCAGTCCGGATGGCAACTCTACCCAGACCTTCCACAGCAGGAGGAAGTGGTGAAAACGGGAGAGTGGTCAGTCATGACTTTCCCAAAACCATGCCAACAATTCCTTGTATGAGCCACAGTGCAGGAATGGCTCTGGGAGCAACTGGGTTATAATAACAGCAGACTTCACACCGCCTAGTGAATTATTGACCCTTACCCTTCCAGTGCCAAAAAACCCACAAAGGACAAATCAAATGGACTTTTTACAGCCACTCAAAGATCTATTTTTGCTTTTATTTTATCCTTTTGCCTAAAGAAAGACATTAGTAACTGCAATAAAGAGCTGAATATTGGAAGACTGAGGAGCCTACAGTGTGGGCTGGACAACTGAATGTTATCATAAGACTCTGAATCCACTGTCCTTCAGCTCAAACATTTTAGTAAATTCAGTTGTAAATATTTTTTCAACATGTTCACAATTTCCCTTTGTTTTTTTTTTTGGATTATTCCCCCTTTCATTTTCCGTTTTAGAAATTGGATTTGGAACTGGCACTCTCGCGAAAGAATGGGAGGCATGAAAAATAAAAATATATAATGTCTGAAATCTGAATAGTAGGACTAAGGAGTGGTATATCAGGCAAAACAAGAGAAAATAATGATTTTGAAAAGTTATTACTTAAATAAGTTCATCACAGGAGATGGCTTAGGATAGAAGCAAAAAAAAAAATCATGCATACACATATTAAAAATGCATTATAAAAAGGTTTAAAAAGCCAGAACTTGTGAGAAAATCATGTCTAATATCATCAGGGCTCTTATATAAAGATCTGAGTATGAAGTGAAGTAGATTCCAGGAGAGGAAAGGACTTAAAGGAAAATGAGAAGTTATAATACAAAAGTTTGCAAACAGTAGATGATATCATAAATTTCAACTCTATGAATAATTCATCTGTTTGGGACTTGACAAGGTATAATCAGTGCCAAAACAACCCAAATGCAGCACCGAGAAAATGCCTATTTTTTGGTACTTAGTAAAGCCATATTTTATTTCAGTCTCCCAACCCACTTTTTTTCATTCAGCTTCTAGAATTGGCAGATATATACTGGATTCAGTACGTCCCATGAAGTTGAAGAACCTATCTCAAGTACACCTGCACTGGTTAACTTGTGAATGTGAAATTGGGGGAGTTTGTTTGCCAATATTTGTATTCGACAATAAAAGGAAAGCAAATCATTTGAATGAAGAGGTGGGAATGCCATGGACTGCTGGGGACACCTAAATGGACTCAGATGACCTCTTACCTAACATCAACAGGCATTCAAGGTCGATGTATGATATATAATTATTATCATACTCCCATCCCTTTCCTAAACAACTTTTTTTTGTTCTTCAATCAAAACTGGTGTCCGTGGAAAAATACCCCTTTGAGAAGTTAGTGTTTTTGCAGTCTTTTACTTTTTATGATTCTGTTTATTCCTGTTCTGACGTGTGAAGCGTATAAAGACGACATGCTTTTCCTTCAAACCTTTACTTCAGCTCGGAAATGGGAACATATTCTTTATACTCATTCCGCAGGAATTTTGAGGAGCTTTCCAGCCATTTGAGTCAAGGTGCCATAAAGCAGTCTGCTACCTTTGGGCTTGAACTCTGAATTGTAAAATGTGCATTATGTGAAGATTTTCTGTTTTGCACAGAGAGCATTGTTTACTCATTGACTATGAGACTCGAATATAAGCGCCTACAGAAAGAACTACAAATTAGCACTGGAGAAGTTGAGGGTTTATTCGTAGTTTGTATTTTTACTACTTTCTTAAAAACAGCAGTGCGGAGACAAGTTTGGTTTTTAAATCTGAGCGTGTCATTCACATGTAACCCCCCCCCCCCCAAACCTTTCAGGCATTTCATTCTGTTTTTTTCCTATTTGATACCTGGATATTTTTTCCAAAAGTCTGTATTTGTTTTAGCTCTGATGTCAAAAGTGCTAAGCGAGATTCTGTTTGGTCAAAAAGAAGCATTTTTTGTTTTATAGTTGTGTTGGAAGGAAGTGATTACTCTTTTCAGCATCTCTTTGCTTCTTATGTATCTCCTTTTTTGTTTTATTTTTTTTTTCTTTTAATTAATATAAAATGGACGTGTTCTCTTTCACTGATGAGTGCCCACTTGATCCTTTCTAGTCAGGAGCTTGTGTATGTGTATGGGTGATGGTTTTAGACAGTACATAACCAGAGAAAATTGCTTACGGTGAAGTCACACTTTCTATTACTCAGAACATCATTTTGATCTAGATCTGTTGTGAATAGGATATTTTGACTCTACTGTATAGTAAAAAATGTGGCTTGGTTTGAAATATGTTTGAAAAAAGTTGCAAAAACATGGCCATTGACTTTAATGCTTTTGGCAAATTTTTTGCCATTTGCCATGATTATATAGGAGCATAATTATAGAGGAAAAGGACCTTGTAACTGCAGGGGGGGGGGGCTTGTGGTAGTGGTGTGGCCTGACTGGAGAGTGAGCACGATACACAGGTGAAGGTGACTGAACGAATTTTCTGAAAGCTACAGGACTAGTGGTAGAGGGGGGATGACATCAATATATTAACATGATTTTCAAACCTGTCTGATAGATATCTGACTGATTTTTGAAATGATATCTGTTGGACTGGAAATCATGAGCTCACCATACAGGGGGCAATAAGCTGCTGGCCAGTGTTGCATTGTACACAGTGTACAGTGACCCAGGCACTGATGTAATTAGTCACTGAGGACCAAAGCAAAGTCTTTTAAGGGAATCAGACATTTTTCACAAACATACTGAAGGGGTTATTTACTAAAGTCCAGTCTGGCTTTTTGGTGCAAAACTCACATTTTTCTGATTTTTTATTTTAAACTAAAATTTTTGGGGATTTATTAAAGTACAATGCTGCAAAAAGTCCAAATCAGAAAATCCACCATCTCAGACCTGCTGGATGGAGTTGTATATAAATCTGTGGGAGAGGTCCCTATCCTATTTGGAAGTTTTTGTAGTCTGCGATGGGATAAGACCGAAAATCTGACTATTTCAGGCTTTTAGGGCAAAAATCCCAAAAATTCTGGCTTTTTGGGAAAAAGACAGAAAAAAAGTCAGACAATTCGGGGAAACCGGAAAAAACGGACGATTCAGGTTTTCCCCTGATCTGATTAAATCATGCTTTTTTAATAATAAATAAGGTCCAATCGTGGATTCTAGTTTGGTTGAACTTTTTTTATTTAAATAATCAGATTGGGCCTGTTATACCTCAGGCAAGATATATTGAGGTCTTTCTGCATCTACAGTCTGGTTATTAATAATAACAATAATGGGAGCTGGTTAATTGTACCCAACAGACTGTACCAATATGCCAAGTGAGAACTGAGGAATGCATAGGACGTGGAAAATTTATTTGCAACAAAAGTGAATTAAGCTAAAATTGGTACAGAAATCAGAACTTGTTTTTCAAGAATTCCCTCTATATAAAGTATTCCAGACTTACTAACAAGTCAGTGTTCCTTTGTATTAGCAAGTATGTGTCAAATACTTTGAATTTCGAATGTTTTTTTTGGCTAGTTCGACCATCGAATTGGCTACTTCGACCTTCGAATACGACTTTGAATTGAACGTTTCGAATTAAAAATTATTCTACCATTATTCGACCATTCGATAGTCAAAGTACTGTCTCTTTAAAAAAAACTTCGACCACCTAAAACCTACTGAGCATCAATGTTAGCCTATGGGGAAGGTTCGAACAAATAGCGTTCGAATGAAAAGCGGTAAATCCTTCGACTTCGATATTCGAAGTTGAAGGATTTTACTTTATTATTGAGGGCTAATTAACCCTCGATATTCGACCCTAAGTAAATGTGCCCCTATGTGTCAGTGCTAAAATATTCATAGAGAATATTTATGACGCTGATATTCTAAAATATCAAATTAAGGGGCCCGTTTATTAAAGCTCAGATTTTTTCCAAATTTTTTTTACCCCAAAGCTGCTAAAAATCCGAATCCAAAAATACTTCATCTGAAACCTGTAGAGGTCATGTAGAAGTCAATGGCAGATGTCCCGGAAGTTGTTTCTTGACATTGTGACCTACCCTGGAAAACCCAGATAAAGTCAAGGTTTTCGTACAATAATCTGTAGCTGAGTATCTGCAGCGGCAATAAAAAATACAGTAATAACAGAGTGACAGTATTGATACAGTATGATATTTCAATATATGTTTTAACATTATATACTGTAGGTCCTAAAGGAATGTTAGACTGCAAATCTTGAATACCAAAAGTCTGGAAACCCATGAGTATGTTTCAACTAGTATTATCTACAGTATTTATCAAAATGGTGTACTCACTAATTTGCCTTACTTTGATTTTAACCTTTTTACGCTGCTTATGCAGTGGAAAGGCTATTCAGTCAATGGTCTTCATACATATTTTTATAATATCAAATGTCCCGTAGGTGTTCAAACAATCATATTTTTCTAGGCCTACGCTCTAGAGCAATTAAATAGGTTACATATATATTTAGCAGTATTAGTGTGGACATTTGTTTAAACAAGAGTTGTATGCTCTTATGCATGTGTGACTGCTCAGTCAATATTCTGCACTTGTGTCACATATGGATGTCAATGGCTGCATCTTCTTGCTGCCTCTGGATTTATCGGGTGAAGTATAGCTAGTTTCTCTTTTATACTTTATGTCTGCATTTTTGCATATAAACCTCCACTGAGCTTGTACACAGTGTAGTGACCCAGGCACTGATGTAATTAGTTATTGAGGACCAAAGCAAAGTCTTTTAAGGGAATCAGACACCCTAATTCTTTGTCTGATGATGCAGCAGCAGTGCTCCATAAATCCCTTTGGCTTTTATTGGACCTGGAAGTGTAGGATCTACCTTTATTGGCACTTTAAAAAATATTACATGTTGCTCTATGGCAAAGGGTAAAATATACATTACAGACAGAATGTACCAAGGCATTTGTTTTATTACTTATATTCAGTGTATACATAAGGAGAAATATTCTTGATAGACCAGAGACTGAATACGTCTCGAGGGAAAGACTTGTAGATTTCCTTTTTTTTCTTTTTGCATCTAAGGCACGTACCATTTTCTAAAGGAGCTGAGTGGGAAGGAGGAAGATGACACTGGGGGCATTATCAAAACATGAGTTTAGAGTTTATTAAATTAAAAACTCAGCCATTTTTCATTCCAATGGGATTTTTATAATTGTATTTATCAATGAGCGAATGTTACAACTCACCATTTGCTATATACGGTTCTAAAAAACCCATAGGAATGAATAGATCATGGGTGAGATTTTATTTATTAAAGGACCAGTAACATCACATTTTTTAAAAAAAAATTGTTGGTATACATCGAAAAAAAAACCCAAAACAAATTCAACTTTAAAATCGCAAAGTCTTTATTAAGAAATAACTTACCGCTCCTCTTCAGAAAACGACGGGGATGTTATCGGTCCTTTAAGCTGTAAACTCACATTTTGATAAATCGGCCCCTGGGTGTTTGCATTGGGCACCTTTATGCACTGGCCCAGGTCGATGGTAAAAGAAAAAAGTGTCAACTGCCTCAGTAACACAGGGCTCAGTGAGGACTATTAGGCATAAAGGTGATAGCCAGGGAGGAGAAATCGAGCGCCGCACGATGTATATTCGCCATGTCGCCTTTTCTGAAGAGGAGGGGAAGCAGAGTTTCGGTAAGTTATTTCTTAATAAAGGCTTTGCGATTTTAAAGTTTCATTTGTCTCAGTGTTTTTTTTCTATGTATACTTACGAATTTTTAAAAAACATTTTTTGATGTTACTGTTCCTTTAAGCTCTAAACTCACATTTTGATCGGCCCATGGGTGTTTGCATTGGGCACCTTTATGCACTGGGCCAGGTTGATGGTAAAAGAAAAAAAGTGGCAACTGCCTCAGTAACACAGGGCACAGTGAGGACTATTAGGCATTGCACTATGTGTGGGGCTGTTTCAACCTTCTTTACTTTTCCAATTATTCACACAGCAGGGGTATTAAAGCTCAAGTTTTTCAGGTAAACTACAACTTCTGAATGGCTATGAGGAGGTATCATTATTCATTTCCAGATACCCTAAAATAAATAGTTTTAGTGTTTATTTGCATACTAAACACATAGGGGGTTCTTTACTAAGCTCTGAATACCTGAAATTCCCCGTAATCCAAAAAAAATTGTGATTTTTTTTTTTATTATAATAGGCTTAAAAAAATCACAAATTTTTCAGAATTTATTAAACCCCGAGGGCTAAAAAGCCTGAATATAAAAACACGGCATCTCAAACCTGTCGAGGTTGAATGAAAGTAATTGGGAACAGTCCCATTGAATTTTGGTTGTGTCGGGGGTTTCGGGGAATTTAACTGTGTTTATGGAGGTTTCCGGGGAAAATTCACGAAAAAAATCTTGAAAATCAGAGCTTTTCCCGCAAAGGTAATTTTCGGTAAAATGTAGTAATAAAATGGCGTTAAAAACCCAAGCGGGTTAGATCAGAGTTTGTAGCAGCCAATATTGAGGTAAATTCGGACCATGATAAATAACGCCCTTAGAGACAGATTAACCAAGGTTCGTATGGTAAATTCAGATTTTAAAAAAAAAAATTTGGTCAAAACTCACAAATTCGAATTCAAAGCCTACAACTCGAATTTGAATGAGAAATTTCTCCCTCCTCAACCCTGTAAATAGTTCTATTTTGACTATTCTCCACCTAAAATCTACCGAGTTCATGTAGAACACCCCATAGACTCCAATGGGAGAAAAAAATTTGATGTGCAAAAGTTGAGGGGTTTTTTTTAGAGGAAAACTAGATTTAAATTTGATTCGAGTTTTCGGGTCCAGATTAATCAAATGAATTCCAGACGTATTTTTTCATAAATACCATACCATTTAAATTGTGAAAAAAATAGAATTTATTAGAATTTTAAAAAAATTATTTTACTCTATTAGGGGGTTATTTATCAATGTCTGAATATCTGAACCTCGAATAATTTGTGGTTTTTGGAGGAAAAAAACGTAAAATTTTTTGTGATTTACTAAAGTCTGATGGTCCAAAAACTCTGAATCCGAAACCCTGGCATCTAAAAGCTCTAAAGGCCCTGTATAAGTCAATGGGGAAGGTCCCAGTTTCTGCGCTGATGTCCGTACCGATATCCGATGAGTTAATGGTTTCTGCGCAAAAAGCTACATTTTTTTTTCTCGTAGATTTCAGTGTTTTTTGCGCAGAAAGCACTAACAATTCTGAGTTTTTGGGGAAAGCTCCGAAGTTTGCCCGACCCTATTTTTTGGACTTCATAAATAAGGTCCATTCGCAAAATCGTAATTGCTCGGATTTCTAACTTAGAAATACTCCGATAAATCGAGATAAATTTACCTTGATAAATAACCTCCATACTGTATTTGTTTTACTGGAGGTTGCAGTAACATCTTACAGCCAAAAACAAAATCAACAGGTCTGAGCAGAAGGACGCCTTTAGTAACAGTAACACTAAGGGGCCGATTCACTAAGGGTCGAATATCGAGGGTTAATTAACCCTCGATATTCGACTAGGAATTAAAATCCTTCGACTTCGAATATCGAAGTCGAAGGATTTAGCGCAGATAGTTCGATCTAACGATCGAAGGATAATTCCTTTGATCGAACAATAAAAATCTTCGAATCGAACGATTCGAAGGATTTTAATCCAACGATCGAAGGAATATCCTTCGATCAAAAAAAGTTAGCCAAGCCTATGGGGACCTTCCCCATAGGCTAACATTGACTTCGGTAGCTTTTAGATGGCGAACTAGGGGGTCGAAGTTTTTTTTAAAGAGACAGTACTTTGACTATCGAATGGTCGAATAGTCGAACGATTTTTACTTCGAATCCTTCGATTCGTAGTCATAATCGAAGGTCGAAGTAGTCCATTCGATGGTCGAAGTAGCCCAAAAAAACTTCGAAATTCGAAGTTTTTTTACCTTCGAATTCTTCACTCGAAGTTAGTGAATTGGCCCCTTAGGGGCCGATTTATTATGCGGTGGAAAACCACACTTATTATGCGATGATTCACCACACGATGATGCGATGATTCACCACACTTCACCAGGCTTTGCTGTGTAAAAAAGGCATCAAAAAGGGCGTACATTTTTTTACGTGTTTTTGTGACTACTGCCAGAAAAAATGTAAACTAAAGTAACGGCGGCAAATCCCGCATTTGCATGGCGTAAAATAAAATACTCTTTGATAGATTCGCCATTTCTTTTACACAGCTTTTTTTTACCGAATTTCGTTTTACACAGCATAATAAATATGTCCCTTACAATTAAGTAACATTCCCTCGCGACACCATACATAAATGGCAATTATTAGGGCTTGCTATAAACAGCTCTCTGCTGATTTGAAGAGTGTGTAGGGTTTCAAGCAGAATGAGACATTTAAGTTATCATTGTAGTTTGAACTGCAAAACTCTCCCATTAAACAAGAGATTTTTCCATCATTTACACTTATCATTTGGGTGTATAAACCATGGCTGAGATGGGGGGGTTGTGGTTTACGCTGCAGTGATATTTGAAGCATCTGTTGCTAGGCAACCCCTCAGGACCAAAGGATTGGATGCAGTTCTGCTGTTGGCAATAAAATGTCAAGGTCTAATAATGCGGAGAGAATCCAAGTTTTCTAGTAGAAGACAGTTAATTAACCTCAGATTTGCACAAGTCATCTTATCTATATAAAATACCATTACCAATCCAGCTGCAGTATAAAGGCCACTGTTCTATCACAGAGGCTGAAGTGAGCAGATAATGTCTCTTGCTACTGGGTGAACGTAGCCCGTCTGCCAATAAAGGAATAAACATTCACTACACAGATACATTTTGATGGCAATGAATGCCATTGTCCATTATAGAAAAAAGATCAAGAGGGTTGTTTACTAAAATAAAAGGATATGGGGGAATGTAATTAGAGTCGCAAAGAGAAAAGCCATTCGCACTAATAAGAATAAAAATCCACATCTCGCAATGTAATATTGTTCCTTTAACTGTTATTGCATTGCAAATTTTAATTGTGCACTTAAGAAGTGCCTGAAGGTGTCGTAATCTTTTGGAGCAAATATAACGACTTTCAGTAACAAGTTTTATTACATTTAGGGGTAGATTTATCAAGGGTCGAATTTCGAAGTACGACTATCGAATTAAAAAACGTTGAATTTGAATATCAAATTCGAAGTTTTTTTCAGCAAATTTGGCAATCCTACGATCTAAGAAAAACCGAACGATTCGAAGGATTTCAGCGATCGATTAAAGGATTTTTATTCGATGTGTAAAGACTTAGAAAATGGTTGTAGAAGGTCCCCATAGGCTAACATAGCACGTCGGCAGGTTTAACTTGGTGAAGTATTGAAGTCAAAGTTTTTTTTAAAGAGACAGTACTGCGATTATCGAATGATCGAATATTCGAATGATTTTTACTTTGAATCGAAGTCAAAGTAAATTCGAAGTCGTAGTATCTTATTGTAAGGGCCCGAAGGCGCAGTAATAGTGTAGACCAAAGAGGAGACCAAACCAAGTTCGAGGTACAAGAGGGTTTATCAAAAGAATCGTCAAGGTACAGGCAAAAGATCAGACCAGGCAGCAGACAACAGGAATCGTAATAACAGGCAAGAGTCGGTACACAATAGTCAAAAGCAGTATATCACACCCAGGAACTGACGAACAGGAACCTATAGTTGGGCAGGGACTGGAAGGGGAGAAAGGTTTAAATAGTCTCTGAGTTTGGCGCCAAAATTGACGCACTGGCGTCAGACGCCGACGTGCTTGCGTCAGACGCAGACGCCAGCGTCCCCACGCTGACGTCCTGACGCCGACGCCCATTCTGACGCCGGCGTCCACTCCGTCGCCGGCGGCCAATCCGGGAGCAGGAAGACGATGACACCATGGAGCTGCGCCCATCAGGAACCATGCAGTGAGACAGGAGGTCGCCATCTTGGACGCCATCTTGGGAAGGTGAGTTGGAATCCATTACACTTATTCGATGGTCGAAGTATCCAAAAAATTACTTTGAATTTCGCATTTTTTTACTTTGAAAATTCCCTCTAATTCACTTCGACCCTTAGTTAATCTTCCCCTAAATTACTGTGCATTGGCACAAACTATAAAATTCGCAAACGCCCTTCCACTTTCAGAAGTGGTCGCTAAGCAGTTTCCGGGTTCGCAAAAGCTATATTGCAAAATTTGTTCGCACAAAGGCAAAACTTTTCGCATTGCTAATAGTATTACCGTTACCGACTTTTATTACATTCCCCTATATCTTTTATTTTTATATAAAAAAAATCCAGACCAAACTCCCATACCCAATTTTACATTATTTATTATAAACAAAAAGCTTGATATTATCTGTTCGGGTAAAATTCTATACATAATAAATATGTGACATCCAAGTAGAGATAGCAGACAGGCAGGAGAAGACCTGAGTTAAGAGCTCTAGATTGAGATCTGGAGAAGAAAGATAGAAATTAACAGTGAGTATCGTCAGCATAGAGGTGGAATTGGAAACCAAATGAGCTGATTATTTTGCCAAGGGAGGAAGTACAGATAGAAAATAATAAGGGGCCCAGGACAGAGCCTTGAGGACCCCAAACAGAAAAAAGATGAAGCTCCATTGTTGAGACATTGAAGAAACGATAATTGAGGTAAGAAGAGAACCAGGACAAGGCCGTGTCACAAATACCAAGCAAATGGAGGAACTGGAAGAGGAGTGGATGATCCTCAGTGTCAAATGCAGCTGAGAGATCAAGTAATCCAAGTATAGGAGAAGGAAGATGAACTCCAGCAGTATTACTGCAAAAAACTTTTTATTCCAGGCAGTGGTAAACACAACATGTTTTGGGTTCAATACCCTTTATCAAGTGAATAAGGACCATTAACACGTGCACCCTTCAAAACTCATATGCACTTTGACCTATACAACATAGTGCAGACTGGGTAATCAATTTAAAAATAAATGTACTAACACATATTAAAACATTGGTGTGTATATAGATTGTATTGCAACACATAAATAGTGAAGCTGGTGCTCAGACCATAATTGTGTGCACAGATATAAAAAATACAAAAGCTCAGGGCCACACTCTCTGCTTGTCTGTAACATGGATTCCCTGCTAGAGGCTGCTGGGAGTTGTATTCCATAGTGAGGGGGGTAAAGTGACACTTGTATCTGTGTGTGTGTAACATTATTAACACATAATTAGTAAAGCCAGTGCTCAGACCATAATTGTGTGCACAAATATAAGAAATAAAAGAAATAGAAAACAATACAACCTATATACACACCAATGTTTTAAAATGTGTTAGTACATTTCTTTTTAAATTGATTACCCAGACTGCACTATGTTGTATAGGTCAAAGTGCATTTGAGTTTACAATGGGTGCACTTGCTAATGGTCCGTATTCAATTGATAAACGGTATTGAACCCAAAACATGTTGTGTTTACCACTGCCTGGAATAAAAAGTTGTTTGCAGTAATACTGCTGGAGTTCCTCTTCCTTCTCTTATACTTGGATCTTTTTCAGCAGTTGCAGCACAGAGCAACTATTAAGGAATTGGATGCAAACCATTTGGAAAAGCTGTGCTTACCACCATCCCCCTCTTCTATTGAGAGATCAAGTAGTATAAGAAGTGGTTGTTGGCTTTTGCTGTCAAGAGGTCATTAGTTAGTCAAGTTCGGGGGATTTCAGTGGAGTGTTGTTGCCTAAAACCAACTTGTAGGGGGTCCAACAGGTTATTATCAGAGAGGAATGGTGTTAGTAGGTGTTATAAACTAGGCACTAAGTAGTATAGAGAGGAAAAAGTTGCAGAGAGATTGGTCGGAGGTTATCAAGATTGGAGGGATCAAGAGAGGGTTTTTTTCAGAATGACAAGGGCATGTTTTAGTTGAGTTGGAAAAATTTCAATTGAGAGTAAGACATTTAATAGATGAGTCAAGGCTTTACTTAGGCAGGGATTGGAATTGCAGAGAAGTTTGAAAGAGATGGGATCAAGATGGTGTTAATTTTGCTCAGCAATATCTTGACCAGAGACCGATGCAAACGGAGGGGGTGGGGAAAGAAGAGTGCTAAAGGCAAAGAAAAATTGTGCAAGGGTTTTTTTTAGAAAGGGAGTTAATGAGTGTAGTAAAGTAGGTTTGTTTAGCTAGGGATAGGCTGGTATTATAAGAGACCAGAGCAGATATGTAGCCTCAGAACTTCGATTCTATACGGGATTTGTGCCAGCAACACTATGCATGTGAATGTGTTTGGAGAGCTTTTGTATGAGCAGTATGGCTTTTTTTAGGTCTAATGCATAATGCAGTGAGCCTCAAATGAGGAAAATGGCAGATAACATAGTTAGGTTGCAAAAAAGACACATGTCCCTCAAGTTCAACCATTTAACTCTATATATAACCTGCCCAACTGCTAGTTGATCCAGAGGAAGGCAAAAAAAAAAACATTTGTAGCATCTTCAATTTGCCTGAGAGGGGGAGGGGGAAATTCCTCCTTGACTCCAAGCAACCATGCATAGATTTAAATAAGAGACTGGAATATGAATAGGAGAGGCGCTGAATAGAAAGATGAGTAATAAAACATAGCAAGAACAATACATTTGTAGTCTTACAAAACTTTTGTTTTTTAGGTGGGATCAATGACCCCCATTTGAAAACTGGAAAGAGTTAGAAGTTCAAATAATTAAAAAACTATAAAAAAATAAATGAAGACCAATGAAAATGTTGCTTAGAATTAGCTATTCTATAACATACTAAAAGTTAACTTAAAGATGAACAACCCCTTTAAATGTCATTTCCTAGTACTTATGAAATAATAACCTCCCACCATTGCTAAAATCTGAATACCAGCAGGGGGTATCCTGAACTTTGTAGTCCTGGAACAGTTAGGGCAATGACACATGAGCAGATTTGTCACAGAGACTCTTCTATGGGCAACTAATCTCCTCCAAATGTTTTTGAACTGGTGATAAAGTGAATGACTGGTGGTAAAACAAATGCGTTGCTTTGTTTCCCATGTCGCCTAATGTTTCCTTTGGGCCACATATGTTTTACCACCGGTGATTCACTTTAACCGTAAAAAGAGGAATTTTGTCATGGGCAACTACTGTATCTCCTCATGTGTCACTGCTGCACGTTTTTGATCTAGACCTCTGCAAGCCTGTATAAATATAGCCTGTACATATAACATGAAAATACAAATAATTATTATTGGTGTGTTCAAGACAAAAGCATTCTCACACCTACGATCAGTACCAAGGAAGCTCCTCATGTTTAGAAGCATATACGTGAGGCGTGGGTGTATCAAGGGCATTCATACAGCAGGTTTGGTCAATTGTTAAAGGGATACATTTAGCTCTGCTAACCATAGCATGTAGGAAAAATATATTATATAAAATGTGGATTACCTTGATTTTATTACCTAATATTGTGCATATACTAGCACCCCCTCACTTGTTGCAAGTGGGGAATTACAGAAGAAGTGAAAATGTATTTAGGGGCCCCCGTTATTAGTAACATGTATTTTTAGAGCACCAACATATTGTGCAGGGCTGTAAAATAAATATGCTTATACAAAGAAATCACATGAATTACATAGAACATACAGAGTTACATACATAACAACCAGTACCAGTACAAAAGGTGAGGAAGGCCCTGTGCAAGAGAGCTAACAATCTAAAGGGGAAGGGAATGAGACACAAGGTGCGGGAGTAGGCAAGATCAGAAATAAGCAGTTGAGAGATGTAGCATATGGTATTGCATTTGGTAGCAAAGTGAGGGTAGGCTTCTATAAATAAGTGCGTTTTAAGAGATCTTTTGAAAGCAGACAGGTTGGGAGAAAGTAGGAAAGACTGCGGGAGACAATTCCAGAGGAGGGCTGTAGCCCTTGCAAAGTCTTGAATGTGAGCATGCAAGGAGGCAATGAGAGAAGAGTTGAGGAGCAGGTGAGTAGAGGAGCGTAGTAAGTGGTTGAGTAAGTATTTAGAGATGAGTTCAGAGATGTAGGGAGGGGCAGAGTTATGAAGTCATTTTAAGGTCAGGGTCATTAGTTTGAATTTTATTCTGAAATGTAGCAGAAGCCAATGCAGGGGTTGGCAGAGCAGCATTGCAGAGGAGGATTGGTTGCTGAGGTGTATAAGCCTGGCGGTAGTGTTCATTATGGACTGGAGAGGTGACAGTCTCTGGCGGGGAAGGTTAATTAAAAGAGAGTTACAGTAATCTAGACGTGATCTGATGAGAGAGTGAATACAAATTTTTAACAAAGGAACAACAAAGCAAAAGGAAAGGCTACAGTGTTTTTAAAATACAATAGGTCAACTTATCAGGCTTGCATTGATACTATGTGCATATTTTACCTTTAATATTTGCCTAGCTTCTAGACAAAATATAGGCTTAAATGTAGAAGATCTAAATAGAAAGCCAACAGCTTCTCCAGTCTGCATAGGAGCAAGAAGCTAACACACTAATCACAAATGCTCCATTATCTTTCCCTCTGTTACATTTCCCATTCTTTCCTAGTTCCTCCTCCCAGTTAGGGGGGATATAAACCAACTATAACCATGTAGCAACATTCATGCTGCACTCTAAATGGTGCTGCACTACAATTCCCAGCATGTCAGCATGTTATGAAAGGTTAAATAATGGCAGTTGAAGTTCTGCAACATGAGAGATCCAGGTCCACTAGCCAGGGCCATCAGCCAAATTGATGTAAGGGGTTCTTCCTGTAAGAATCCTACCTGCTCTGTTTCTAGTTGACTCTGGCGGTGCCATAACATAGCTCTTGCAGCTCCAAATGTCTAAACGGCATGATTTCCACCCTTGCAACATTTAATTACAACGTAATATTGTCAAGACAAATTGCACAGTAATCTCCCTGTGTTAGATAGCAGAAAGATGGCTTTTGTATACATCCCTGGGTCCAAATCTCCTTGCTTGTAATGTTACATTGCTTCTAAAGCTCGATACACATGGGCAAAGGAAGTCAGTCAGTTTTGCCAGTTTCAACAAAACTGACCATTATCTGCCCCAACTGAGATCCAGACCAGGAAAAAGGAATATCAATCTGTGTGTGAAGTGTAAAGTCATATACAAGGGAACATGCAAGGGAAAAACAGATAAGGTACAACATAAAGTGAATCAAAGTGGCGTGCAATGGAGTGCGAAATAAAAGGAATTCAATATGATCAATTAGTCCAGTGCCTCCACACATGTTTGTATTTCTAACTTGGTCTAGAAGCTATTGGCACGGGAGGCAGACGGAGTCTGATGCAAAGGTAGGACCCAGGTACAAATTTTTCACCTTAGTTACACCACTGGCATTTTTGAAATTTAGTATACTGCACATATGCCAGTTAATTTAGCTTTCCTTGAACCTTAATTTGAATATGTTAACATTTTGTTGGGATGAAAGCAAATCTTCGCACACATATTATTCAGTTATTCTATCCATTAATAAACCAAGTGTGAGAATCTAGGTGACCCAAAAGAACACCTGTAATCCTATTATAGCATTCCCATGTTGTGAAGAGATCCCATTACAAATTCCATTTGCATGTTGAATGTCACAAGAAATTCCTCACACTATCCATTGAGTAGTGACAAGTCATTTGTATTGGTAATGCTCACATGGTTGGCTTCATGCAGATCTGATTCTCTTATAGGCACTATAGGCTCAAAGTGGTGTGACCTCCAAGCCTCAGACATGGCTTTATATCTATGAAGTTTTATCTGTTCCAAACCATTAAATCCAGTCGGGGCAGCTGAGGCTGCTGGCAGGAGTTATCTTATCTCATTGTGTTCAATCCAAGTTGTAGTATCATCAAAAAGAAAGTCTCATTCATCCTGTAACAACTCATCAACTCTTCTCCACTGGGGACTACTCATGTGTGATGAATACGCTACATCAACTAAATATGTGGCTTATACCAGCTCTCCTCTGGGATAAGATTTTATTGCATTGCACAAAGGGATATGAATTTATGTTCTAAAAACAAACAATAAGCCTATTAAGTGAACTTTAATTATAATCATTGACGTACTTGTGCAGTAATAAGTCTTCTAGTGACATGCAAGCGGTAAGCACATTATAATAATATTCAATTATTTCCCTAGAACATTCCATTATTGAGCAGTAGGCTATATAACTTCTTTGGAAAAAGGATACAAAAGAGAACCTTCACAAAAACGTAGAAATAAAGAACTTTGAGATGTAGTTTTTCTAGTAAACCATGTTCTTTCTGTACAGCTAGGGTCAACAAATTATAAATCATAAATATCCTGATATTTCCAAAATGTATATGTATGTATGTATTGTAAAGCACTCCTTGAGGGCAAAGCGCTATACAGCAGAACAATAAATTAGTAGAACAAACAGGGTGTAATACACATAAATATAAGTATAGTTACAATACAGATTAAGTGCTTAGTGTCAAGGAGACAAAAGGATGGACCTTACAGGCTAAATGGGACGGTGACTTACGGACACAAATAGAAGGATATGAAGTGGTGTAGGTTACAGTGGGTGACACTGCCATATAATTGCCAGTTCCCAGTTCAGGAGCTATGCAATTGCTCCAAGAGGTAGTCTTTGAGGTTAGTTCTAAAGAGACTGAGAGAGGATTCTCTAAAGAAAAACTCAGGAAGGGCATTCCACATATAAGAAGCAGCAAGACAGAAGGGTTTGAGGCAGCAAACAGCAGTAGTAATGGGGGTGCAACCAAGTGGGTGCTCTAAGAGGAGGATTCGGCCAGGAACATATAGAGAAACAAGAGATGAGATGTAGTTAGATGCAGAGGAATGCAGGGCTTTAAAGTTTATGAGGAGAAGTTTGTAAGTTATTCTTGTTTTATGAGAAGCCATGATAAGGACTTTAGCAGGGGAGGAGCCTTTACCCTTTTGGAGGATAGAAGGAGAATTCTGGCAGCAGTATTTAATACAGACTGTAGATGAGAGAGATGGGAGTTAGTGAGGCCAGTTAGTAGGAGAGAGTGGTCAACTGTATCAAATGCAGATGATAGGTCAAGGAGGATAAGGACAGTGAAATGACCTTTGGCTTTGGCAACCTGAAGATCTTTTGTATCTCTGCACAAGGCTCGGTAGAGTGTGCATGCCAGAAACATATAAAACAAAGGCAAAACTAAGTTATACTGTATTTGTAGTCATCTCACATTAGAGCAGAGGATTTCATATTTTTAGGTTCAAGATTATGTGAATGAGCTATATAATTAAAGATTGATGATATGGCTTCACTCGTGGACTGGACAGCCCTTGAGGTGTTCCACCTGTACAGCCACCGAGGTTTCCACAAGGAAAGGTGGCTCCAAACTGGATACTATGCTTTTCTACAAATAATTTGATACAAACAAATTATGGTTAAATCAAGCACTTTTTTTGCATAAGCCTCTGTGTACCTTAAGGCTTTAATTTACCTGGTATCTCTGTCAACCCAGTCTAAGAACCTGTGCAGTGGAGTAGGGATTCTATCACAGGCCTATCAAACATTCTTACCGACCCAGGAACCGTTACACCAGAAGTTACGTCACCAAGTTTCAGAAGTGATGTCACTCCAGAGGCGGATCAACCAGATCAGGAAATCCCTTTTTCCTTCAGAGACTGACCACCCATGCATACTATGAGTTCACAATCCAATAAAGGTGTCTACTAGTGATGGGCGAATTTGTGCAGTTTCGCTTCGCCGAAAAATTCGCGAATTTCGCGCGAAATTCGCGAAACGGCGAAAAATTTGCGAAACGGCGCCGGCGCCTCGTTTTTGACGCCGGCGCCCGTTTTTGACGCCGGCGCCCGTTTTTCCGACGCCGGCGCCCGTTTTTGGCGCCGGCGCCCGTTTTTGGCGCCGGCGTCCGTTTTTTCGAAAAAAAAATTTTGACGCCGGCGAATTTTTTGCGCGAATTTTCGCGGCCGTTTCGCGAATTTATTCGCCAACGGAGAATCGCGCAAATTCGCCACGAATTCGCGCCTGGCGAATAAATTCGCCCATCACTAGTGTCTACTTTACACTGTCTAGATATTTCAGGGGAGCAATGCCATGTTGCTCCTAATAGCTGCCTTTACAACATATTGTTTGTTGCTGTTTCTTGTGTGGTTAAGCTCTACAGTGTGAAATGTGCACCAGTTTAGAGCAACTTCCCCTGGCATTTAATCAAAGCTGGAAAAATGCCAGTTTATGCCATTTACAGTTTATACCAGTAACAGCAATGTAATTACCCTTTTACTAAATGTGATGATCAAATGGCACTGCAAACATTTTCCCTTTAGAATCACCAGGGTTCTTTCCTGCAATAAAATGATTAGAGAAATCATAGCCAGGAAACCTAATTAAAATTAATTTTTATTAATTTGTACTGATCAGCTTTGGTCTATCTCTGCACTTCAGCTTGAACAAGAAAGAAGTAATGCTTGGAGAAACAAGGGATGGCCATATCAGTGCAGTTCGGGGGGGGATCATTTTGCTTTTAATGTAACCAAAAGAAACTAAAAATAATTTCTTAGTGAAAGTTTTGGTTTCACTTATGCTGTTCAGGCTAAAGCTGCGTATTTTTTTGCATAGATCTCAGGATCCCCGTCCTTGACATCAGCAGCTATAGCAGGGTGACATTTTTGACAAGGCTTTCAGAGCCCTTTAGGAGTGAAGATCGGCTGGCCAGAGCCTACTAAGTATGTGCAGTGCTGCTGACTTTATGAAATGGCTGCTGTGGACGGTGCTGAAGGCTTGGATCCAGTGGGGTAATTATAGAGGAAGCAGACTCTAGTGGGCGGGGAGGCAGGGGCCCCGGTAGGTAGGGATGTAGCGAACTGTTCGCCGGCGAACTTGTTCGCGCGAACATCGGCTGTTCGCGTCCGCCGCAAGTTCGCGAACGTCGCGCGACGTTCGCCAATAGGCGTTCGCGTCAAAATCGTTCGACCATTCGACCATTCGATCGCTAAAATCGAAGGATTTTCGTTCGAATCGAACGATCGAAGCCATTGGATTGAATGAAATCATTCGATCCAATGGCTTCGATCGTTCGACTCGAACGAAAATCGTTCGAACGATTACAATCCTTCGATCGTTCGAATCGAACGATTTTCGGATGATCGAAGTTCGCGAACAGTTCGCGAACTGTTCGCCAATTTTGCCGGTGTTCGCGAACACATCGGCGGCGGTTCGCTACATCCCTACCGGTAGGTTGCAGGGTGCACCAGCCAGGTCTCTCTGAAGAAGTTTTGTGGCCGGCCCAGCACCATGTCTTTATGCCATGGCCTGGACCAATGCTGTCAGGGCTGTTGAAACACTGGAAGGTACAGTAAGTGAGTTTATAAATATAGACTGTTTTAGGCTTTAGGTCTCCTTATAGATTAGAGAATGGTACAGTAAATTCAGTATATAAATATAGACATTTTCAGGCTTTAGGTCTCCTTATAGATTATGTAGGACCTACAAGCTGCATTCATCCAACATGACACAACTGTCGGATGAAGACGCAACGAGCGGCATTCATATCCGACAGTCGTGTCACAGCTTGTAGGTCCGACATTCCTGTATTATATTTGGCACATCCGTCTCATCACATCCACTTCCTCTCATTGCGTTGGATCAGAACAAGCCATACCCTGGAGTTCAGTTCAGCCCTTAGATTAGTTTTTCCCAGTGAGGGATTTATGTGAGTAGCTGGGAAGGAGACAGACTGTTTCCATGCTGAGCTGCAGCTTACCAAGTAAGCAAGTGTTCACCAAGTGACTGGAGAAAGCTACTGCGTATTGAAAGGTTAGCAGAGGACTCTGGGACTCAATACTGCTAATTGCTGTAAGTGCTGGACACATTTTATTTCTGTATACACCAATCTGGGTGTTAAGCAGAACTGCTGTTACAATGTTGAAGCCAGTGTGCTAAAGCTGTTTATTTTGTTTATAATAAAAGCCAGCCTAGCTGCATAAAACTGTCTACGGTGGCCTTCAACTCACATTTGTGTCCTAAAACCGTGCTGTGCTTATGATCCCTGCAAACCTGAATCTCACAGTATGTTTATGTAGTGGGGACTTGTGTTTTTTTGGATGATTTTTGACTTGAGGAAGGCACCCTAAGTTGCACCTGCAGGTTAGACATATCATTTATTGTTTACAGGAGCAGTCCCTTGGCAGTTTCATCCATCATCAGTTAGGGACAGATTCATCAAAATATGAGTTTAGAGCTTAAAAAACGACCAAGTGGAGTCATTCCTATGGGTTTTTTAGAACCATATTTATCAATGGGTGAAAGTTAGAACTCACCGTTTGATAAATATGGTTCTATAAATCCTACAGGAAAGTATATGAGTGGGTGAGTTTTTACTTATTAAGCTCTAAACTCACATTTTGATAAATTTGTCCCTTAGTGTCTCCTAACTGCCCAAACCAATGAAGACATCACTTTAAAGCTGGAGTGAAAAGCATGGGAGATGAAAGCTTCACTATAATTAAGGCCCAGTGGTAGGCCTACTGAACTGAAAATAATGCAATGTGACTGGGAAAAGCACAAGACAAATTACGCTTGTCAATGAAATAAGGACAAGACTTAGCAATAGAAACCAGTCTGTATATAGCACACTAAACACGCTCTTCATATTGCACAAGATGCAATATGTACATATTACACATGGCACTTGGAAACGTCTGCATACAACAGATTACATTAGAGACTGTTGTACATAACATGGAGACCAGCTGCATGTTATATGATACACTGCATTGGAGACTGCTTTGCATATTTTGTTATGTTTTATGCATCATCCTGCCTAAAACCAACCTCCTCCCAATGAATAGACAAGACAAAAAAAATTAAATAGCAATAGCAATTAATATATGTAATATATTAATTAATAGCATGTTATATTTAACATTTATATAAGCACAGTCAACATAACATGACATTTGTACAACAAACACTTTAATCCTAAATAATCCTGTAATTTCAAAGTCATCTAACTGTCCAATCAAACTTGTGCCATAATCTATGAAATTGGTCTTGCACAAACCCTCTCCCAACCAAATCCACTTATTGAGGTATATACAGTCATTTGAAAAAGTTTGGGAGCCCCTCTTAATTCTTTTGTTTCTCATTGGCTGAGCTTTCAAAGTAGCAACTTCCTTTTAATATATAACATGCCCGAAAACAGTAGTATTTCAGCAGTGACATGAAGTTTATTGGATTAACAAAAAATATGCAATATGCATCATAGCAAAATTAGGGCACCCCAACAGAGATGCTGTATTACATCAATACTTTGTTGAGCCTCCTTTTGCAAATGTAACAGCCTCTAGATGCCCCCTTTAGCCTTTGATGAGTGTCTGGATTGTGAATGGCGATATTTTTGACCATTCGTCCATACAAAATCTCTCCAGTTCAGTTAAATTTGATGGCTGCAGAGCATGGGCTGCTTCATATCATTCCATAGATTTTTCTTTCATATTCAAGTTGGGGGACTGTGACGGCTATTCCAGAATATTGTACTTCTCCCTCTGCATAAATTCCTTTGTAGATTTCGAAAGTGTCTTAAGGGTCATTGTCTTTTTGGAATATCCAACCCCTGTGTAACTGCTCACAACTTTGTGACTGATGCTTGAACATTATCCTGAAGAATTTGTTGATATTGGGTTGAATTCATCCGATCCTTAACAAAGGCCACAGTCCCTGAACTAGCCACTAGCCACTAGCCCCACAGCATGATGGACCCTCCACCAAATTTGACAGTAGGTAGCAGGTGTTTTTCTTGGAATGCAGTGTTAATCTTCGCCATGCAAAGCAGTTTTTGTTATGACCAAATAACTAAATTTTTGTCTCATCAGTACAAAGCACTTTGTTCAAAAATGACTGTGGCTTGTCTAAATGAGCTTTTGCATATAACAAGCGACTCTGTTTGTGGTGTGATTACAGAAAGGGCTTCTTTCTCACCACCCTGCCATACAGATGTACTTTGTGCAAATTGTGCTGAATTGTAGAACAATGTACAGATACACAATCTGCAGCAAGATGTTCTTGCAGGTCTTTGGAGGTGATCTTTGGGTTGTCTGTAACCATTCTCACAATCCTCCACATGTGCCGCTCCTGTATTTTTCTTGGCCTGCTAGACCTGGGTTTTACAGCAACTGTGCCTGCTTCCATTTTCTGATTCCTTACAGTTGACTGACAGTATAAACATCTGAGATTTTGTAGCCTTCCCTTAAACCATGATACTGAACAATCTTTGTTTTCAGATCTTTTGAGAGTTGCTTGGAGGATTGCATGTTGTTACTCTTCCTAGGAGAGTCAAACAGAAGCACAACTTGCTATTGGCCACCTTAAATACCTTTTCTCATGATTGGACATACCTGCCTATGAAGTTCAAGGCGTAAAGAGCTAATCCAACCAATTTGGAGTTGGCAGTAATCAGTATTAAGCAGTTACATGCATTCAAATTAGCAAAATTACAACCAGTTTTTACATTTGATTTAATTTCATACAATTGAATGCTTCACTAAAAATCTTTGTTCAGAAAACATCCCAGTACTCCTGGGTTCTTGGGAAATGAAAGACATAGCACTGTTATCATTTTTGTTGAAAGCGGAGTAAATTATTATGCAGCCTGAGAGGGGTTTTCAAACTTTTTTATATGACTGTATCATTCACTCTTGCCAGTCAATGTGAGCCCATATACCATTGGTTATGCATAGTGATGAGTGAATCTGTCTTGTTTAGCGTTTATGCTCAACAACTTCCATGACTGGTGAAAAAAAGCACTTATCACTAGTTGTACATTCTGCCCCTTTTCTTTCTGCATCTCTGTGATAAAAAAAAAGACAACGTGGACTGTTTGGCAAGAGGCAGCATGGGGTCTTTAGCTCCGTCAGTCCTGTTATATATTTGCCAGTGGCTGAGAGGACAGGCCTCAAAAACCTGTTTGTTGGATCAAGATCCAACGGAATGGATCAGCTGGCCTCTACATTCAGCAGAATGTAGAACAGAAGATCACTCAGTGCTTAGTACAGCAAATTAGAATTACAAGGCAGAAGCAGTACAGTCCATTCCCCTTTTAAATTATGTTAATCCCCTCTCTTCCAAATTGTGCTAACATGGCAGCTCTACTTTGTATCTAACAATAAATATAGATTAGACCAATGTCTTGTGTTCATAAAAATTGTATTCATCATATTTGTATGAACTTTAGGTGCTGGTTTATAGACTTGGATGGGTTTAAGAATAAATAGTGAAGATGAGAGGGAAACGTTACATTGTGACCTAGGGACAGTATAATGTAGGTCTGGGAAATACATGTGAAATGCACAGTAATGCAACAGACCATTTAATGCTTCAAAGAAATAACTCTGCATTGGGGTTTATGTAACAGTCACTGGGTGGTCAAAGCACAAAGTATCTCTGGGCAGTTTATTAAATGTCAAGAGCAGACTTGCTTTCATGACTATACAGAACTCTGTGTACAAACCCCCTACACTTGTCACAGCTTTAAAGCAAATACAAATCACCAGGGAAAGTATTGCATTAATGGCATTGTGACAGGGCCCTAAGGCAGCGCATGAGCCAAGATATAATGTACCATTACATGAGGTTTTCTTATACCTGCCAGCAAAGCTGACATCCCCAGAGCATGAAGCAGTTGCCTAAGGGCACTGACAGTGCCCAGCGTGTAATGTGCTGAATCAGAATGATCCACCACCAAGAGGTTATGGCAAATAAATGCAGGGAATAGATATTTGATTTATGGGCACAGCGCTATGGGGTGCCGTTTGTCCATTCTGTGAAGCAACACTCAAATTCATGAACCAATAAGAACAAAGCATATTGTCATATAACAAACAAGATGAGAAGTTGCCAGCTCTGCTCCACATGGCTGCATCATCCCTAAGGCATAGTATGTGGCCTGCTATAGAGGACACCCTCTAATGTCCCCTCTGCTACATAGTAATAAACATTAACAAACATTTCCTAAAAGGGCTGCTGTTAAACACTACAGGTTCATAATTGATAATTTTTACAAATGGCTGAGAAATATAATGTTGCACTTATAATGATAATGCATAAGAGTTCATAGGCACCATCTTCTTATTTTTCTTCGGTCTTCATCAGGTCTTCTTCTGGCGCTTCGGCAATTATCATGACTTTCGGCACATGCACAGTTGACTGCTCCAACTGCGCATTCACTGATACGGAAATACTTCCCAATGAGGGAGGGGGGTCTATGCAGGGTAGGGGGTAGGGTTTACTTCTCCTTTAATAAGGACTGGGCCGGCAGGGCACAAGAAGTAAACCCCAGGCAGGCACCCTTGACTGCACAGCCCCTTGAAAGATTTGCAGTAAGGAGGCAAGTATTATGCAATGTCAGACACATACGAGTGTGGTGGGGGGTGTGGGAGGTGCGTACCTCAGGGGGTCCTTGTAGATTCTGAGGAAGGGCCTTCAAGTTGTGGCCCCAGTGGGCCACCTCTGCACAAGTTCAACACTGGTTAATAATAACGGGGTGGTCTCCTAATGATTAGTAATGTGTTTTTTTAAATTGAATATTGCCACGCTTTTTAACCAGCCATGTAAAAACAACATAGTTAGCAGTTAAAGGTTTAAATCATTGCTATATCCTCATAGTAAATGTTTATGCTGAATCATGCAGACTTGTGCTGTTCAATCCAACAGTACATAAAATACCAATTTTTCAACAGGAGAAGGACAAAACAGGGTAATGGGTAACATTGGGGTACTTCAATCAGGGTAGAGAGGCTCCTACATGGAACAGTGTGATTCACAAGTCAAGAATTGGTTTGGGTTGTGGGGAAGTGAGAAGGTAAAATGTACTGCTAAATTCTTCTATTTATGCTATTTTGCACAAAAATTGTCCCCTTTGTGTTACAGCAGCTTTCTGAATTGTATTATTGCAATCTTCTAACCTGGGGAGGCAGATGGGCTGTAGTACAACTCCCAGCTCTCTTCAACATATAATTAAGGGTTAAAGAAAGCAGGGAGTTTAGTATCATATCATCTAGGGACCCAAGGCTAAGACACAAGGGATTTAAAGTGACCCAAGTACAGGGGACAAGACGGCAGGTAACAGGGTTAGGCGGTGATTGAAAATGACTCAAAATAACTGCAACTGGCTAATTTATAGCAAATAAAGTACCTCTTATTGTAATATATAAGGATATTATAAGTTACTGAGGAGTTACATGACCATATAAAAGCACAAGACCGAAGGTCGAGTGTTTTTATACAGGTCATGGAACTCATACAGTATTTTGCAATGGGGGGTACTTTATTATAATACACAAGTTTCAGTGAGTCGTGACACAAATGAGATTACTAAGCTTTGTTTATATATATAATTCACAGGATATTCATGGCTCTTGTGTAAAATGGATAGATAGATATGCAAATTAGGGGCAGAGAGGGAAATCACGTGACTTTTTGTCACAAAACAAGGAATAAAAATGTTTCCCCCTTCCCACCCCTAATTTGCATATGCAAATTAGGATTCGGTTCGGTATTCGCTGAATCCTTTGTGAAGGATTCGGGGGTTCGGCCAAATCCAAAATAGTGGATTCGGTGCATCCCTAATAGATAGATGGATAGATAGATAGATAGATAGATAGATAGATAGATATAGAGAGAGACGGACAGACCGTGTGTAAGTTGCATGCAGCATATTCAGAGTAGGGGTTCTGTCAATTCCAGAGCATTTGCATCTACTATACTAGGCACAAGTCTGGGGTGCAGTTGCAGTCTGGGTCTGCTGTATGGCTGTTATGCCATTGATTGTATATTAAAGAAGCAGCAGATTAGTGCCTGTTTAATGAAAGGATGTCAGAAATATGCATTGAATTTTCAATGGTGTAACTTATGTCGGTTTTATGCAATTTTTTTGGTGATATGTGGCAAATTGTCCCTACATGTACTGCATAACATGGACAGGGCAGTACAGAGAATGGAGGCCAGGGCACTCCAACTGCTGGCATGTGAGTATTGACAGTATGTGAGTAATCTGTGCACCGTCAGGACTGTATTTACATCCGATGCTGCCCTAGGCATCACACATAAATACGCCACCTACGTCGTGCATCGAGAGTATGACGTCAGCACATCATTCACATGACATCAGCGCATTGTGCACATGACGTCACACACACGGACGTCACAGAAACCAGCCTGGCCTCCTACCGATCACCCCCAGCTTTTTTACCGGATTTTCCAATGGAAATCCATGGAAGTGGCTGGGCTATTTTTTTTTTTTATAGAATCGAGGGCCACCCCCCATAACCTGCCACCCTGGGCATAAGCCCTTGGGTGCCTTAATATAAATATGGCCCTGTGCACGAGCAATAAATAGCTATATAGTTCACTGAAGACCAGACTGCATAACCAGGTTTAATGTAGTGACATGGAGTTCTACAGCCCTGTCTACAGCGACAGTGTTTGCATGTACAGTACAGTGGAAATATGTACAGTTAGGTGCATAAATCATTGGACAGAGACAACTTTTTCCTTATTTTGGTTCTGTACATTACCACAATATATTTTCAACAACTCAGATGCAGTTGGACTGCAGACTTTCACCTTTAGTTTAGTGGGTTGAACAAAAAGATTGCATAAAAATTTGAGGAACTAAAGCCTTTTTTTTAACACAATCACTTCATTTCAGGGGTTCAAAAGCAATTGGATAATGGACTCAAAGGCAATTTCATGGGCAGGTGTGGGAAATTCCTGTATTATTTCATTATCAATGAAGCAGATAAAAGCCCTGGAGTTGATTTGAGGGGGTGCTTGTATGTGGAAGATTTTGCTGTGAACAGACATGTGGTCAAAGGAGCTCTCCATGCAGTTGAAACAAGCCATTCTTAAGCAGAAAAAACCCATCCGAGAAATTGCTACAATATTAGGAGTGGCAAAATCTACAGTTTGGTACATCATGAGAAAGAAAGCACTGGTGAACTCAGCAACGCAAAAAGACCTGGACATCCACAGAAGTCAACAGTAGTGAATGATCACAGAATAATTTCCATGGTGAAGAGAAACCCCTTCACAACAGCCTGGTAGCCAGGGTAACCAGTCACTGTAAACCAAGAGAGCTGAAAAGCAGGAAGTAGTGTGCTGACTGATATATTATACATCCAATCACTCCAGCCATTATACATTACATTTTTGGCTAACTAACTATAATAGCAACATTTTTTATTTTGCACAGTCTATTTATTTACCCAGTTTTTATTTTTACACTGAACAATTCCTTTAATATGTATGTAAAGTCAGTAGGTAGAAAAGTGCACTCTAATTAGGGTTTAGCAGGGAAAGGGGGTCCTTATTAGGGCTCTGAGGTGTGAAACAAGTGAACAACACTCTCCAGGAGGTAGGCGTATTGATATCCAAGTTTACCATAAAGAGAAGACTGCATGAAAGTAAATACAGAGGGTGAACTGCAAGGTGCAAGCCACTCATAAGCATCAAGAATAGAAAGGCTAGGTTGGACTTTGCTTAAAAAAACATTCCAGCACAGTTCTGGAAAAACATTCTTTGGACAGATGAAACCAAGATCAACCTCTACCAGGATGATTGCTCATGATCCAAAGCATACCACATCATCTATAAAACATGGCAGAGGCAGTATGATGGCTTGGGCGTGCATGGCTGCCAGTGGCACTGGGACACTAGTGTTTATCAATGATGTGACACAGGACAGAAGCAGCCAAATGAATTCTGAGGTGTTCAGAAAAATGCTGTCTGCTCAAATCCAAATTGATTGGGAGGCGTTCCATGATGACCCAAAACATCCAGCCAAAGCAACCCAGGAGTTTATTAAAGCAAAGAAGTGGAATATTCTTAAAATTGAGCATGTATTTCACTTGTTGAAGATTAAACTTCAGACAGAAAGCCTGGCATACAAACAACACCTGAAAGTTGCTGCAGTAAAGGGCAGAGCATTAAAAAGGAGGAAACCCAGAACCCGGTGATGTTCATGAGTTCAAGACTTCAGACTGTCATTGCCAGCAAAGGGTTTTCAGCCAACTATTAGAAATGAACATTTTATTTTCAGTTTTTTAATTTGTCCAATTGCTTTTGAGACCCTGAAATTAATTGATTGTATTAAAAAAGGCTTTAGTTCCTCACATTTATATGCATTATTTTTTTTCAACCCACTGAATTAAAGCTGAAAGTCTACAGTTCAACTGCATCTGAGTTGTTTCATTTAAAATTCATTACGGTAATGTACAGAACCAAAATTTGAAAAAGTTGTCTCTGTCCAAAGATTTATGGACCTAACTGTATACTTGTCTCTCCTCTGTGCTATTCTGTGCGAGGAGGGGAGGACTCCCGACCCCTTTGAGCTGACAGGAAGAAGGAAGTGCTGGGAGAGAGAAGCAGCAGAATGAAAGCAAGGTGCTGCTGAGTCCCAGAGATTAAAGGAACAGTTCAGTGTGAAAAACTGTGTAAAGAGATGGGCTGTGCAAAATAAAAAATGTTTCTAATATAGTTAGTTAGCCAAATATGTAATATGTAAAGGCTGGAGTGAACAGATGTCTAATAAAACAGCCAGAATCCTACTTCCTGCTTTTCAGCTCTATAACTCTGAGTTAGTCAGCGACTTGAAGGGGGGCCACATGGTACATTTCTGTTCAGTGAGTTTGCAATTGATCCTCAGCATTCAGCTCAGATTCAACTAACTATATTAGCAACATTTTTTATTTTGCACAGCCTATTTATTTACCCAGTTTTGATTTTTACACTGAACAATTCCTTTAATATGTATGTAAAGTCAGTAGGTAGAAAAGTGCACTCTAATTAGGGTTTAGCAGGGAAAGGGGGGTCCTTATTAGGGCTCTGAGGTGCAAAGTGTGATCTTGTCAGGGCACGGAAAGCTAAAGGGACTCCTTCTCAGCACTCTAAAGAAACTGGCACATAAGTGGGACCAACCCCCCCCCCCTCAGAAGCTCAGAGATAAAACCATCTGAAATATGTAAAGTTCATCCTGGCTGGCAGGCTGTATGAATCATTATTCATGTTATTTAAACAGTGACCTGCAAATAAATCCTGTGTGTATGTGATTACAGATCAGAGAGGTTTCCAGGGACGGGTATCACAGCCCAGTCTGTCCAGTCTGTCCTGACCCTGAGTGGAAATTGTGATTGAACAACACCACTCAAATTATTTTAATTGTCTTTATTGTAGACTTCTGGGCATCACAGCAACGTTTCAGGCCTCAATTGGCCTTTTATCAAGCTTGATAAAAGGCCATTTAAGGCCTGAAACGTTGCACTTTTTAACAAACAGATTTATCGTGGTCCCCAGCTGACTGAAAATTTCAGATTTAGACCAAGATGACAAGCAATAGTAGCCTCTATATGTATTGCAAAGTGGCACTAATTTAGCCATTTGTAGCAATAAGCTCTTCAGATGAGAGGTACCCTTCTTAGAGAATATTTGTCTGTTTTCTACAAACTCTGTACCTGATGGGTTTTGTTAAATTTTCAGGAAAATATATATTTGTATGTTTTGAATTTCGTATGCATGTTTTTTTTCTTGTGCATGTGTGTTACATACTGCACATGCAAACAGAATAATGAATTAATAATACACTTACCCTAAGCCCCCTGTTCTGGTAACTTTGTGAAATACAGTCTGCTACCCCTTTATATTTTAGTGGAATGTATACCATCTGCCTGAAGATGACTTTTTATTTCATTCATGGATGTTGCTGTCCCCCAGGATAACGCCCCTAGGGTAGAAAAAAATAAAAAAGAGAAAATGTTATCATACTATCTGTGCTTTTTAATTTTAGTGGACAATCTTCATGTCAGCACACAGGTTAGTACTTTCTCCCATCAGAGGGTAAGTGACCAAAGATTTAAATGCCCTATGCTCTTTCAGAATGCATAGTATCTGACCAATCAGCCTGCATGTACTGCACACTTATATGGCACCTTCCAACAGTTCCTCTTCACTTCTTTGTCTGGTAATGCAACATGCACTTCCCGGATACTGTCGGAGCATGGGGAAACAGCAGGCCATCTTATTGGGGAAACATACTCATTTTTAACTGATTTCTATCTAACATTTATTTTTACAGAAACAGGTAGTATGTAAGCATAGTTTATGCTCATAATGCATATGTGCATTATAGCACAGGGATGTACCATATTCCATATAAAAGGTTTAGCTTGATTCAAAACTATTTCTATTTGCAAAACAATTCAAACATATCTGTTATATTTACATTTGGGAGTATAGGAGCAAAATTTGGGAATGGTTCTTGCAACAATATTTACATAATTGCATTATCAACCATTTTCAGATGTCCATCCTTCCCTTCCTTTTTAATGTCACTATGATACAACAAAGCAACAAAGAAGAGAGTGGGCTGAACAATGGAAATTTAGTCAAGGCTGAATCTGCAGCCTATTCTAAATCTAGAGAAAGCAACATTTTGGTACATTCAACCTTAAAATTCCTATTTGACAAATTGAAAGTGAACAAAATTAAAGGAGTTTTTGCAAAAAAAAGTATGTGTATTATCCTAGAAGATGAGGATTACTTTATTTATTGTTTGATTAATTATATGTGTTTCAGTAGAAGCACATTGTGGCAGATTTACTAAAGAGCAAAGTGGGGGTTTTTTCGGGAAAATTCACCAAAATGACATTCGCAGGGACATTGCCAATTTAAAAGGCAAAGCGAGCAATTTGCTAGCAAAAAAGCTCAGTGCTAGTTAAGTTTCGCTCTGTGTCGCCAGGCAAATTTTCTCTCAGACGAGTTATTGTTACCTCGCGAATTTATAAAAGTGTGAACTTTCAAATCTGTTACCCTTTTCACCAGAGTCTGTTTCACAAGGTTATACCTGGCAAATTGATAAGATGCAACTACATCCTCAACATTATTATGTCACTGACATCATATCCTGTATGCCAAAAACAATTATTAAAAAAAAAAGACAAAACGCTGGGGGTTTTTCATATTTTAATGTGGAATTATGTTTAAAAGTTGTAACTGTTAAATATTTTTTAGGATAGGCTCATGTCTATGACAATAGAGGATCTCTTTTCTATTTATTTTACTTCCTATTACTTCCATTTTTAATAAGTGACCATTTCCAGCAATTTTACCAATTTCTACCCAATATATTTAAATTTACGTAAGCATAAACATGTTAACAAAGTTTCGAAAGAAAGTAACACTAGAGAAAATTCACTTTGAAATGTTCGTGCTGACAAAGAGTGCATCTTCCGAAATGAAACTTCGTATTTTGATCAATATGCGTATTAGCTGCTAAATAACGTCTGGTGAAGTTGAACGAATTATGGCAAAGTTTCCCAAAGTGAAAATTCTCCTTTTAGTAAATTTGCCACAAAGTGCATATTATTGAAATTATAGGAAGTTCTTTCCTGCTTTTACTTCTACATATATAATATTGCATTGCTGTCATTGAAGGTGCCATCCAATCAGCTATCCAAATCAGAATTAACACATGGCAAGCAATTTTTTAAAAAATCTTTATTTAATAATATGCAAGTCTATTGTGATGCTAAAATCTATAATTGATGTCAGAACCCAATCAAAATCCAGAACTGCAGTTCCACCCAATGATCTTTGCTGCACTGCACGAGTCTTAAATAAACACAGGATGAAATATTTATTGCCAGTGAGATTTGTTTGACTTTTCAACTAACGTTTCACATTCATTCGTATTTGTTTAATAGAAATAGCTTTTTAAATATGGTATCATCATAAATGTGCACACTCTGAGGGGAAGATTTATCAAGAGTTGAATTTCGAGTTTTTTTGACGGATTTTCGGATTTTGACTTTTTCCATCCTCAGGGTATAATAGATCCTGAAAAAATTGTGGGTTTTTTTCACAAAAAATTTGGATTTTATACTAAAAAAAACAGGTTTTTGCCATCCGGAGTTTAGTAAATAACCCCCTATATTTGCACACAATGACAGTAACTTTAAGAGACAAATTTCCATTTTTTAATTCCCGACACTAAAAGTTGGAAGCACAGAGCTGGGGGGGGGGGGGCAGTAGCCCCTTAAACGCGCCTGGAATTAAAATAAATATACTGATAAATAAGACACACTGAGGTGCCTTTATTAACATTGGGCAAATTTGTTCCAGGGCCCTAACTGATTAGCCAGACATTGATTTGTGGAGAATTTTCCCCACTGGTAAATTTTCTTTTTGCAAAAACACAGCTATAATTTGGAGCTAAAAACTGCTGCAAAAACTCATGAAAATATGCCCTTTAATGCATTAAGTGAGAAAAAAACTTGAGAAAAAAATCACTGATGAGTCCTTTGGAGTAAGAAAATGACCATGAACTTTCATGCATGTGATGTGAGAAAAAACTTGAGAAAAAAACATCCATACTGTAGACTTCAATGTGTTTCAAAAATGTTTTAGTGAAACAAAATAGGACAGATTCTCTCATTACTACCATCAGTAAATAGCATTCATCAGTCTGATGCAGGTAGAATAATGAACTTGTTGGGTTATTGCACTGGGACAAATTTGTAAGTAGTAAATGATAACCAAATATGCAGAAGGACCTGTGCTAATATAGTATCCTGAATGTGTATTTAAATTCAGAATGAGTGTAAACCCTGCCTAGAAACAATGTACTGTACAGTGTGTTTTGGAAAAAGCCATGGGCAGGCTCATAGGGAGGTTACTAGTAGGTAAGGTAAATTAAGGTTAATCTCATTTTCATATGAGTGGAAAAATACAGGAGTTGCCGTCTCTATATCTTGTCAACAGGAGGCACTTGATACTGGCATGGTTGCAGAGCCGGGCCAGGGCAGCCAGGCGTCCTAGGCAACCTGTCCTGCTCGGCACCAGCTGAGTGCTCGCAGGCGAATTTGTGCTTGCGCATGCCGATTAAAACTTGTGCACACATGCACAAAATGGAGCACTCTTGTGTGTACAAATGAAGCGCAATCAGAGCATGCACAGGAGTGCAAAGGATGAAGTAAATACATCAATAGTCAGGGAGATCGGATATGGGGTAGGCAACAGAGAAGGTACATGCCTGGCGCCCCGCCAGCTTTGCACCCTAGGCACATGCCTACTCTGCCTACCTCTAGTTCCGGCCCTGCATAGTTGTCTACAGCCATTTACAATTGTGGCATGATCATCAGTTAAGCCCAGTGGCGATTCTGGGGCTGCTGCCGCCCCCCCCCCCTCTCCCGCTGGCCCTTGTTAAGCCTCCCTCTGACAGCATGCCATTACTATAGTATTTCTCATACATTTATTGCAGCCTGTATTTTATCAAAGGGCAGGGGCACACGGCAGATTTGTGGGGGAGATTTAGTCGCCTGGCGATTAATTGGCTCTTCTTCAGGGCGACAATCTCCCTGAAGTGCCTTCCCCCTGCTTAAATGAAAAATCGCCTGAGCCAATACACTCGCGGCACTTCGATTTCCGAAGCCATCCAAAGTTTCTTCGTGAGGCAACTTTGGGCGACTTCCGAAATCAAAGCGCAGGCGTTTTCTCATTATAGCTGGCAGAAGGCAGTTTGGGGCGATTGTCACCCCGTAGAAGAGGTGATTAGTCGCCAGGCAACTAAATCTCCCCGAATCTGCCCGTGTGCCCCTGCCCAAATAGGCTCATTTTTTTTTTTAAAGGTAAAATGTTATTGTTTTATAACACATTAAACATAAAACAAAGTATATGCCGTAAATGCAGTTGAGTTATCATTACAGAGCTTGGAATAAAACGTTTACATACCAATTTGTTTAGTAATTTGATTGATACACTCAAGAATTAAAACACCGTTCAAACAGTCGTACAGTGATATGTAAATTTTGCCTCCAAGATTCCAATCATCAACATATTGGACAGTAATATCAGGTATTAAATAGAATTAAGGATTTATTTATTTTACAGTATAAATATACGTTTCTGTTCATGTTCGGGAGCCCTGACCCCCCAAGTCCCACTTCCCACCATGGACTCCATATCTTCTCAAATCTTTTCAGTGAGCCTCTGGCTAGTAAGGTGAGTTTAATGAGAGGCAGATTCTGATTCACCAATGTTATCCAGTTTTGTACCGTGGCCGGTTGGGGACCCATCCATGCCATCACAATTACTTTCTTAGCATAGTACAACAGTGTACGGTATCTAATTCTGGCATGATTAGTATATATGATTTCATCTATGACTCCCAATATGAACACCTGTGGGGTCAGCAGCCTAGGGAAATCTAATTTATCTGCTAAGATATCCATGACTTCGGTCCAAAATGTGGAGACTGGTGGACACGACCAAGCCATGTGTAAAAAGGTGGCCCCTTCAGCCCCACACCTATGACATCTTTCAGTTGGATTATTTCCCATGGCTTTTAATCGCACAGGGGTGATATAGAATTGATGAAGCCATTTAAATTGAACTAATTTGTCGCGTATAGAGTAAAGATGACCATAACCTTTGTCTGTTGCTTCCTCCCACTCCTCGTCTTCGAGGTCTGGGATGTCAGCTAGCCATTTTTGATATGCTGCCTTAAATGGAGGGGGGCACGTTTGTTACAAGGATTTATATAAGGTGGATGTAGGTTTGGTTATGGTAGGAGACCATAACACAGTTTCAAATTGTGGTTGTGAGGTTTGTATTTCAGATCCTCCAAATTGTGCTAGAAATACTTGCCGCAGTTGGAAATACCTAAAGTGAGATAGATTGGGCTCCGCAAGTTTTTCTTTAAAGAACTCATATGAGCCAAGCTTGGCACCATCTAGGACATCCTGTAATCGCCTAATGTGTTTACATGGCCAGTAGAGGAAATCGGGGAATTTATGGAATTGGGGACGACGGGAGTTGGCCCACAACGGGACATTGGGTGTTAAGATGGGGGAGTTCTTTGGATACAGCTTGAGTGCCAAATTCCAGGCCTTCCTTGGGGTTGTTATGACTGCTGGGAGTTTGTCATGATCTGCGGTCGCTCTATACGGCAGGTGCCGGAGTCCCTCCCATGACCCCACACCAAGCGCTTGTAACGTTGTATTGGGGTTATAGGGATCAGGTTCGAACCACCATTTAACATAGTGCAATTGACTGGCTAGTCCCCCATCTTTCGTGGCGGGGGTAAGTTTCCGCCATGCCTACCTGGGCCAAATAGGCTCATTTAATCATAATCTGCCACTTTGCACTCAATCGCACTCAATCGCAGCAGAGCAGTAAAAAAATATGTTTCTCATTATTAAAGGGGTGGTTCACAAAGCTAAAGGCCAGCTCTAAGTAACTTTTCAATTGGTCTTAATTATTTTTTAATTCAGACCCTCTCCTATTCTTATTCCAGTCTCGTATTTAAATCAATGCATGGTTGCTAGGGTAATTCGGACCAGATTGCTGAAATTGCAAACTGGAGAGCTGCGAATAAAAAGCTAAATAACTCAAAAAACATAAATAATAAAAAATTAAAACCAATTGCAAATTGTCTCAGAATAAAACTCCTTATTTCTTACTAAAAGTTAACTCAAGATGAACAACAAGATGAACTATTTAGGCAGTTTACTATCTTGTGCACCCATTTGAAAATATTTGTCTGTCTAATTTTATCCTATTTGTTTCCAAAATCAGGTAACTTCAGACATTACATGTAGTGCTTGAGATGCTTTATGTAACAGGGAAAGTATATCTTAACTGTGTCCAGCAGGTGTCCCACAATAACACTAGCAGCTCCTGCAGACAAAATAAAAGTATTTATTAAGCAGAAATGTATTCGATTGTAATGGAAATGTCTCTGCTGCTGCTTTGTACTTTATTTAATTGCTCAGCAAATCTCATAGTACATAGTAAGTTAGGTTGAAAAAAGACACACATCCAGTCAAGTTCAATCTTTTAAGTCTATATATAACCTACCTAACTGCTAGTTCATTCAGAGGAAGGCAAAAAAACCCATCTGAAGTCTCTCCAATTTGCCTCAGAGTGGAAAAAATTCCTTCCTGACTCCAAAATGGCAATCGGGCCGGTCCCTGGATCAACTTGTACTAAGAGCTATCTTCCATAACCCTGTATTCCCTTACTTGCTAAAAATCCATCCAACCTCTACATTTTTTTTAACATAAAGACTATAGATTTTAAAGTTGAGAAATGAGTTATTGGAAATGTCACAATAATTGTGTTGGTTCTCATACATTAATTGTATGCGGTTTGATGAAATGCAATATCGTCATTTGATATCTTCACAATCATTTGGTGTGTCAGCTCCCACCCCTTCTCCAGTTACATCTCACTGGCATCTAGCTATTATCCTTCCACGCTGGGCCGGATTTACATAGTGGACGCCCCTAGGCCCATTGCCGTTTGTCCCCTCCCCTTTTTTCGTGCAAATTTTCATCATCTGGACCAATGTGGGTGTGGTTGGGCAGCATGTCACACGCCAGCGCGCATGCGCACATAAATCAAGAAGGAACATGACGCACACACCCTAACCATTCCCCTTTTGTGGCCCAGAGGAGCAGTGTGGCGGGCGTCCCTGCCGAGGGGGCTGCAGGCGTCCCTGCAGACCCCCTCCCGCTAGACCACCAGGTATAGTTGTTACAATATACAGCACAAGAATTTGGTCCTCTTACCTGCCTGCAGGCCCAGGGTGGAGCATAATACAAAACAATGGATTTTTAGTCAAGTTTAATATGAACTCTCACGGCAATAGAAACATTTTTCTCAAATTAAAAAATGAGGAGCAATTATGTCCATTGTCAATGGTATAACTACATCCCCTGGGCAATCACTCCTCCTGCCCCATGTTAGTTACCCTACTGTAAATAATCAAATTACAGCATTTAATACAAGGACTTATTATACGGATAAAATACTAGTGGTGCAAATACTACAAGACATGTTTCAGATAATTTAAGCATTAAGTAAACCCAATAGGATTGTTTTGCTTTCAAAGTACAGTACAAGGTACTGTTTTATTATTAAAGTGAAAAAGACAATCATTTTTAAAAACATGAATTAATTGTTTATAATATAGTCTATGGGAGATGGCCTTCCCATAATTTGGAGTTTTCTGGAGAACGGGTTTCTGGATAAAGGATCCTATACCTGCTATAGATTTTTGCAAAACGTATTTGCTCATTGCTGTCAGATTCTGCGCGAGAGAGCACACAGACCATTACAAAAGAGTTATTTAAGGTAAAAGATGGTAAAACTTAAATATTTATTGAACTATGTAGGCCATTTTAATATGCTCATAACATTATCTTTGAGAATATATAGTATAGCCCCCCTTATTTAAAATTAAAAGTTACACAGGGAACAATAATACAAGCAGGTACCCCATGGCACTATTACCTGATATAAAAAATCTGTGGTACAGATTATATTAAAAAAAGATTGCCATTCAAAGAAGTCCCTTGATGGCCTTCAGTTGAAAAGCTTCGCTCTCGACAATAAGAAGTACTGCAACTCCCTGCATAGAGTAAAAGGACATCTAACAGGTCCATGGAGAGAAAAATAGGGAGGTACAGGAGTTGCACTGGTACATAGACTATTCTTTAGCATCATATATCTTATTCAGTGGACATGTGTGAATGGGGAGCCTATGGGGAGCTTCCCCATAGGCTAACATTGGTGCTCGGTAGGTTTTAGGTGGTCGAAGTTTTTTTTAAAGAGACAGTACTTCGACTATCGAATGGTCGAATGGTCGAATAGTCGAACGATTTTTAGTTTGAATGGTTCGATTCGAAGTCGAAGGTCGAAGTAGCCAATTCAATGGTCGAAGTAGCCAAAATAAAACTTTGAAATTCAAAGGTTTTTTTTTATTCTAATCCTTCACTCAAACTTAGTAAATGTGCCCCTTAGTGTCTGTTACTTAAAGTATTAATATTGTGGCACTACTAACTAATGTTCTTTTTCCTTTTTGATATGTCCAATGGAACAAATAGTTCTTGGAGTCGTGTCGGCATTGATAATCCTCTTTATCCTTTACAAAATAAGTATTGGGACCAAATAGAGAATTTAACCCAATACTATGAGGTTTAACATATCAATTTAATTTTCCTCTTTGTTTTTCTAATTAACAGCAATGAGCTAAGAATGCTGAAAGATGCAGTTGTTGAAGATATTGAAAACGGGCAGATGAGTATTTCAAAAAGTAAGATAAACATATTGGGTTTTATGCAGATTACAATATTTCTCAATTAAAATTATATATATATATATATATATATATATATATATATATATATATATATATATATATATATATATATATATATATATATACCTGTATATATATGGACCATGAGTAAAACTCTACTTTTTTCCCTTGCGGGACCTTTACATCGGAATAACTGGTCAATCACTTATCACTGGTTAATTTCTCTCATTCTTCCTGCAAATGTTTTTATTATGTGAAATATTCCTCTAGCAACTGTTATTTTTCTTTTTTTTTTTTTTAATTTTCTTTAGATATATGATTTTCATTATAAGAAGTGCAATGGTAAAACTATACTTCTTCCCACAGAGTCATCCACTGGGATTGAACAAATTGTGCACATTGTTCCAGGTAATAAAATCAAACTATTATTCTTTTAATAAAGTTAGAAAAGAATGTTGATTGTATATAATATCTCATTAGCTTCTGATTGGGCAGGATCAAATTAACTTTAGGTCGATAGGCCTAATATTAGCTTACTGAGTTACAAAGAATGCCTCTACTATGGAGAGTAATATGGCAACACATTCCCTTAAATGTAAATATGTATGCACTACCAGTATAAGTTTTTGCTTCAATTTGCATTAAAATGAAGGGAAGTGAAAAGCATTGAAAAATATGTTGTTCTTAAAAGTAGTGATATTTACAGGCAACTCTACAAGGAAGATTTAAATAACTTTGTATGTTACAGCTGATGATAAACATGCTGATGAGGCACAAACGGCTAACTTGTTCCAATGAAAGAACAAGAAAAAGAGATAGATATAAAGGATTCAATTAAAGAGGAGTCACAACAGGTCCCTATGGAAGGAGAAAAAAACCTGAAGACGAACTACAAAAAAAGGATAAACAGTCCCATAATGAGGAATGTGAGAAGGAAAAAGAACAATTTACTATTGACAAAGTTAAAAAAGCAGAGAAGGAAGAGGAAAAGAAAATCTGTGAAAACTAAAACGGGAACTAAAAAGAATAAAAAGAGGATATCTTTCTTTAATTTTGGAAAAAACAGAAAAAAGGACAGATGCAGTGGAAAGAATGTAAAAAGGGGAAGCTTGTGGACAGAGCATAAAAGAGGGCAAATAGTCCGTCTATAGTTATAATAAAATATGTTTATTGTAAAATATATATAGAGTGTCTTGTGTGTTTTTTTTTTTTTTTTTTAAAAAGAACATTACCATATCTTATATTTACAACTGTATACAACTGTAATTCCAAAATTATCCAATGGTAGGGCCATAGGTGAGGTTGATTATTTTGAGCAGTTTTACGGATGCGGCTGGAGTTTGTTCACTCAGAGTTTTTGGACTTTTATTTTCCTGTGTGTTACCCATGTCAAACTGATTGTAAATACACTACTATTACAGGATGAATGGATGGATACCTAGAGATGACAGATGATAGATAGATAGATAGATAGATAGATAGATAGATAGATAGATAGATAGATAGATAGATAGATAGATAGATGATAGATCATAGATGAAGTCAGGCCACAAGGGGACTGTTCAGTCTGAACAGCTCAGCATTTGATCCATGTAAAGAATTATCATTTGCTGAAATACATGTGGACACCCATAACAATGTTTTGTGATGTCCATATAGATTCCTATATGTGGGATGAACCACAGGAGTGGGTGACTTTGTACAGGTATGGGACCTGTTATCCAGAATGCTCGGAACCTGAGGTTTTCTGGATAATGGATCTTTCTGTAATTTGGATGCTCATACCTTAAGTCTACTAGAAAATCAAGTAAACATAAAATAAACACAATAGGCTGGGTTTGCTTCCAATAAGGATTAGTTATATCATAGTTTGGATCAAGTACAAGGTACTGAACTAGGGGTAGGCAGAGTAGGCATGTGCCTAAGGCAATTCGTGCATGCAATCTAGTGGCAATTCACGCATGCACGCTCCCAGTCAGTGCAGTGACAGCCAGGTTGCTGAGGGCACCTGGCCGCTCTGGCCTGGCTCTGAGGTACTGTTTTATTATTACAGAGAAAAGGGAAATCATTTTTAAAAACTGGGATTATTTGGATAAAATGGGGTCTATGGGAGACTTTCCTAGACAAAGCACCCTAAATATGATTGTCAGGGATCCTCCAAATAGTTTATTGCTTATTATGCATAGGTTTACCAAAGTATTTGGCATTTAGAGGCCCCAAAATGAAGTTAGCGCATACAAATATTCCTGTAGGTCACTTCAGCTAATATAAAATTATTCCTACGATCGGAGGAATAATCGTTCAAACGAACGATTAAATCCTTCGAATCGAACGATTCGAAGGATTTTAATCCATCGACCGAAGAATATTCCTTCGATAAGGAAATTGTTAGGAAGCCTATGGGGACCTTCCCCCATAGGCTAACATTGGCCTCGGTAAGTTTTAGGTGGCGAACTAGGGGGTAGAAGAAATTTTTAAAGAGACAGTACTTCGACTATCGAATGGTCGAATAGTTAAACGATTTTTAGTTCGAATCGTTTGATTCGAAGTTGAAGGTCGTAGTCGAAGGTCGAAGTAGCCCATCCGATGGTCGCAGTAGCCATATTCGACCATTCGAAATTTGAACTATTTTTCCTCTATTCCTTCACCCCTAAATTTCTACAGGGAACATAAACATTGAAGCACATTTTATTGTTGTTCTGGTTACAAATTTGGTTTCCATAGCAACCATCTGTGGCCTAGAGCCTATTCCTAACCTTCCTTACTCATTGCAATTATGGGATGGTGATAAGGATAATATGCCTTTAGCTTTACAGAAGCAAATGCTGTTAATGCTAGTATTGCTCTCTGCCTTATTTATTTGTGCTTGGGAGCACCAGCTAAACACAAATGCAAGGCTCTAGGTACAACACATACTTGTCAGGTTAGTGGGCAGAATGGCAGCAGCCATTTTGGAACTATACAATGTGCCACCAGGCCTGGATTCCGGGCCGTGGCACCACTAGGCCACTGGGTCCCAGCGTCCTACGGCTGTGTTTGTGCACCCTCCCTCTGCTCGCGCATGCGTTGCGCTGGAGATTGCAGAAGTAAGCATCCGCGTCGCTCTGTAGGTTACGGCTGTGCCACCCCAAAAACCTAGCCACCCTAGGCCTGGGCTTTTGTGGCCTCGCCGCAAATCCGGGCCTGTGTACCACTGTCAGGGCCCGAAGGTTCTGTTGTAGTGAGGACCAAGGATGAGACACAACACCAAGTTCGCAGTACAAAAGGGTTTATCAGAAGAATAGTCGTAATCAGGCAAATGGTCAATACAGGCGGCAAGAATCAGAATCGATGAAACAGGCAAGAAGTCGGTACACAGTAAACAGGAAAATCAAGAAATCACACCCAGGAACTATACGAGATAGACCTATAATTGGGCAAGGACAGAAAGGGAACATGGGAATAAATAGTCCAAAGTTGGCGCCAAAACTTGACGCAGTGACGTCATGACGCTGACGCCGGCGTCCTCACGTTGGCGTCCTGACGCCGACGCATGTTCTGACGCCGGCGTCCATTCCGTCGCCGGCGACCAATCCTGGGGCGACACGTTTCTGTCGCAGGCATATTACAACCAGGAAGAGCCGCATGGTGGAGCAGGAAGTCGCCATCTTGGATGTTTCGTGGGGTAAGTTCTTTACTTTTCATTACAACCACATGGTTCCATAATACAAGGAGGAGTTGAGAGCATGGTAATTGGTAAGCTTTTTTTCATACACAGGTTCGGGTGCCTGCCCGGTATTTTACTTGCCTAGCCAGTAATTCCAGCAAAAACCAGGACAGGTATTATAAATTTACCAGCAATGTGTTCTCCAGTAAACTTCACATAGTTCTGGACCTTTCCTGTCTTTTCAAATATATCCAATGCTGAGCACATCTATACTACAAATAAATAATATCAGAAACAATTGCAAACGATCAGGGAGTCCCTGTTTTTTTAAATATCCAATTAGTCAAACCGCACAAAAGGACTTAAACCCCGGGTAACTTAATAAAGATAGCGAGTGCGTACATTCGTGTGTGCGTTGCGCCGCCCTGCGTTTCTGCGCATGCGAGTTCATGCTAGGCCTATATCAACTCAGCTGACATACAAACAAATTGCTAGGTTATCTTAGTTCATTTCCAAGAGACCCCAGCATTATATATTTGACCCGGCTATTCCTGACTCTCTTGAACTCTGCCTGCACCCGACCTCGGCCTGATATTGACTACGAACCTAATCTGCCTGCATCTGACCTCGGCCTGACTCCGTTTACGAATCTGAGCTGCCTGCCTCAGACCCGGACCTGTTTGACCTCAGCCTTCAAACTCTTGTTAAGTCGTCCGGACTCTCCGGCCTCTTTTCACAGCGCATTCTTCCTGTTTCATCTTCAGGTTAGTCTGCCACTGGTGGAAGCTGCTTGTGAGCCCTCTTCTACAAATTGATCCGCATAAAGCCTTATAACTGGGCTGATTTTTCGTTGGGGTACAACATATACAGTCGTGACGGTTTGCACCTCAATGGAAGGGGGTCGGTGGTGCTGGGGGAAAGAATGGCTAAGAGGTTGGAGAAGTGTTTAAACTAGGCAAGGGGGGTGAGATAAAGAATTATGGGGAAGCTAGGGTAGACGGGGCAGTGGGGTTAGTAAGGGGTCATGGGGGAGGAGTGAGGGGGCATACAGTTTACCAGCTAAGGAGGTCCCTCTGTTACAAGGAAAACAGAATAATACTAACTTTACATATAATTCTCCACTAAGTAATGCAAATTTCAAAGTAAAAGTAGTAACCTCCGCTGTATGCTGGCAATTGCACGGAGTTTGTCAGGCAAAATGGTTGACCTAGAATTAATTGCATGCTCTAAAAATTATGATATAATTGGTATCACTAAGAACTGGTGGGATGAAACATGTGACTGGATTGTGAATTTAAATGGTTACACCCTTTTTAGGAGGGACCGAGGGATTAAAAAGGGTGGAGGAGTATGTTTGTATGTAAAGCCTGAATTAAAGCCATGTGCTAAATAAATAACAATAGCAGGCACTGGTGAGGGTGTAGAATCACTCTGGGTAGAGATTTTGACTGGGCAAAAGGTAACAAAAAGAATTATCATTGGTGTATGCTATAAACCACCTCGTATAAGTGTCGAGTATGAAGCCCAGCTACTCTTGCAGATACAAGCGGCTTCACAGCTGGGTAAAGTTGTTGCTATGGGTGACTTCAATTATCCAGACATTGACTGGGGTAATGGGGTTGCTAAGACAGAAAAAGCTAGTAGGTTTGTAAATATGCTGAATGACAACTTTTTATTCCAGCTCGTTCAAGAACCTACTAGGAATAACTCTCTTTTGGACCTTGTAATAACTAACAATACTGAACTCATCTCTAACATTTGTGTGGGTGAGCATTTAGGGAATAGTGATCATAACATGGTCTCCTTTGAGATTCTGTTACAGAAGTAATTCTATAAGGGAGTAACTAAAACACTATGGGGTCCGTTTACTAAAGTGCATTAAAAATATTCGCACAATATATAGACAGAATTTTCGCAAAATATGTTATCGCCAGTTTACTAACCTGCGGTAAATATAAATTTGCGAATTTTCTTGCACAAGAATAATTGTTCGCCAGTTATCGCATTCGCTGAAAATAACGCTAAGTACACATTAACGCATGGTTTACTAAACAGCGAAATGTGCTAAAGACAAAATTAACGCCAGAATATTCGCAAACTTTTACCGCCACCAATGTAGTGGCGTAAAAGTATTTTTTTCGCCAGAAAATTCTCAAGGGGAAGGAAATATCCCATAATACTTTTTATTTTACCCATCATTCTTTGCTGACAGGAGAGAGAGATCTGTAGCTATTGCTGACAGGATGTTTTGGCTTCTGCTTCTATCTGTTGCAACAGCAGCAGTTTCAGCTCAGAGGTGTATTATTGGCAGTGGGCATCACAGTCCAAGGATTCGTCAGCCTCTGCGCTTTTTTGGTTTCATTGTGATTGGCTACATTAAAATGTGCATGAAGCAAAGAGATTGACTGGTATGATTTCTTGTTCATATGATTCTATTGGCAGAAGGGTTTATATGATGCAGACATGTTTGATTGGTGTTACTCTGGTAACGTTGTTGGATGGTATAATCATCAGTCAATAAAGTTTATGAGTTTTGAAGATGCATTTCTGGCCATAAATCTCACAGTAAAAATTGCCATAATAACCGCCATAAAACAAGACTATTTTATAGCATAAATATTCGCAAAAAAACGTAATTTTTCGCCAGAAAATTCGTAACTCGCTAAAATTACCGCTAAAGTAAGCTGCTTCCTTAACATAGTTACCGCAAGTGATCGCAATGACTTCTGAGCGCATCACTGTTTAGTAAACTTAGTCGCTGCGAATATTCTGGCGTAAAAATATTCTCAGCGATAACATGCGGAAACTTAAAGTCAGATTTACCGCACTTTAGTAAATGGACCCCTAAATTTCAGACGTGCAAACTTTGACAGTATAAGGGCATCTCTGCAACATATTAAGTGGGAAATGCTTTTCACAGGGTTAAACACAGAACAAAAATGGGAAGTCTTTAAAATGCTGCTTAATAAATATACTTGTCAGTATATTCCACTTGTAAGCAAGGAACGTCGTTGCAAAGCAAAACCTTTTTGGTTCGATAGAAGCATTTGTGTTGAGGTGGGTAAGAAAAGACGTGCTTTTAAGGCTTTCAAGTTAGGTGGTACAGCCAAAACATTTATAAGGTACAAGGAGGCCAATAAATCATGCAAAGAAGCTATAAGGCAAGCTAAAATTGATATAGAAAAGGATATTGCAGCAACCTGTAAAAAAAAATCCAAAATTATTGGATATAAAATAAATAATGAAAAAAAATGAAGCAGGAAGGGGTGGGACCCTTAATATCAGAGGGGGGTCAGCTGTTTTTTTTTTTTTGAAAACAAAATAAAAGCGCAGATTCTGAACTCATATTTTTCATCTGTCTACACAAATGAGGAACCAGTAAGTGAAGGTTTCCTTCTTAACAGTACCAATTCTAGTAAAACAACTAATGATGCATGTTTCACACATGATGAAATTCAAAAGAGAATAGAACATGTTAAGATTAACAAAGGTCCGGGGCCAGATGGTATTCATCCTAGGGTAATTAGCGAGCTTAGCCCTTTGATTGCCAAACCTCTTTAATTAATTTTTCAGGATTCATTGAGATCTGGCATAGTGCTGAGAGACTAGCGAATTGCTAATGTGGTGCCTCTATTCAAAAAAGGATCCCATTCTCAGCCTCAAAACTATAGGCCAGTTAGTCTGACGTCAGTGATAGGAAAGCTTTTCGAAGGGTTAATAAAGGATAAGATACTGGACTTCATAGCAAATCATAATACTATGAGTTTGTGCCAGCATGGCTTTATGCGTAATAGATCTTGCCAGACTAACTTAATTTCTTTTTATGAGAAGGTAAGTAGAGACCTCGATTCTGGGATGGCAGTGGATGTGATTTACTTAGACTTTGCTAAAGCATTTGATACAGTGCCACACAAAAGGTTACTGGTTAAATTAAGGAAAGTTGGCCTGGAACATAGTATTTGTACCTGGATAGAGAACTGGCTAAAAGATAGACTACAAAGAGTGGGGGTAAATGGAACATTTTCTAATTGGACCAGTGTTGTTAGTGGAGTACCACAGGGCTCTGTACTAGGTCCCTTGCTTTTCAACTTGTTTATTAATGACCTGGAAGTGGGCATTGAAAGTACTGTTTCTATTTTTGCAGATGATACTAAATTGTGCAGAACTATAGGTTCCATGCAGGATACTGCCACTTTGCAGAGTGATTTGTCTAAATTGGAAAACTGGGCAGCAAACTGGAAAATGAGGTTCAATGTTGATAAATGCAAGGTTATGCACTTTGGCAAAAATAATATAAATGCAAGTTATACACTAAATGTGTGTTGGGAGTTTCCTTAAATGAGAAGGATCTAGGGGTTTTTGTAGATAACACGTTGTCTAATTCTGGGCAGCGTCATTCTGTGACTACTAAAGCAAATAAAGTTCTGTCTTGCATAAAAAGGGCATTAACTCAAGAGATGAAAACATAATTATGCCTCTTTATAGGTCCCTGGTGAGGCCTCATCTGGAGTATGCAGTGCAGTTTTGGACTCCAGTCCTTAAGAGGGATATAAATGAGCTGGAGAGAGTGCAGAGACGTGCAACTAAATTGGTTAGAGGGATGGAAGACTTAAATTATGTGGGTAGACTGTCAAGGTTGGGGTTGTTTTCTCTGGAAAAAAGGCGCTTGCGAGGGGACAAGATTACACTTTACAAGTACATTAGAGGACATTATTGACAAATAGCAGGGGACCTTTTTACCCATAAAGTGGAGGCCACCTCTTTAGACTAGAAGAAAAGAACTTTCATTTGAAGCAACGTAGGGGGTTCTTCACAGTCAGGACAGTGAGGTTGTGGAATGCACTGCCGGGTGATGTTGTGATGGCTGATTCAGTTAATGCCTTTAAGAATGGCTTGGATGATTTTTTGGACAGACATAATATCAAAGGCTATTGTGATACTAAGCTCTATAGTTAGTATAGGTATGGGTATATAGAATTTAATTAAAAGTAGGGAGGGGTATGTGTATGGATGCTGGGTTTTCATTTGGAGGGGTTGAACTTAATGGACTTTGTCTTTTTTCAACTCAACTATGTAACTATGTAACAACAGAACAATGGGAAAGTGACCAGGCAGCAGCTCCCTGACACAAGATAACAGCTCCCTGGTAGATATAGGAACAGCGCTCAATAGTAAAAATCCATGTCCCACTGCAACACCTTCAGTTACATTAAGTAGAAGAAACAACAGCCTGCCAGAAACCAGTTCCATGGTGCAGCAGTGCAGCAGTGACTCTTTCTGAAAGCACATGACCAGGAAAAACGACCTGGAGTGGCTGCCTACACATGAATATTACAACTTAAAAAATACACTTTTTGGTTCAGGAATGACATTTTACATGGTAGAGTGAATTGCTTGCAGTGTAAACAGGGTAGTTTAAAAATAAAAACCGCACCATAAAAATCATGACAGAATCCTTTTAAAGGGGGAGCTCCACACACTGGCATTACATTTGTTTTTAGGGTTTGCTTTTAATTAGATTTTTGCTGACATGATAGTAAATAAATATTGCCATTTTATTTATATTTTGGATTGATCAGTATCTTTATTAGGTTACCCAGGGGTTAAGTATTTTTGTGTGGTGTGACTAATTGGACCTTTCCTGTCTATTTGTGCCCACTCAGGAAGGAATTGGATGGGTCGGGGTATTAGCATATTGGTGGTAAACTATCTTCTTTAACCCTTAACTATCCAACTCCTGCCCAATCCGCCCACTCACACCATTGGCCCTGCCCCCTTTTCGTCCCTGGGAACTTGTCTGATCTGTAATACACATACACAGTGGAACAGTTGATGGATTTATTTGGCAGGATACAATACCTTTAAATTATAGTGATATGGGTAGCCTGCCAGCCAGGAGCAACTTCACTCAAATAACTAAGCTGATGATGATCTCTGGACTGCTTAATAGGGATGTAGCGAACCGCCGACAATGTGTTCGCGAACTCCGTTCGCGAACACCGGCAAAAAATGCGAACAGTTCGAACATCCGAAAATCATTCGATTCGAACGATCGAAGGATTTTAATCGTTCGATCGAATGATTTCCGTTCGAATCGAACGATCGAAGCCATTGGATCGAATGATTTCATTCAATCCAATGGCTTCGATCGTTCGATTCGAACGAAAATCGTTCGATTTTAGCGATCGAATGGTCGAATGGTCGAACGATTTTGACGCGAACGCCTATTGGCGAACGTTGCGCGACGTTCGCGAACTTGCGGCGGACGCGAACAGTCGAAGTTCGCGCGAACTAGTTCGCCGGCGAACAATTCGCTACATCCCTACTGCTTAAGGGAATCCCCACTTACTGTATGTGGCAGAATCCCCACTTACTGTATGTGGCAGTTGCTTCAAACTCCTGAGAAGGGCTCCCTTTGGTTTTCCCTGGCCCAAGAAGATCACGCTTTGCTCTGACAAGGACTCCCTTTCCTTCTGCACCCTAAAGAGAGCACGCTTTTCTGCCACTGGGGGTTCCCTATTAACTTTCCCACACAGAAACTCTGGGAGCATGCACACTTTGCTTGTACTCTGTTGCTTCTCTCTCCCAGCAGCACTTTCTCTCTCTTTTAAAAAAAATCACAATACAAGGCTAATTAATACAGGTATAGGATCCATTATCTGGAAATCCAAATTACAGAAAAATACATTATCCAGTAAACCACAGATCCCAAGCATTCTGGATAACAGGTCCCTTACCTGTAATTAATTCAGATTCCCAATTGGAAGCACTGAAATTTCATCTGAATTAATAGCAAACCAGGCCTGTAGCATCACTTACGATAAAAGATGTAACCTTTTTTGAATGTTGAATGTCAACCCCTAAGATTAGCTTCTCAACAGCAGCCCACATCACACAGAACATTTGCAATTCCACTGGCCCAGGCTTTCGTGGCCTCACCACAAATCCGGGATTGTTGCCATGGCTTTATTATGCCCAAAACAACACCCACTTTCCTGCAAGTCCTTTGTGGGAAGGGTACAGAATTCATCTTTTTAACATAGAATGAAGTGAGGAAGGAGGTTAAATGTCCAGCCTAAGAAGTGAGTGTAGAAATGGTTACTGTGAGTAATGCATTTTACTTGCAGCTATCTGAATGTAAGACGAAAGGCTGACATTTTTAGGAGATTAGCCGTCAGCAGTACCGCAGGTTTAGAGTTGGCGACAAATCTCCCTGAGTGCCAGCACCCTAAAAGCTAAATACTTTTAAGATTTCAAATACCCTAATGCCTTTTTACTATTTAACCCTATCTTGGCCCCCACTTAATATCTTACCATACACAGGTCCTGAATCTCCTTTATTAAATGAAATGGTACTGGGAATTCCTCTCAAAGGCAGTGGCTCCACCTGGTCCACTAGGAAACAATAATTAACCACACCATTGCAATAAAACAGATAAAACCAGTAAAACACCTGCCAAGGTTGGGGCCGGTATTACAAATTTACCGGCAATATAGTTACCTTCAGGCAATTAATTAGACAGTATGGAGACTTATTGTCAGGAAATGACATAACAGAAAAACATATCAGAACATATACTGGAATGACCTTGTATGAATCATGAAAGGTTTTTATGATATTCCATGTCACTTTAATTCATCTACATTATATATGTTAATACGTCGATTATCCCACACACAAATATACATATCCTTATCTCCTTACAACCAGCTGCCTCAGAGAGAGATGGCTTAAATTTGGAAATCCAGAAGTCAAACATGGCAATATTCTCATTTCAATCGAGATGCCGGAGAAAGGAAATGAGTGGTCTAAATTTGGTCTTTGAATTATATACCTCCTTTCTGTAAAGAGCAAACGTAGGGTTGTGTGTGGATAGCAGCTTAGTACTGGGCGAGTAGCTGCATAATAGTAATTTAAATGCAGCCTATTTATTGCATAAATGTTAAGGACTAATGCTAGATAAATGTTAAATGAGTATCACAAAATACTTGCCTAGCAACAAGTGGTGGTCTATGATGCTGAAAGTCACCACTGCCCACCCCAAACCACTTCAGTAGTGTGACTACATCTTCAAAAGTGGAGCAATGTGGCACTTTAGCAGATATAGTCACACTACTGAAGTGGCTTAGTGGGTGGGCCCAGTGGTGACATTCCACACCAAAGACTGCCTAGGGCCTGCCCTACATAACAGTCTTTCTTGTTAATTGGTAATGGAGTAGACCCCTAGGTTCTCACCAAATATAATAGTCTCCTTGTTGATTAGGTATAGGGTAGTGGAAAGTAGACCCCAGGGTCTGCCATGGGTTCCCCAATAGTTAAAAGTTTTAGGGTTCTCCCCCTACACAGTCTAGTCCCACAGTATTTTACAATGTCCCTACTGTCTGGTGTGTGCATGCACAGTTAACTGTTTGCAACAAAGAAAGGGGCGATTTTAAGATATTCACATGTGCCAGGACATCATTAATGATATTGTAACTCTTTCTTGGGCTATCCTGCCAATGAGGAGTTAAGGGTGTCCAGCTAGTGGAGTGAGCATGGGTTACATGTGAATCTACACCCAGGGCAGAGCCTTCGCCAAATGGAAGCTTCCCCTTTAAGATGTAAAACTACAATCTACAGGCTAATTAGTGCAAAAGTAGATGAATTGGACGCCAGGAGGTTCTTGGATAATAAAACAAGGGAATAGGTTTATTATGCACAAAAGCAAATGACCTCAGGTTTACTCACAAATACTTGTAGGATACAGCAGATGGAATCAAAGTAAAGATCACAGTCAGACAGATGTGACTCCTTGAGGTATCAGCAGACAGGTGTACATCAATTCCCATTTAACCGACGTTGCCAGTGAGGGGATCGGGATCGATCAGGTAGGGTACAAGCAGTCCTTTGCTAACCTAGATGCCTATCAACTGAGTTCCCTGCTCTAAAGGCAAGCAGGCCTTGTGGGAAAGCTACTTCCTTCTACAAATCCTGGTCCCCGGCTTAAGCACCAAAGGTGTCAGATCCCTTTGGGGTAAATGTAGGGTTGCCATCTTTAGGTCTGGCTGAGACCGGGCGGGGGGACGGGCCTGTGACATCAGTGGGCGGGGCTATGATGTCAGTGGGCGGGCCCGTGCCATCAGTGGGTGGGGATATGACGTCAGTGGGCGGACCCGTGACATCAGTGGGTGTGGCTATGACTCAGCGATCAGCGACTGGCCGATCACCGTGTCAATCAAGGGAATCCCACCCGGTTTTCCTTATTTGGAAAACCAGGCAGGAAGTATAGACCCGGGTAGCCCCTCAAAATACCGGGCTGTCCGGGTCAAAACCAGACAGGTGGCAACCCTAGGTAAATGGCTTACTGGGGGCCTATGGTGATCCCAGGCTCAATGGGAGTCACCTAGCAGCAGCACCAGGAACCAAAGAGGAAGAGGCCACTCCCTGCACAACACTATGTAAAGTGTGGCAGGGGAGTGTCATTACACTCTTTGTCCAATAGATGAGGTGGTTACACTTAAAGGAAAACTATACCCCCCAAACAATGTAGGTCTCTATTAAAAGATACTGAGTAAAACAGCTCATGTGTAAAACCCTGCTTCATGTAAATGAACCATTATCATAATAATATACTTTTTGAGTAGTATGTGCCATTGGGTAATCATAAATAGAAAATTGCCATTTTAAAAAATAAGGGCCGCCGCCCCCTGAGATCATACGATTCACTGTGCACACATACAAACCACATGTAAGGTCACATGAGCCAATTAACAGACAGAGTTCTGCCTTTTGCTTCCTCACTTCTTCCTGTTACAGTTAGGGGCCGATTCACTGAATTCGAGTGAAGGGTTCGAATTTAAATAAATTCGAATTTCGAAGTATTTTTGGGCTACTTCGACCATCGAATGGGCTACTTCGACCTTCGACTACGAAAATCGAACGATTCGAACTAAAAATCGTTCGACTATTCGACCATTCGATAGTCGAAGTACTGTCTCTTTAAGAAAAACTTCGACCCCCTACTTTGGCAGCTAAAAGCTACCGAAGTCAATGTTAGCCTATGGGGAAGGTCCCCATAGGCTTGCCTGTGATTTTTTGATCGAAGGATTTTCGTTCGATCGTTGGATTTAAATCCTTCGAATCGTTCGATTCGAAGGATTTAATCGTTCGATCGAATGAAATCCGATATTCGAAGTCGAGCGATTTTAGTTCCTAGTCGAATATCGAGGGTTAATTAACCCTCGATATTCAACCCTTCGTGAATCGGCCCCTTAGTGTTGTAGTATTTCTGGTCAGGTGATCTCTGAGGCAGCACAGATAGAGTCACAAAATGGTGGTTCAAGGCAAGAGATATAAAAGGGCAATATTTATGTAAATATATATTCCAGTTTTGTAAGATTCTTTAATATGTCATTCAATTTGATATAAACTATCTGTTGCTTAAGTATTCATTTTGGGGGTATAGTTTTCCTTTAAACTGTTGCAAGAGCTTGTGCCCAATAACAAACGATAAGAGAACTACATAAAGAAGGTAGGGGATTAACTCTATAGGATAGAATATCCTATAGGTCCCTACATAATCATACTAGGCTACTCCCTTTGTGCCAACAAAACTTTTCACACAAACTTCCCATGCTCTTTTCCGTCTGCATGAAGACAGACAAAAAACATCTTGAGAAGCAGAGGCAGACCAAGTCAACCAGGAGCCCTAGGCAACCCTGCCAGCCACATTGCCCCCTTTCACATGCCCGCTCAGTTACGCAGTGACATCACATGGAGGTGCCACAGAGCGCAAATTCTGAATGTGGGGAAGAGGGCCTGGACTAGGGGTAAGTATGTGGAAGAGGTACATGCCTAGTGCCCTCTTCCTCTCTACCTTTGTGCCCAAGGCACATGCCTCTTCTACCTACCCCTAGTTCCGGCCCTGACATCACCACGTGCAGCCCGGAAGAAGGGATCTATTGCACCGCTCTCTGGTCTCTATAATGTGGGCAAGGTACAGAATGAAGACATTGTACAGCACAGCAGGAGCCCTGGTTGGGGTGAATGGCGGTGCCAATGCCTTCGAATAATCAGTGTTATTATTATTAGACATTCACAAAAGCTGAGCTGCGGCGGGTCAATGCTGGGGGCGGGTGCTCTGTTTTGGGTTTTACTACTACAACACAAGTTATATAGAAGATGTTAGGGATGCCTGCTTGCCGCCCCTAAACATCTTGCTGCCCTAGGCTCGGGCCTAGTTGGCCTCTTCCCAAATCCGGGCCTGGGCCCTGATGAGGAGTAGAAAGGTATTGTTGAATATATAGCATTCTAAGATGCATTTGATCATCCATGCAACATCATTGAAGAAATCTCATTCAACACTATTGCCCAGGCACATATCCAGTGGGGGAGCCTCGTGGAAGCATCACTTATAAAACTGCCTTGAGCCTCTCAGGTGTTATACTTCAACAAAACCGAAAGCACTACAGGCTGCACGACTATGACAAAGTGTTACTAGTGCAAGCTATACCCCCTATCCGTCCACTCTTCCTACCTACAACTTCTATTTTGTGGGGGGCTCATTATGATCAAGTGCCCCTTTTTGCACCCCCTATCTCATTTCTAACTATTTCAGCCTGCAGTACCACCTTCCAGGTCAGGACTGGGATTCACAATTCACAGATTGCCAGCCCGGCCTGCCCCCTTCCTTGTAACCCAGGAAAGCCTTATCCCCTGTTTATTGCTGAATTATATTGTGCTCCTTCCAGAGTGTGGGTGTGTGCTCTGTAAAGCCAGCAGGGTAGAAGTAATTATAGATAACCAATCAGGCCTGCAATGTTATTAAAGCTAAACCAGCAGTGTTAATAGTTACAGAATTGTGTGGGAGCTGTTTTCTCTCTTTTTCGCAAGTTCTTATATTCTTACCCTGGCATTATGTGCAATGTGGTATTACTGCAGCCGTTATAAGTATGGACAGGTCAGGGAAGAGGGAAGAAGAGGAAGAAAGGAGTGGATCCATCGGCAAAACTACATTCAAATGAGACATATGGAGACTGCCCAGGGATTTAAGGGACCTGTATCAACATCTACCTCCTTAAATCAGAAAGTAGAAAATATGTTCAACATCATTTTAATTAAAATATATATAAATAAATATATTTGTTACGTTTTTTATTAAACAAAGCAAATGGGGAATGGATTCTTTTTACACTTCCTTATAGAATCATTGTAGGAGGAGAGGTAATCATCTCTGCTTTTCTGTGTAAGTCCTTCTGTACAAGCAGTCCAGGGTGTTAACTGCATCTGTAATTGTGTTTTGCATAAGAACCACTTTGTATATGGAACACTGTCCATTCTTCACACACACACCCCCCCCCAGGATAGAAGCGACCGCTATGCCGCTCTGACACTTCTGTAACCCTCTGCCTTCTCACTTCCAACTCCTGTGTGACCCCTGTTCCGCCATGGTTTACCACCCCAAGTTCCTTGGCCGCAATGCACCTTTTCCTTAGCCACTCCCAAGTGCAGAGGCTCAAGGCCTGCCTGACAAATCTGGTAGTGCAGCTGCTGCGCTATCATCAACTGGTTGACGCAGCCTGCATCCTCCAACCGATGGCTTGTGCTACCCCTAACTGGTGTATCACGAGTCACCATTATTTTGCCAGGAAGGCTGTCCCTGACTGCCACCAGTATGTGGTAGACAATGTGTCTCTGTCGTTTGATCGTGTTATCGGCAGCAGGGTGCACTGTACCATGGACAGATGGACCAGCAGGTATGGGCAGTAGATATCATATATTGCACCCTTGGACACTCTAAATGCTGGGGAGAGACCAAGCAGGGGCACTCCCCTCAGGCTAGAGGTGCCTCCTCTTGAGGTAAAGGGCAAACCCCACACAGTGAGTTCCTCCTCTACTTCCTCCTCCTCTTCTGCCACACACCCCCAGGGCAAGCCACCCCTGTAACAAGCAGTGCCAGTCAGCAGCATTGAGGGCAAATAAGGTCTTGAGCTGTATTAAAAGGGGCATTGATTCACAGGAGGACGGGGTTATTATTTCACTGTATAGAGCACTGGTAACGCCCCATCTGGAATATGCCTTGCATTTTTGGTCTCAAAACCCAAACAGGAGATTATTGTATTAGAGAGGGAGACACCTATGACTAAGCGACGGAAGGTGCAAATTGCGTAAGGTGGGCCATGTGGGGTCAGTATGTATCTGAATTTTAATGTGAATTTAAATAAAATATTTTTTTAATGAAGAAAAAAAAAAGCCTTGGGACAGATATCTTTTGATATAGGATTTTTTTGCATATGATTGCCTGTGAAATGGGGCGAGTCTCTTTGGCTTAATTAAGGCAGTAATCATATGTGGACTCCCGATCGATGAATACTTTAGAGAAGGGCAACTAAGCTGGTAAAAGGTATGGAAAATCTTAGCTATGAGGAAAGACTGGCCAAGTTGGGGTTGTTTGCGCTGGAGTAAAGGCGCTTAAGGGGTGATATGATAACTATGTATAAATATATAACTGGATTGTATAATAACCTCTCTGGTGCTTTATTTACCAGTAGGTCATTCAAGCTGACAGGTGGGCACTAGAAAATTAGAAAATAGGAGGTTCTAATAAAACCTTTACAAAAAAGATGATTCTGTCTAAATATTCGTAAGGGATTTTTTACAGTGACAGCTGTGAAGTTGTGGAATTCTCTCCACATTTAAGAAGAGGTTGGATAGCTTTTTAGCAAACAAGGGAATACAGGGCTATGGAAGGTAGCTTGATCCAGGGACTGGTCCTATTGCCATTTTGGAGTCAGGAAGGAATTGTTCCCCTCTGAGGCAAATTGGAGAGGCTTCAAATGAGGTTTTTTTAATGTTTTTTTTATTAATGGGTTTAGTGAAATTTTTGCTTATTCGCAAATTTTTCCCAATTTTCACTAATCACAGATTTGCCCATTACCAGTATGATGTTGAGATATCTATGGCTAGCAATAAGGGTCACAAACCAAACACTGGTCACTACGGTTCAAAATAGCCATCATGCCATAGATAAGATAAACTGAACATGATTTAGTGGGAGTTTGACATCATGGTCATGACCGATGCCCTAGTGCTGACCTGTAAACAAATGCAGTCAAATAAGACTATAAGTGCTGTCCGATTTTCATTCACATAATCATAACACATCGGGGCCCATTCATTAAGTTCGAGTGAAGGAATAGAAGAAAAAAAACTTCGAATTTCGAAGTGTTTTTTTGGCTACTTCGACCATCGAATGGGCTACTTCGACCTTCGACTACGACTTCGACCTCGAATCGAACAATTCGAACTAAAAATCGTTCGATTATTTAACCATTCGATAGTCGAAGTACTGTCTCTTTAAGAAAAAACTTCGACCCCCTAGTTCGCCACCTAAAAGCTACCAAACTCAATGTTAGCCTATATGGAAGGTCCCCATAGGCTTGGCTAACTTTTTTTGGTCGACGGATAATCCTTCGATTGTTGGATTAAAATCCTTTGAATCGTTCGATTAGAAGGATTTAATCATTCGATCGAAGTATTTGCGCAAAATCCTTCGACTTCGATATTCGAAGTCGAAGGATGTTCATTCCCCAGTCGAATTAACCCTCGATATTCGACCCTTGATGAATTTGCCCCATCATGTTACATTCCACCTGTGTTCAGTGGTTGGAATGCGCCTGTGTCAGACAGGCCTGGAAAAAAGACTATGCTGTGTTTCAGCTTGCACTCCCCTGCGGTGGAAGCAGGAAAATTAAGCGCAGGGGAACGCAGAGCAAAGGTTAGATTGTAACCTGTGGTGCAAATTGCAAGAAATTTACTTTGTTTCAAATATTAGGAATAGCTCTGCTTTAATACCTGCATCAAGTTAGGCTGGTGATGACATTTTCTTTAGGTCAGAAGTTATATGATGACACCTAGTGGGCATTGTGAGATATTGAAATAACAGCCAAAGATAAATATGTATATATAAATGTGTTCTCACTTCAAACATTTTTAGATGATAAAGAAGAAAATGTTTTGGACAGCTTTTTATGAAACCAAAAACAAAGAGTGAGGGGGAAACAAAGCAGGAAGGCTTCTCATTGCTGGATTATCTTGTATCAGTTGGGTGGCTGGCATATTATTATTTAATTATCCGTAAGGCTAATACTGTTACTTTAAAAATAGATTGCTATTGTTTCTGGAATATAACTCCCATTATACTTTAACCTCATACTTTTCTGTCTTCATAATAAGAAGTTGTAGTACAGCAACGCTGCTGTAGAATGCTGTTTTCTTATGGACGCAGATCCGTGCTGCTGGGTCAATACAGTACATATGCTTATAGTTTAGCCACATCCAAACTGGGAACAACAGAGAAAGTTGGTGATTGCAAACACACTGCACAGCTCTGCAGCTCAGAAAATACAACAAGAAAATTATGGATTAAGAGCGAGCAAGAATCCTTAGTGACCTTCCTTTGGGCCAGCCTGTGGCTACGAGCCACAAATAGGATATTTAGAGTTCAATCAGCCAGTAAACTGATATACACGTTAAACATCTGGGACTTACTCGTTAAACCTGGCAAATCGATAAATGCTCCCTCCCTCCACAGTCCAGTTTTTGGCAACCCTACGTTCATCCCCAGGTTGGACTTGGATAATTATAAAGGATGGCAGAGGCAGCGACATTCACCGGTAACCAACTTAAAACAATAGAGGAAATAATCACCAACCATGCTATTTTAGACTAGATAGATTCAAACAAAAATACAGATTAATGGAGGGCACTCCAAACATGACTACAAAGGAGTATATTATATTACCATTCCTCTTAAATAGAATGTAAGTGAGGTGCAATTATCCCAAAGGGTACACCCACAGTAAGTACCCAAAAACTCAAATAGAAAATGTATTGAGCATGCACACTCTAAATACATTTTTTTTACAAACAACTGGAGTTATGAGAAAAAACATTTTATATTTCAAATAGTAAAACATACATCGAAAACATTTTTGCAATTCTGTATAGTGCATATACATAAGTATAAGCAAAGATATACATAGCACCCAGCAAAGTATTTCAAAGCAAAAAGGAAAACACCACAAGAAATAGATACACTTGCCAAGGATTGAAAAAATTCAAATAAAAGAAAACAAAATTCCAAGCAACTTTCCAATATACATTTATTAAAAATGCCCAGTGCTTTAAAAGTTATTTGGAAAAACAAATGCTATTGAAAGCAGCATTTGCTTAACTCCTGGTTGTTACTTTTTTTTAAAAAAAAACAATGTTGCAAAAGTATTAGTTCTCCAGCAAAGACGGGTCTGTTAATCGTCTGCCTTGTCTTACATTGCATCAACAGACTGAGCTGTCAGGGCAGAGAATAGAAAGGGACAAACACTGCTTTCAATAGCATTGCAAATACAAATAACTTAAAAAACATAGAACATTTGTAATTAATTAAGTTTCTTAAATGTATGTTTTCTTTTATTAGGCAAAAATTATTTTTTGGGTTGACATTCCCTTTAAGGAGTACTACGTAGGGTTGAGGTTTGCGCAGACACCAGGATCTATGTAACTTAGCTGCACCGCTGGTTTTTATGGATCCACTTTGTTCAATGTGAATAATATGGGATTGGGTGCGCTGATTACTGCTAAAAAAGGTACTTTCCAGGGGCCTAGATAAAAAGACAATATATAGAGTAGTACTGTTTGCCTTATGGATAGCACTGGCCTGCACTTCAGTCAGACGCAGGAATCACAATACATCATTCCCCAGATGCAAGTGCTTGTTAGATGAGCAGTAAGGGACACTTGGACTCCTTAAAGGGAATAATATGGGATTGGGTGCACTGATTACTGCTAAAAAAGGTTGTTCCCAGGGGCTTAGATAAAAAGACAATATATAAAATAGTACGTCCAAAACAGATGGCTTATATAACTTATATGGAACTACTCACATATTCATTGTTTAAATAGGAGTATATCGTCATTGAGTCATTGAATGTAGCCTGTCATTGAATGTATTCTGTTTGTTCCTGACCTAAACCTTGAAAACCTTGAAAACCTTGAATGCCTTGTTCCTGAAAACCTTGTTACCTTGTTTCCTGAACCAGCACGAACGCTAGCCTTCGTGCAGAGACACCGCCATCGTCTGATCCAGCAGCCGCTCCGAATAGGCAGCACTACATCTCATCTGCCGGCAAAGGAGCACATCTCTGCACTATACCGCATCTTTGAGACTGTGGACAAGCGGACTTCAGCACTGCATTGGATCCTTTTGGATCGCTGACAAGCAGAGACTACACGCCAGAATTGATATATATATCGAGATCTCCCTTCACTGCCATTCGGTAAGTGTAAACAGCCTGCAGGGCCCACACTGAAGTTCCGACGATATAACACTAGTTGAAGCCTTCTTTGTTTCAGGACTACATCAAAGACGATATACTCCTATTTAAACAATGAATATGTGAGTAGTTCCATATAAGTTATATAAGCCATCTGTTTTGGAAGTACTACTCTATATATTGTCTTTTTATCTAGGCCCCTGGGAACTACCTTTTTTAGCAGTAATCAGCGCACCCAATCCCATATTATTCCCTTTAAGGAGTCCAAGTGTCCCTTACTGCTCATCTAACAAGCACTTGCATCTGGGGAATGATGTATTGTGATTCCTGCATCTGACTGAAGTGCAGGCCAGTGCTATCCATAAGGCAAACAGAAAGGAAAGCATATGCAGCCTGCATTTCATACTCATCGCTATATTCTCTTCAGAGGTGCTGTGTCACTGAAAACAGTGACAAAGTGCAAAAAAGGCAGAATTTTGCCCATTTTCTGCACTTTTCAAAGTGCCTAGCACCCCTCATTTCTTTATTGCCTACATCTATTCAAGTGCATCTGCTTGCAGGTAGTTCTGTTACATTTCTTGGGGTGTCTGCAGGAACCTACCAATGAGATCATTGCCCTGGTACCTTTAAAAGGGCTTGGTTGATATTCTAGTATTAAAATACAAATTATATAACTGGGACAAGTATCAATTGTGATGTTAATCACGTGCCATCAGAAAATCAATAAATTAATAAATAAGATAACCACTATTATTTTTCACTGTTTAAATGATAGACTAAAGTCTAGCAATTTTAACTATTTCCCTTGAATCACTGTCAGCCTATGGCTGCATTTGGAAGAGTACTAGCAGTTTAACTTTAATAACCTATTGGTGTATTTTGAATTTCTGATTTACCAACAGCCTGAAGCTGCATCCAGAAAAGCACTAGCACTTTAGTCTACAACAATATGGTAGAGTGCTTCCACCCCTGATCATGTACCCTTTGTGGTACCAGGTGCTACACCAGAAGACCCACTCCTGCCATGCAGGTCATGTAGAGACATAGAAGAAATTCCAGTAGCACACTGAATGCTGAAAAAAGTGTTAAATTTATTCACCCAAATACATACAGACAAGGGCAACGTTTCGGACCACTCGGGCCCTTTGTCAAGCCAGGCTAATGATGACACAGAATTAATTTAAGTTCACAATTTTTGAAAGATATTAATTGACACACAGGGGTTTTTCAGTGACCTCAATGCTGAGTGTGTAAAGCAAGAAGGAATGTGGGTTGCTCTGTCTACTGCCATTCCTAATGTGGATAGGGTTCCCCATATCCCCATTCATCTTCAGATAATCTGAGGGCATTGAATACAGTAAATTAATGGCTTGTAAAAAAGGGCCTTTGAACCCAAACTGCTGGAAAAGCTCAGTTGTGTAGCCCAGTCTAGCCTGTCAAAGACTTTCTTTAATCTGGCAAGGCACTATTGAGACATGCTATAGGCCTGTAATTTCCACATAGAGTGGGATCCTTCCCTTTCTTGGATAATGCAGTTATAAAGGATGACAGAATAGAGTCTGGGATTGGTATATTACCTTGTAAGAAGTTACTGAAAACATATGTATGCTAAGACTGGGGAAAAAAAGTCTTGAAAAATGTTGTAGTATGCATTAGAAAAACCCATCAGGTTCTGGAGCTTTGTGGAGGGGGAGACTCCTCGATAGTAACTTCCTCAATAAGTTCCTCACTTAAATTCATTCTCTGATAAGGTACGTAGGCTGCAACCTTCGAGGAACTGGATTAGCTGGTGGTTTTAAATTTTATTTACTTTAAGATCAAGGTTCTCTTTCTAGGGCTGTACAAAACCTTAGTGTTCAGAGAAACCAATGAATCATTGTATTTCAGGGTTATAGGTGGCAAAACTATAAGGCTTATTCGTTAGTGAAGATGTGGTCAGAGTGAAGGAGTTTTGCCCCCTGGTGATAACCAAACATAACATAGGTACCCCACAAATAATCATTTTGTTCCAGTTATATTCCTAGCAAAAAAAAGCTAGGGGTTAGGACGTAACAACCCAATACAATGTCCAGAATCTATGGGTTGAAGTAGGACGTAGTGATTGTATAAAAATTGGTAAGAAGCCGGACAGCAGGATTATGTGTAAAGGAAAGGCCTTTAAGTGTGTAGTCACTGTCAAGTGCAAGTGAGTTGTTACCCTGGTTCAGATACTTGGGGCCAATTTACTAACATTCTTGGGGGTTTTTATCTCTAAAACTAAAAAAATCATGCTTTACTGTAAAAATTTTGTGCGCACATTTTAAATGTGTGTGCGTAGTTTTCCAAAAAGGTGTGCTCAGGTCACGTGAGAGTGTAAACATTTGTGTTTTTAAAACGAAATTCTTAGTTTTCATCCAATTAGTTGTGTGCTTTGTCATATTTCTGTGCACACACATGAGCTTGGAAGAAACATTGTCATCAGGACAGTCCAAATCAGACTGAAGACAGACTTGGTAGTTGATGCCACATGGGGATAGAATGTGGAAAAAGCAGAGCTGTTGCAAATTGATTTAAAGCCCTTTCATGTAGGTGAGTTGGATCGATGCGAGGATATAGGAGATCACTGGAACTAGTGAGCAGTCATCATTTGCCATTCTGGAGACAGTCTCAGTGTCTGTGTTTTAGTTCTCTCCTTGGTCATCTGTATTGGCAGTAGTCCCAGGGTGCTGAGACACTTGTTGTCCTTGTGGGAATCTGAAAGGGTGTGTTGTTGAACTTGATGGAGACAATTCATTTAAAGGGGAAGCCTAGGAGATGTTATTTAGCTGTGTTATAGGCTTCAGCTCTCTTTTTTTAGCCAGCGTAATGGGAAAGATGTCATTATAAATTTGCAGCATTGCCCCCTTGAAAGTCTACAGATGGTAGATGTATAGTATCCAATTAGTAGCTTTTCCTTGTTTTCTAAAAAGTGGCAGCATACTAAAAATAGTCTCTAATTTAGCAACCCTCTGGCCCAATGAGTTCAAATGTGTCTTGAATTCCTGGACTGCATATTTAACAGCCCTTGCAATGGCTGAGGAAAGAGAGTTATATGTTGGGCTGACAGTTGTTGTGCAAGGATGTCTGCAGTTACCGGTAGTGAGGCTTATGGGTCATCTGCTGGGTAAGTAGAGGATATAGGATGATGAACTGTGGTGTGTGGCCTGAAGGGAGAGCTTGTCTGAAGAGTGCTCCAGGTCCAGTTTGTCACTGCCATATTGAAACAGGAACATCGTGCTGGTTGTTTTTTGGATCCTTTTTCCTTTTCTTTTCCATGTGTTCACACCACTGTGGAGCATTCCCCATTCAGATGCGAGCAGTTTGTGGCTATTTATGAGGGGTGCCTTTGGCCTTTCGCTGCAGAGCTCAGGAATCATGACATGCATGTGCTCCCCCACCCCATTGTTACATATTAAGATCAGTTAGTACATCTTACAGAACTTTTCCAAATAAAGAAAACAAATTTGCCTGTGTCAGGGAGCCGGGAGCTCCCTCCAGGGAGGTAGTCAGGATCAAGGAGGAAGCCCTCTTGAGGGTGCAAGGTCGCGGTGTCCAAAGGGTTAATCCAAAGAGTAATCAGAATCCAGGCAAGAGTTCAGGGGCAGGCAGATAACAGCAAAGTCCAAAGTCCAGGCAAGGGTCAAGGATAATAATCAGGAACAAGATTAGCAATATCAGCTCACAGGGAACCCAGGAAATACTTAGGGAAAGGTTTCCTATACTTGGGCGCCATTCTGGCGTCTAGATGGTGTTTTTAGTTTGAATTTGGCGCCATAGTGACATCATTGGCGTCCTTGCGCCGTCGTCGGCGCGCTGACGTCATCGCGCCGGCGCCGCTACCCACGTGGCGCCCATGGGCGCCGCCATTTTGGGAGCGACGCCGGCAGGGGAGGACGCGCCGCCTGGAGCTCCAGGACCTGCTCCGGGCGGCGATCGTGACAGTACCCCCCCCTCACGGGGGGCCTCTGGACAACCAAGACTTGGCTTCTGGGGAAATTTGGAGTGGAACTCCCTCACCAGACGAGGAGCATGGACCTCAGAGCATCCTTTCCAGGAGCATTCTTCAGGGCCAAAGCCTTTCCACTTGATGAGGTACTGAAGAGAACTCCTGGAGATTCTGGAGTCAAGGATCTTCTCCACCTCATATTCTTGTTGACCATCCACAGAGATAGTAGGAGGGGGAGGCTGGACAACGGAAAAGCGGTTGGAGGTAGCGGGTTTCACCAAAGAGACATGAAACACGTTGGGAATTCGCATCTCAGGGGGAAGCTGAAGTCTGACAGCCACAGGATTGATCACCTCTGAGATGGAGAATGGACCTACGAACCTCGGACCCAACTGAATGTTCCTGAAAGACAACCAGACTTTATCACCGACCTTGTAGGGAGGAGAGGGTCTACGTCTATGATCTGCAAACGTCTTATGAACCAGAGCACTCTTCTCCAGGTTTGACTTGGTTGCAGCCCAAATAGCAGACATGTGGGCTGCATGGTCATCAGCGGCCGGAACATCAGACAACACAAAGTCTTGTGGGAAGGCTTGATGATGTTGACCATACACCGACATAAATGGGGACCTTCCAGTGGAAGTGTGGCAGGCATTGTTATGAGCAAATTCCGCCCACGGGAGGAGATCAGACCAATCATCTTGACAAAGGGAAACATGGTTCCTCAAGAACTGTTCCAAGGCTTGGTTCACTCGCTCAGCCGCTCCATTTGTCTGGGGATGATAAGCTGAGGAGAACTGAAGATTAATACCCAGATCTTTGCACAGGGAGCGCCAAAACTTAGCTGTAAACTGAGAACCTCTGTCAGAGACAATCTCCGCCGGGAAGCCATGCAGGTGGAAAATGAATTGAATAAACAACTGTGACAACTCCACTGCAGATGGTAGTTTCCGTAAAGGAATGAAGTGGGCCATCTTGCTAAAACGATCTATGACGACCCAGATCACGGTGTTCCCACTGGAGGGAGGAAGTTCGACTATGAAGTCCATTGCCAAATGCGGACGAGAGGGCACAGGCAATGGCTGTAGTAACCCGCTAGGGCGAGTGTGGCTAGACTTGGAAGTGGCACAAACGGTAAAAGCAGCAACAAAGTCTTTGACATCTTTACGAATAGTCGGCCACCAGACTAGACGCCGTAAAAGTTCTAGAGTCCTAGCAGGACCAGGATGTCCCGCTTGCTTGGAGCTATGAGTCTGTTGCAGGATAGGCAGACGAAGCTCAGGAGGTACGATGGGAGTATCAGGAGGGGCAGAAGATTGACCAGCCAAAATTTGATCAGCAAATTGAGGGTACAAAGAACCAATGATCTTGACAGGAGGAATAATAGGCTCTTGTCTTTCAGGAGTACGATCCACCAGAGTGAAACTTCGAGACAGAGCATCGGCTTTCCGATTCTTGGAGCCAGGGCGAAAAGTCAAGACAAAGTTAAATCGAGAGAAGAAGAGAGACCACCTTGCTTGTCTGGGATTCAGCCTCTTGAGAGATTGGATGAACTCAAGATTTTTATGATCTGTGTAGATCGTGACTGGGATCAAGGAACCTTCAAGGAGGTGACGCCACTCTTCTAAGGCAAGCTTAACAGCCAGGAGTTCTCGATTTCCTACATCATAATTTTGTTCTGCAGGAGAGAACTTCTTAGAGAAATATGCACATGGATGCAGCTTCCCATCAGGATGTCTTTGGGACAGGATAGCTCCAGCTCCAACTTCAGAAGCATCTACCTCGATGAAGAAAGGTAACTCCGGATCCGGATGGCGGAGAACCAAAGCAGAAGTGAAGGCATCCTTCAAGGATTGAAAAGCTTCTATAGCAGGCGGGGGCCATGAGCTGGGTTTACCCCCTTTTCGGATGAGGGCCAGGATAGGAGCAATACGAGAAGAGAATCCCTTAATGAATTGCCGGTAGTAATTGACAAAACCAATGAATCTCTGGATTGCCTTAGTGCTCAGCGGTAGGGGCCACTCTTGGATTGCAGACACTTTCACAGGATCCATCTCAAAACCCTCTGGGGAGATGATATAGACCAGAAAAGGGATCTTGGACACTTCAAACACACATTTCTCCAGTTTGGCAAAGAGAGAGTTCTTCTTCAAACGAGAGAGTACTTCCTTCACCTGGGAACGATGGCTTGTAAGGTCCTTGGAGAAAATTAGGATGTCATCAAGGTACACGACCACAAACTTTCCCAAGAGATCCCGGAAAATGTCGTTCACGAATTCTTGAAAGACAGCGGGGGCATTGCAGACACCAAAGGGCATTACGAGGTACTCATAGTGCCCATCCCGAGTGTTGAATGCTGTCTTCCATTCGTCACCTTCCCGGATGCGGATAAGGTTATACGCCCCACGGAGATCCAACTTAGTGAAGATTTTAGCCCCCTTCAGTTGGTCAAAGAGTTCGGCAATCAAGGGCAAGGGATACCGGTTCTTAACAGTAATTTTATTAAGACCCCGGTAGTCGATGCAAGGACGTAGGCCTCCATCCTTCTTTTCCACGAAGAAGAATCCAGCCCCGGCAGGAGAAGTAGAAGGGCGAATAAACCCCCGCTGGAGATTCTCTTGGATATACTGCTTCATGGCAGTGGTCTCTGCTGGAGAGAGAGGATAAGTACGACCTCTAGGGGGCATGGTTCCAGGCAGAAGATCGACAGGACAATCGTATTGTCGATGTGGAGGGAGGAATTCTGCAGACCTCTTATAGAATACATCAGCGAATTCCTTATAAAAGGAGGGTAGAGTCTTCAGATCCGACATAGAGATATTCACCCTCTGGAGGGGTTCAGCAGGAAGACAGTGCTGCTGGCAAAATGGGCTCCAACGGGAAATCTGTCCTGCAAAGGTTGAAATTTTTTATTGTGCTCCTTCTCTACTAGATGCTCTCTGAGACGAGTGTCCACCTTAATGGATAGCGCAGTCAGATCTTCCAGCAGGTCAGGGAATTCCCTGGAGACAAGATCATCTTTAATATGAATAGACAGACCTTGATAGAATACGGCCTTATAGGCATCGTCGTTCCAGGAAGTCTCAGCCATCAAAGTTCTAAAGTCTATAGCATATTCACTGACACTGCGGTTCCCCTGCCGGAGTTGCAGAAGATGAGAAGGAGCATTTGTGACCCGACCCGGGGCATCAAACACAGTACGAAATGCTTGAAGAAAAACCTTGGCATCAAAAGTCAGCGGAGAATTCTTCTCCCAAAGAGATGTTGCCCACTCAAGCGGTTTGCCCACCAAACGAGACATCACATACCCCACCTTGGAACGTTCATTCGGGAAGTGCGAGGGTTGGGACTCGAACTGGATCTGGCACTGTGTAGCGAAACCTCTGCAGGCTTGTGGGTCCCCACTGAAGCGAGGAAGAGGCGGAATGCGAGGCTCACTTGACGAGGAACCTGCGGTAGACGGGACGGCCGCCATGGAAGGATTTACCGCAGCTTGGGGAGCAGGGGGCGCTGGCGGCATACGAGAGAGAAGGGTATCGAGTGCCTGCCCTATGCGATACTGCTGGGCTTCATAATCCTCCATGCGGGATGCAAGTCCGCGGAGCGCTCGTCCAACATCAGGCGTAGCTTCCTCAGTAGGATCCATGGCCCAAGTATAATGTCAGGGAGCCGGGAGCTCCCTCCAGGGAGGTAGTCAGGATCAAGGAGGAAGCCCTCTTGAGGGTGCAAGGTCGCGGTGTCCAAAGGGTTAATCCAAAGAGTAATCAGAATCCAGGCAAGAGTTCAGGGGCAGGCAGATAACAGCAAAGTCCAAAGTCCAGGCAAGGGTCAAGGATAATAATCAGGAACAAGATTAGCAATATCAGCTCACAGGGAACCCAGGAAATACTTAGGGAAAGGTTTCCTATACTTGGGCGCCATTCTGGCGTCTAGATGGTGTTTTTATTTTGAATTTGGCGCCATAGTGACGTCATTGGCGTCCTTGCGCCGACGTCGGCGCGCTGACGTCATCGCGCCGGCGCCGCTACCCACGTGGCGGCTATGGGCGCCTCCATTTTGGGAGCGACGCCAGCAGGGGAGGACGCGCCGCCCGGAGCTCCAGGACCTGCTCCGGGCGGCGATTGTGACAGCCTGCTCTGCTTCCTAATTGTTAGTCTGTCTCTATGAAAACAATTTCTATCAACAAAACCAAGATTAGATTAGATCAGATCCTTAAGAAATTGTATCTCTTAGCAAAGAAAGGCACAGATCAGCAGTTTCATGAAAAGATGATAAACATTCTTTATGTATAGCGAACAGATAAGTCATTTATATTAAGTGATAAAATTCTTTTATTTCACCTTCATTTATTTATTTTTGCAGAATATGCAAAAATGAAAGCAATAAAAACTGTCTATTAGAGGGACAGCAAGAACTGTGTTTATATCCTAAACATGCAGGAAATGTTCATAAAATTGTTTTTTTAGCAAACAGTACATTTAGCAAACTTTAGAGATCCCATTTTAAGGTACATGGATAAGAAAATTATATGGATGTCATCAACATCATTAACATAATCAACGCATTATATGCTACTGTGCAGATAATTATTTATTTTATTATTCATTTTAAATTATTATTCATTTTATTAATATATCTGACAGCAGTTTAAAGTTACTTTTATCCAGTTCTGCATCTTAAACTGTTGATTTGTTCATTTCCATGCTATTTATTGCTGAACCCTATAATACTACCAGTAGCTAACTAGAGGGGGGCGGGACCTGGTGCATGACGCACAGCCGGGCCCCGCCCCTCTGTACTGCCCATATTTTCAGTGGCACGTGGGCTGCTGGGGGGCCCTGAGGCGGTGCCGGCCCTGGCCCGCTCGCACCCCCTGCTCCCCCGGTAGTTCCGCCACTGAATACTACAAGTATAAGTAAACTACAAGATTGGTGAGTATATTGTGCAGGCTATCAATATTTAGGTCAATAGCGTTGCCAGGTCAGTTGTGGCCTTTCTTCTTAAAAGAACAGTTTAGAGTTAAATTAAAACTGGGAAAATATGTAGACTGTGCAGATTAAAAAATGTTTCTAATATAGTTAGTTAAAAAAATGTAATGTATAAAAGTTGGAGTGACTGGATGTCTAACATAATAGTCAGAACACTACTTCCTGCTTTTAAGCTCTCTAACTCTGAGTTATTCAGTGACTTGAAGGGGGGCCACATGGGACATAACTGTTCAGTGAGTTTACAATTGATTCTCAGCATGCAGCTCAGATTCAAAAGAAACAGTTATGGCCCAAGTGCCCCCCCTCAGGTCACTTATTGGTTACTGCCTGGTACCCAATCAGTGGAAATCAAGAGAGCCCAATAGGCATGCATGTGAATAGGATGCGCGTCAAGGAAGCAAGCACCAGCCAGAGTGTTGATATGGGACCGGACTAGGGGCAGGAGGCAGAGAAGGAAGCCTACTCTGCCTACCCCTAGTTCTGGTAGGAGAATAAGGATTATAAAGATAGATAGATTTAAATTATATTTTCCTTCATCATTGCATATTGTAAGGTTTTAAATGATATTTTCCTTCATCATTGCATATTGTAAGGTTAAAAAAAGTAATTTAATTGAAGATGAATATTATATAAAATATTTCCTTTAACTTTCCTGTCACGGTTGGCACCCTAAATTCAGAACCGATGCTAAGCACCCTGTTCTCAGCTCTTGTTTCTTCCTTTAATAGACGCCTTTCACCTCGGGAGGAGCCCTCGGCTAGTTGGATGCCACCAGGTCTTATTAAGAGGGGTGCAAAGCAAGGGGTTCTGAACAAGCAAAGGGTCACAATGGTAATGCAAAGTCTTTGGGCAGAAGGTCATGGTACAAGGCTTAGACAGAAAGCGTAGTCAATCAGGCCGGGTCGGGGCAGGCAGAGTACAAATGGAGTCAGGCAGGCAAGGGTCAAACCAGGAGATCAATCAGAAGGGTTACTGAATAGAGGAGTTAGTTACCAGGCAGGGTCAGGATTTTGGAAGTTAGAATCGTCAGAAGCAGGCAGGGGTCAAACCAGGTAATCAAAATCACAAAATAGCAAAAAGCTCAATAGCACAGAAGCACCAGGAATTTCAAGAACAAGATCCTATAACGGGCAATGTGAAAATACGTTTTGTGGCTTTAAATACTTTTAAATTTCGCGCCACTGCACACTGACGTCATCACATCAGCGGGCGTGCGGAAATAAAACAGGAAGAGGCGCGCTACGCCTACGAGAACACCTTACAGCGTGGCAGGCATCCCTGCAGGTCCCCTCCCACTAGACCACCAGGGTAATTTGTTACATTTCTGCTTTCGCAATCATATTAAAATAGTGAGAGAAATTATATGAAGCTAGGATAAGAAATAATGATATTAGGATGGGCAAAAAAGTATCAGAAAAAGTATCTTTGGGCATCAGAAAGGGTGATTTGGATCGGAAACTATTATGAGTGCAGATGGATATATAAACTTAACACCTTAATCCCTTGCGGATTGAATAAAAGCCTGTCACTTCACACTTTTGATATTTGATCTAAACTCATAATACAATATCTGATTATTATAATCTGCTAGAATTGGACAAGTTATCCCCCCCATCTGTATGAATTAACACATCTCTCTATATGCTAAATACATAATAACACATCAACCAGTTTAGTATTAGGATTTGATTAACTTTTCTGGAACTGCAAGAAATAAACACACAAATAAATGTATAATTTTGGATTGTCAATATTATTATTTTTTTTGTGCATGATACTTTGATCCAGTGGATGCACAGTGGAATTGCAGTTATTGCGCATTCCTTACCATTTAAACTACAGCAGAATTTGGCACTAGGACCCTGAAGAAACCGGGGGAATTACCTAATGATCACATGACTACTGACAACCAATGGGTGCAACCGAGAGGATGTAAATATCGCGAGACTTGGGCGCCATTTTGCCTTTGAGAAAGCCTATACAGGCGAAACGTATGGCAGGCGGTTGCTCTATCGATTGTTCTAAGGGTGGGGAGGAGGCACTCTGGAGGGTGGGCTGAATGGTGGCAGCAGTTTCCTTCTAATAACGGAGGTAGCATTGGCCAGACCGGTGATGTTGTTACCAGCACTCGCACAGACTTAGTTTTGGGCTTTGCCTGTTTCCAATTTTCAGTGCTGCATTTGCAATAGGGATTAGGCCACACTGACTTAGGTGCCTCTGAGAGGACAAAGCGCCATTTACTCTATGCACATGTATTGGAAACCTATATGTCTGTATAATACTGCAAGGTACAGAACACTGTCCTCCGTTTGTATGCACTACCTTTGGTTAATTAATCTATTGTGTTCATGTTTAAACTTTTGGTGTTGCTTTAACACAAGACATAGGGAATAGGCCACACCTACTTAGGTGCCTCTGAGAGGACAAAGTGTCAGTTTACGCTCCTTGCACACCATTTTGGAATTAACACATGTGCGATACTTCAAGGTCCAGCATACAAGGTGTTAGTTTGTCCGTTGTTTTTCCCACAATGGGAGCCACCTAATTTCTTTTACTATAGACACTATAGACACTCATACTACTATTAGAGGGCATATAGGCTGATGAAATGATCTAGGTGGGACCACTATTTTTATTACTCAGATTTACTGCAATCCTTACAACAGTGAAACCAGATCTGGATACATAATAATTTTAAGTGTTTTTATATTTCATTAAATCCCTCTTTTGATTTTAAATGAACTATTAAATGTTATGTTTTATTGAGTGATTCCTTCTTCAGACTAGTGGTATGCGAACCGTTGCTTACGTAGTTGGCAATCCTTACACTATTGCACTTCATTAACTCCTAATTGTTTATCACAAGATATAATAATGACAACACATCAAAGTGTGGACACAATGAATTTATTTTGAATGAATTTATTTGCACTCATCAAAAAAAATTAATTTAAGCCAATAATTCCTTTCATGGTTTCCAAGTTACACACACAGTCTAATTATATTTATTAACAAGGCTGTGCAACCTCGTTAGCTCTTCTTTGCAGTGCCTTTCTTTTTGGTACAAATTCATGTTAAATTTTAAGAGCTGCCGGCATGTCTAAGATTAAGGGACTTCTAAACAGTGGTCATGGGTGGTTAGAAGGTGTGGAAAAAACAAGAAACCCAATTTGTAGAGCATAATTGTATTAAGATTACATTATTATTTCAGTTTTGCACCATCATGTTTGAGGGACAAAGTAAACGGAACAATATAAACAAAATAGTTAAACAAATAAAAATAGAATATATTTAAAAATAACTTGAAATTTAGGACTTACTTGGGACAGCTCAGATATTTCAGACAGATGGACTTGATTGCGGTTGGTCATTTCCAACATGATTTCCCGCAGAAGAACTGTGACTGGGTAAAGTACTGCAAAAAAAGGTTATATTCTTATCCTGTTTATACTAACAGTGAGCTCAGGTACAAACTAACAATTTGTTCAAACCATTGTACCCCTCTAAAGCTGGCCATAGATGCAAAGATCCGATTGTACGAATCACCGCACGATCGGACTTTCCCATCTCCCGACCCGCCACTAACCATTCAGATCAAAGTCTTACCAGTCAGATTAGTTTTAGAACAGATCAGCAATATTCTGCCCCTGACAGCAATCGTACAATATCTATGTCCAACCAAAGCCAGTGACAGTCTCCCACTGAAAATAGTACGATGGGCAATACACGCAGAGATATCGGCAGCCAACAGAAATTTTCTAACCTGTCCGATCGACCAAATGACCGATCTCCGCCGGACGAAAAATGTCGGGACTCTCCACACACGTTCCGAAAATCGTACGAATCCTTGATTCGTACGATCAGATCTTTGTGTCTATGGCCAGCTTTAGACTCAGTTTACACAATGGACAATATGGCTGATGGGCCATACAACACTCAAGACATTCTTTGCAGAAGGTGTGACCACAGGGTGTTGTGACAGGGTCTTCTAAAAGACAAAATAATCGAAGGCAACGAGGTGATGTGATAAAAAAAAAATCCTAAACTCTTTAATGTAAAGGGATTTAACAGTTGTTGCAAATTCTAGTTTATGCACCAGAATGGGCTACAATTTTAGATGGCGAGGAGGAAGGGGGAATGTGTGGAGGGCACTGACATCTAGGAACTGCAGAATGGAAAGTGAAATGAATTGTCTACCCCACCTCTTTGCTTCAGGGGGGCGGCATGGCGGCCAACCATACCCAAATTGGTTTGGAAGCACTGGTGATTCGCACAAGATACAATCGTTTTTAAAATTCCCAGTGCACCAATCCCCAATACTTCAGATTGATGCTCAAAAGTTGCACATGTGCACAAAGGAAGGGGAGGGGACAGCATGCCTAGGGACACCTGCTATGTAAATTCAGCCCTACGTGTGCTGTTATTTCATGTGAGCAGGGTCTTCTTATCCTATGTGGAGCTGCTGGAGAGCTATGACTATACTAATTGTAGATTTTAGTATCACAAAAGCCTTTGATATTATGCTTGTCCAAGTAATCATCCAAGCCAATGTTAAATACATTAATAAAATATGCCATCAAAATATCACCCCACAGGGTATTCCACACTCTTACTGCCCCCACTGTGAAGAACCCTCTACACTGCTTCAAATGAAAGTTCTGTTCCTCTAGTCTAAAAGGATGGCCTCTTGTGCTTTTATCCGTTTTATGGGAAAAAAGATCCCCCACTATCTGACAAGTTCATTACAGGTCATTATAAAGGGTTATAATGTCCTCTTGAAAGCATCTTTTTTCCTGCGAAAAAACCCCCAAAATTTACTTTGATTAGAATTGAAATCGTCCATGTCTTTAACTAGTTTAGTTGCATATCGTTGTACTCTCCATCTCATTTATATCATTCTTAAGACTGGATCCCAAAAATGCACTGCATACTCAAGGTGAGGCCTTACCAGGGATCTATATATAGTTATGTTTTCTTTGTAATCGATCCTTCAGTCGGTTCTCTATCCACGTACAAATACTATGTTCCAGGCCAATATTCCACTACTTAAAAGAGAACTAAAGCTTAACAAAAGAAGTAGGCTAGAAATGTTGTAAACTATGTTTTGGGCATCTGTACCAGCCAAAGGCAACCACAGCCCTTTCACAGGGAAGATCTTCTCTGAAGATGCCCCAGTAGCTCCCCATCTTCTTTTCTGCTGATTCACCACACATGCTCTGTGCTGCTGTCACTTACTGAGCTTAGGGACCGACTCATAATATACAGCACACATAGAATAGAAATGTCACAATATAAGGCTGATTAGTAATTAATAGAAAGATCTGTTACACATAAAACCATGCTGTAAGAAACTTGTCATTTGCAATGCAGTCAATTATCTTATCTCTTATTAGCCCTTACAAAAGCTTTCCTGCCACTAATGTCAGACTACCTGCCCTACGGTTTTCAAGTGAACTATCCCTTTTTGAATAGCTATTCGCCAGTCTCTCCACATCATGGCAGAATTCAATGAATCCTCAAAAATTAAGTAAAGAGGTTTGCCAATCACAGAGCTAAGCTTGTTTAGTACCCTGGGATGAATAAATTCATGTCTCTTTAAAATTTCCTCTTGAGTCACCTAAGCATCAGTAGTTATTTTACTAGAATTGGGTCTATTGAAACCTTCATTTAGCTCTCTTAGTCTCTTCAGTTGTGTAGACCGACAAAAATAAAATTTGAGAATCTCTACTTTTAACCTTTTCTTATCAACCAACTATCCCCCCTGCCCATAATAAAGGTCCCACACCATCCTGGGGGTGAGAAACAGAAGCATTTTTCCATAATTCCTTTATTTTGTACCCTCCACAAATCACAGAAAAATCCTGCTTCCGCCAACAAATGCAAGTAAGGATATAATCAAAATACCTGTCAATGTCTTTAAAAACTCAACTCTCAGTTGACTATATCCCAACACCCTATCATGGATAAGAGCATGTTGGGAACTTTAGGAAATTTGCATCTAAGTTTTTAAAAGGGTTTTTGTCACCCTGATTACAGTGTTATATTAACAAGTCGATAGAGCATGGTTATCTCCCTATGTAAGATAACTGGAGAGGTAGAGACAAACAGAAGAGATTCTATATATTTTTTTTCTTATACCTAAAGAAAATGTTCTATTAAGCTCCATAAATCAAGTGCAGTTATACAGTAGATTGAGCCAACAGACTTGGTACCTTTCTGACCAGCATTGGACTGGGATGCCAGGGGTCTACCAGAAAACCTTGGTCAGTGGGCCCACTCTCCATATATTCAACCTCTTTATTCTTATTATATTCCTAGTCTTTTTTTTCTTAACATTCTATACTTTATATCCATCTATTCAGCTTATTTGTCCCCTACAGAAACAGGGTACGACTATGAAATAGGCCAAATGGTTACAAGCAGGAGGGCCCATTGACACCTGGGCCCACTGGGAGTTTTCTCTGTATCCTGGTAGGCCAGTCCAACACTGTTTCTGACCTTAAGAGCCTTTAATGTCACAATAGCCATGGAAAGGGTAATGGAGTTTTAATGATGACATTTACTGTATGTGTCCATATGAGGTGAGAGACTGACCTATTGAGAATTGGCAGGTGTTGCCATGTACATAAAACAAAATGACAGGGGTTTGATTTATCTGAGAAGGGCATAGTCTCTGTGGTTCTTTCTGTAGATTCTTTCTGTGCACCGTGCAACAATGGAGCTGCTTTTCCTTCCTCAAATTTCCAGGGAAACGTTCCTGCCTTTCCAATTGCTACTGAATGCATCTCTAAATAGAGCGTGGAACAGTCATGCTGCTCTGTACAGATGACATCTAATGCAGTAGAATGCCAGAATGACTGCAGAATACTAAGCACTTCTTCAACACAAAATCCTGCTGTTCTGTTAACTATTTCACAACCACAAAAGAGCTGAAAATTCCTTTAAAGCGGCAATATAGCCTTCTGTTCAGGTCAACATGAGGCAAATATATAGGGATTGCAACCGTCATGCTCTCGTTGCTTCTCATTTGTTTTAAAGTATTAACATTTCACCCTTGAAACATTATGATCTCTGGATAGTTTACCCTTCGTAGTATCTAATAAAGAAACCTCCATTTTTTCAATATCATTCTTCATCTCAGTATATGATTGGCTAAAAGTATCATTATTTTTTAACACTTTCAGATTTTGTTGTACAACTAGGATATGTTCCTCAATGTCTTTTAATTGACTCTGTTCTTCTAATATTATCTATATTAGTTTGAAAGATCACTAAATGAAGGAGCTTCTAATTCTAAAAGTGAAATTCAGAAAAAGTTACAAATAAAATCCAAATTTATTCCTCCCTCAAATATATGTCCCAATATAAACACATAAACGAATCTAGTGATTCAAGACATTTTTAAACTCATTCCTATGGTTTATGAGAAAAATTTGACCCAAGGTGAACTAAAAGTGATCTAAGAGATCAAGATGACCTTCAAATCAAACAGTCTGATAAAGGGGGAAATATAGTGATTTGGCCGAACAGTAGGTACTTAGAAGAGGCCGATAGACATCTAAAATTGGATTGCAATAAAAAAATATATAGAGACCCAACAGATAACTTTGTGGAAATTTATGATAGGCTTTAAAAAGAAGCCCAGAAGGATCTTCTAATAAGCAAAAAAGAATACCAATTCTTGAAAGTAGAACCCCCCCCCCCAGAGTTGCCACATTTTACCTGCTGCCAAAAATACACAAAAACATTGAAAAACCTCCTGGAAGACCAATAGTCTCTGGGAATGGAAAAATACAGTCAATATTTAGATCTGGTATTCAAGCCAATGGTTGAGTCACTTATGTCCTATGCCAGTGATACAATGGACATATTGGTTAAAATTTTAAATATTGAGTGTACAAAAACTAATATTCTATCAATTACACTTGATGAACATTGGACCTGAACTAGGAAATGAGTCTGTGTGATATTTCTTAGCAACGTCAAGGGACAAAATTAGATGAACAAATAGAATTTTTATCCAAATTATAAGATTTGTCCTTTACTATAACTATTTCACCTTTAATGGCCATTTTTTTCTACAGACTCAAGGAACTGCAAAGGGGACGGCCTGTGCTCCGGCATATGCAAATTTATTCCTAGGCAGATATAAAGAAACCTTGGTTTTTGGTCAGAAGTTTGAAAAAAAACAAAAGTCGATCATAAAATGGCTTAGATATATCGATGATATTCTAATTATTTGGCACGTAACATGTATGGAATTTGCAAGCTTTTTGGAAGAGTTGAATACCAATAATTGGAATATCAAATTAACTTTCCATGTATGGGAGATGAAGGAGAATTAATCACAACCAACTTTAGAAAGGAGACAGCAACTAACTCCCTACTGGTTATTCTAGTTTCCATCCAATAAATGTGAAAAAGGCTATACCAACAGGGGAATTTTTAGATTGACATTGTACCCCTCAGGCTCATTTTAAGGTTCAAATGAAGGAATTAAAAAACAAAATGAAGGACAGAGGCTACTCCCAGCGCCGGATTTCATGTCTCGGCGCCCCTAGGCCGCGCGGTCCAACCAGGCGGCCGCACGGTCCTAGCGCCCGCCTTCCCAGCGCGCCGGCGAAAAAACGCCGGCGCAGCTGGTGAGGTTGGACGGCGGCTGGGCGGCATGCCGCCCCTATTTCTTTGCCGCCCTAGGCCCGGGCCTATGCGGCCTTGCCGCAAATCCGGGCCTGGCTACTCCAGTAAACAGTTAAAAATGCTTATCATAGAGCAATATGTACGGAAAGACAAACCATATTGGTAAAAAAAGAACAAACACACAATAGAAACAACATAAGGTTCATTAGAACTTTAATACCAATAGTAAGGATATCCCTCACATTTTAAATAAGCACTAGAGTATCCTATTGATGGGTGAAACATTGAAATCCATCTTACCAAGTCAAGTACAGGTCTGCTACAAAAGAAGTCCTAATTTCAGTCAGTCATTTCAGAAACTAAAAAATTAAGATATGTGGGAGTGACCACTCAGATGGTAAAACAATGTATGCAAAAACTTTGGAATACCATCAGGAATGCTGAAAATTATATTAAAACAGAAAAAAACCCTCTCAACGGTGGCATGGTACTTTAGACAATATCATAATTCAGACCCCCAAAAATTATTATTTTGGGTCATTCAAATGAATCTAGGAATTAGGAAAGGTAATTTGGAGCAACAACTTCTTAAAAGAGAAAGCTATTAGACATTCAATCTTAATACAGTTTCCTTATATGGTATAGATAAAAACAAACCCTTCACAGCCTTTATTTAAATAGGTATCTATAGATATACCCTAAGCCTAAGTCAAAGACTTGTCAAAAAGAATTAAAACATTATTATGTCAGAGAGAGGATTTAATAGATACAAATAGTCCCCCCTGAAACAAGGTTTCTTTTGTTCTCCTTTTTAAATGTTGATATTCTTTCAAACCCCTTGAGTGTCCAAGAGTGTGGGGATTATTTTAATTAAGAAGAGTTGACTTTTCCTTTTCTTTCAATACATTAATAATGGTCAATGATTATAAACTCTATATGCAGATGCAAAAAAATCCAATAGCACGCTGAAAAGCTGAATCAGTGAAAAAGTGTGTATTTAACCCATATAAATATAAATATAGAATAAAGCAATGTTTTGGGCACTATACAAGGCAGTGGTTTCCCCTTCTGTCAGTGCACACACATAAAGGGAGGCTTTCAGCATTTATCTGCCTTTTCTCCCCCAGCAGGATAATACATAGTGGGCCATTAGCCTAAACATTATAAAAAATAATCTGGAGTGAGGTGCAGAGTGCAGAAATGTCCCTGCCTTGAATCCAATGTGAATAAACACTAAGGGGCAAATTTACCAAAGGGCAAATTTTCGAATCGGAAGGCTTATTTATCAAAATGTGAAACAACAAAAGAGCGCAGGCGTACTTTGGCCAGCAACAATTCGCCTGCGTGGACAAATGTGACATGAGCTTTAAATGGTTAAATCAAAACACAGTTACAACTTTTAAATGTAATCCCACATTAAAGGTATGAAAAAACTACAGCATTTTGTCTTTTTTATGTCTTTTCGGCATTCAGGATATGATGTCACTGACATAAGATTGTGGAAGATGTAGCTTTATCTTATCAGTTCACAAGGTATAACCTAGCGAAACAGACTCTGGCGAAAAGGGTAACATATTGGAAAGTTCGCACTTTGATGAATTTGTGCAGTAACAATCGTTCGCCTAAACGAAAATTGAAACGAAAGGGTGAAAACTTCGCTAGCGCTGAGCTCTTTCGCTAGCAATTTGTCCTTTACAACTCTTAGTAAATGGTCTTTTTCATGAATTTTCGCTAGCGACGGCTACTTTGCCCTTTAGTAAATTTGCAAAAGTAAAATATGAGCTTTATATCAAGATCCTACAATGGCTACCATACAAGATTATCTGATCATGTCAATTGTACAAAATACAACAGTATATATGGACTTAAATCATGGCCTGGTACAGTAACCGTTGTTACACTGAAGGTGTTGGAAAGAAAAGCTGAAATGTTACATAATAACCTAAGGAAACACTGTTTTATAGAAATGGAGACAAATGGAACATGCATCTTGCTGATGTGGTAGAACTAATTCAAACTTACCTGGTACATTATTGGGTTTAAGAGCCTTCTTGTGTTCTTGTGTGAATGTAAACAGTACCAAACACTTTATAAGACCATACACCAGGAATTCGATGTCCCGGAAGAGTACGTACATACAATATCTAAATAGAAATATGGAAATCATATTATTAATCCATATTATTTCACAACTATAAAACAGGTGAAGAACACTAAAGAAAAGCTCTACACTTGGGGGTCTATTTATCATGCTGTAAAAAAAAAGTGGAGTGAAACATTAACAGTAATATAGCTCATAGCAACCAATCATATCTTTGCTTTTGTTTTATAATTATTGAACTCTAATTGCTGATTAGTTGCTCTGCAACATCACCGGTAATGCTTCACTTCACTTCATATATAGCATGATGAATATACCCCTTGGTCTGATGTCTGAAAATCATTGAGGGTAATGTATATAAAGCAATAAAACTGCACATGAGAAGGATGTGGGCACCTCTCACTTGAGGCTTAGGAGACAACCTCCCTAATTTTTTTGTAATTTATTTTTCAAGACAGACCACATGTGATCAGATGGGGTCATAGGAAGCTATAATCAAATGCTAATTTTAATATAGTTGGGATTTGACCCACTCTTGATTTGTTCCCATTCTTCACCTCACATTCCACCTGCATATTCTTCGTTGTCTGGTGGGTGCTCTTGGTTTGAAGTAGTGGAACTCTTTGTGGCCACTTCAGATGGTTGAATCATGAATGAGGTCCTTCCCTCCTCTGTTGTGCAGTAGAGCTGGGTATACAAACATAGTTATCACAACGTTCTTAAATATATGGAAATCTTTTAGAGCAGAACCATGTACTTAAGTTGTGGGGGAAAATTTACTAAAGAGCGAAATTACATCATTTCGGTACTTCGCCAATAACAGGTGCAGGCGGAACTTCACTAGCAAAGGGGTTAGACACTAGTGCCACATTGCACCCTAACGCATGACCCTAACCTAAAAAGCATGACTTTTTAGTGTAAAATGAAAATAAAACGAGAATGGGATGATTTGCAAATCATTTAAAGCCTATATTTAATTAAAAATGGTACAAAGACACCACATCAAATGATCAAACTGAGTATTTTTTTTTAAAAAAACGATATGCTTCTGAATTTGATGCCAGTAACATGTTTCAGATAAGTTGTGACAGGGGCAACAAAGCCAAGATCCTCTAGCAGCACTGTAGTGGAAAAGTACAACTTCCACCTGACATGAAAGCAGACATTTTTGGACTATTCTCGACTCTGCTCCGTACACAACTTTGGAAACTGCAACTACGACACCTGTCCATTTACATTGTAAATGTTTGTTTATTTTGTTGGTAGAGAAGATGATTTGATTTTAATTTATTTTTCTCAAATATTTTTGTTTAAAGTCATCATTTGATGTTTATTTTCATTGCATTGATATGTAATAATCCTTTTCTTTCTTTTTTTTTGCAAACGGCTTTAATGTAAGTCAATATGTTGTTGTTTTTGTTCATGCTGTTTATTTTGGTAATACCAATAAACATAATTGAAAATAAAAATGGGATGAAACATTTCACTTTAAAAACAACAGCAATTGGTCTCTTCGGGTTCCCAAATGTTTACCGAATGTTGTTATAAAAGAGATTATGCAAAACATTGGTAAACATGCCTCTGTCCCAAATATCTTGAAACATGTTAATCAAATTTAAAAAAATAGCATTATTTAAGAAAACAATACCTTTTAACATTTCATATGTTGTCTACTTTTTACAGTGTCCCAACTATTTTGGAAACATACGTTACTATGTTAAAGTATACCAGAATTTTCTGCAGCATTTTGTTCCCCTTTAAGATATTTATTTAGTAAGAGACAAAATTTCTCAACTTATCTACCACTCGTTCAGGTGACCAGATGCCATTTCCTCTGTATTTATCAAAGACACAGCACAATAACTTGCCTTAGGGATGTGGGGAAATCGACCTTTGAGCCTAGAGCAACAAGGATTCTGCCAAGAGCAGGTAAAATGGGAAGATCAATTTGTCACACTCTGTTCTGAGACATCCTTAGCTTAACTACATCCAACAATAGAAAAAAAATAGGATTTTATAAATGGTGCCATTTGTATATTTTTGGACAATTTCATTTAGACAAGTGTCCGGTTTCTTTATTAAAGGGAAACATTGCTTATAAACATTGCTTATAGTCCACTTATTTTTATATGATTTTTATAGTGTCGTTTTTATTTCTAAATGACATTGTTTATATTACAAATAATTCACTCTACTATATAAAAGTTTATTCCTGAACCAACAAGTTTTTGATGTGAAGGCAGCCATCTCAGGTCATTGTGCCTGATCCTGTGCTTTCAAAATAGCCAGTGTTGCACAATGTAACTGCTGTCAGATAAGCTATTGTTTCTCCTACTCAATGTAACTGAAGGAGTCACAGTGGAACTTGTATTTTTACTATTGAGTGCTATTCTCATAAGTACCAGGCAGCTGTTTTCTTGTGTTAGGGAGCTGTTATTTTGTTAACTTCCAATTGTTCTGCTGAAGGGCTGCTAGGGGGAAAGAGTGGGTGGTAATATCACCAACTTGCAGAGCAACAAACTAAAGAATGACTGAAGAAAAGCACAAGTCACATGACTGAGTGCATCTGGGAAATTAACAACATGTCCAGCTTCATGTCAGATTTTCAAAATTAAATATAAAAAAACTGTTTGATCTTTTCATGGATTTCAGTGCAGAAGTCTACTGGAGCTGCACTATTAACTGATGCATTTTGAAAAAAAACAGTTTTTTTTTTTATTATGACAGAATCCCTTTAATTAACAGGTAGCATTGGTAATGTATTCAGATAAGCAAGTATAGGCAATCTTTACTTTAGTCACCATGCAAAAATATAAAAGAAAATACACTCAACAAGTAATTCCATCCATGTCTCATAGTTTACCTACCATAGCAGTGCTGCTCAATTTTGTCAGACTAGAACTACAAATCCCAGCATATGCCAACAGAGTCAAGTGGAAACAATGCAGGCAGGATTCCCATCGGAAGATCCTCTCAGTTGGGTTTGTCTACCTGAAGGACTTGGAATGTGTTGCTTTAGGAAACCATCATAAGTTAAGGATTTACTCAAGAACCCTTGGCTTTGTAGCATTTAGGGGTAGCAATAATCTACAGATGCCTCTTGTCCATCTAAGAAGGAACATCTAGTAACATATAGTAGAGCATCCAGCTGCTCTTTTGGCGGCTGCTGGGAATTGCAGTCCAACAGCTAATAGAGCAAAGCAGACTAGTTAATTTCTGTTTATCATTATTATCCTATATAATAAAGTTGAAGTGTCTCTGCGTCCAGTCCCTGTGTCCGTGGGATTGCGCTACTGCGCATATGCCCCACGGACCGTCTCTGGCGAATTTTTTTTAGACTAGAACAATTCTGTTTTTATAAATGTTTGACTACATATGTTCTAGTGCCCGTTAATTTAACGGGCTTAATGTCTAGTCTATTATATTATATATTTCTTTGTACAGATCTCCTTCTAGATTTTAAGCTCTACTGAGCAGGGCCACTTACTTTTGATGTTTGGCATGATGTAGTTGGCTTTCATGAGAATTACAAGATGGGGGGTGTCCATAATGGATATTTTCATGTAACGAAACAACTCATTCATTCAAGTCTTCAATAGTAGAAGGCACTGAGCACCCAAGAGCGTCCAAAAGCTACAAAAGGAGCAAAGGCAGGCAAAAAGCAAAACCATATTAGAAAGTTTTAGTTTGCTGAAATTCAAATCATTCAGGGGACTCAACAGAAACTTCATACAAAGATGATACTGGGGTAATATAACAGTGCAAAGTTTGCTCAATGTTTAGTAACCCATATCCCCATATGTAATAAAAGGCACTAAGTTTGCCATGGGGCAGTAATCCATAGCAACCATTAAGATGTTTGCTTTTAAACAGGTGTAAATGCTACCTGCTGATTGGTTGCTACGGGTTACTGTTCCAGGGCAAAGTGCCTTTTATTACATATTGGGGATAGTGTCAAATCAACAGGTAACATTTACTGGTTGGTACTCATGTAGCAACATTTTAAATGTTAAAAGTTTAAAGGGGAAAGACTTGACTTTACCCCTTTTGCATTTATTTTTCTCCATACATTTTGGGCAAAACTATATTAGAAACTTTTTTTAATCTTGCACATGTTTTAAAGGGGAAGGAAACCTAGTCGGCGCAAACCCCCACCCCCCCTCCCGTTTGTTGCCCACCCATCCTCCTCCCCCCTGGCCTACCCGTCCCGCTGGGCAAATGCCCCTAATTTGTTACTTAACCTTCTGCACAGGTCCAGTCCAGGGAGTTCACCGACGACATCTTCTTCCACGCGATCTTCTTCCTGCTGTGAACGGCGTTTTGGCGCATGCGCAGTAGGATCATTTCACCGGTACGGATCTACTGCGCATGCGCCAAAAGTCACACGCATGCGCAGTAGAACATACCGGCAAAATGATCCTACTGCGCATGCGCCGTTCACAGCAGGAAGAAGATCGCGTGGAAGAAGATGTCGTTGGTGAACTCCCTGGACTGGACCTGCGCAGAAGGGTAAGTAACAAGTTAGGGGCATTTGCCCAGCGGGACGGGTAGGCCAGGGGGGAGGAGGGTGGGGGGCAACAAACGGGGGCGGTGGGGGGTTTGCGCCGACTAGGTTTCCTTCCCCTTTAAAGGGACAGTGATGTATTCCTTTATTTGTCTCTAATACTGTTAGACCAGTGCTTGCCAAACCTTTTCCTTTTACCAACCTTTAGTCATTGAAGGTCCAACCTTTGTTCAGGGCTGAGCTCATAAAATGAGTAATAATATAAATATAGTGTTGTGTCGGTCATTTGTCAGAGTTTCAAGAATATCTTGGACAGAAAATACATACTCATAGTTATATAGTTAAGTTGGGTTGAAAAAAAGATCAAAGCCCATCAAGTTCAATGTCTCCAAATGCTTCAAATATTATGTTCCACTAAAGGATAATGCCCACTAATATGCTTGTAAAGAGTAATGTTCAAGAGAAAACAGCCCAGCCTTGACAGTCGATCTCATATTTTAAATCCTTCATCCCTTTTAACAGTTTAGCTGCATGTGTCTGCACTTTTTCCAGCTTATTGGTATACATCTTAAGGACTGGAGGCCAAAAACTGCACTGCATACTCAAGATGAGGCCTTAGCAGGGACCTATAAAGAGGCAATGCTCTTTTTTTATGCAAGACAGCACTATATTTTCTTTATTCTTTATTTCTATTAAAAGAGATTTTATCCAGTATTCCCTTGAAGATGATCTCCAAAAAGGCACCTACTTCAGGTTATAAATTAGCACCCAGTTTGGGACCTGCCCCTGATCCCTCTTTTTTTTAAATAGGTTTTTATTTTGCATTTTTATAAAAACAACAAAGGAAAAACTAGATGGTGTAGTTTCTGAAGAAACCACAAGATGTTGGCTTTGAAATGCAAGAGGTGTTGAGGCCAGTCGCCCCTGGTGCATAGAGAGTACACAAAGTTGGTAGAATCTGGTTTAAAACTGTGAAAATTGAAGCAGATCAAATTGTACCATTAAAATCAATTGAAAAAACCTGATTGGCTGTTTTTGGCTCCACCCACTTTTAAAATTTGAATCCCAGTCCCCCTTTGACCTCATGTTCCAAGTTTGATGTCCCTGCCATTAACTGTGAAAGAATGGCAGCAACTTATATATTGACATTGATTAGCAATAGGTAACATTTGATTGGCTGTTTTAAGCTCCACCCAGTTTTCCGAATTTTAACCGCAGTCACCCAGTCATGGTCTGTACCAAGTTTGGGGCCTCTGGCTTTAAAACTGTGAGAATGGCAGTATTTGAAACTTTAACCATATCATATCACCTGACGAAGGGGCCTGCCCCCGAAACGTTGTGCTGTTTGACACAATAAACCTATAGGGGTATATCCCCTTTTGCATCCATTTCTGTGTGCCGTTTCCTCAATTCTTCGTTTCCTGTGAACCCAGGGGAGTGTCGTCTCCCTAGAGGACTGAGCACCAGACTATTGCATACAAGAAGGCCTGGGAGTGCATACAATTTCTACTTTGACCAGTATTTGAAACTTTTACATTGAAGTCAATAGGTAAAATCTGATTGGCTGTTATTGGCTCCGCCCACTTTTCCCAAATTTTGACCACAGTCACCCAGTGAGTAATTGTGCTGAGTTTGGGACACTTGGCATTGACGCTGTAATAATAGCAGCAATTTGGCGTTTTTCATTAAGGTCAATGGCTGAAATCCGATTGGCTGTTGTTGCCCCGCCCCCCTTTTTTTTCCTAATTCTGAACCAAGTGACTAACACGTTAAGGTTTCGGAATCATGACATTTAACTTTTAAAAATGGCAGCAATTTTATGTTTTCCTATTGAAAATCAATGAATGACATTTGATTGGTTGTTGGTGGCTCCACCCACTTTTCCTAACTTTGAAGTGCAAACACCCAGTGAGCACATTTGTGATATTCGAGGTCCATGACATCAATAACGTGCAAATGGCAGCAATTTTAATTTTTCCCATTTAAATCATCAAAGAAATCTGATTGGTTGTTTTTGGCTCCACCCACTTTTCCAGATTTTGATCCCGGTCTTCCAGTGACCAACTGTGCCAAGTTTGAGGACCCTCCCATGAACAATCTAAGAGCGGCGACAGTTTTAACTTCTCCGATTGAAACAAATGTGGTTTTGAGCGCCGGCGCATAAGCACAGGCACGAGTCAACTTGGGCACCGGCTTCGAGGCGCCCGCGCACGTCAAATCGGACGCCTGCGCAGGAATGGACGCTCACATACTTAGGAGCAATGACCTCTAATTTAGGCGCCTGGCTTCCTATTGGTCCCTGATGTGTCTGTCTTCCTTAGCCTGCTCCTGATTGGTTCCTGTTCCCTTAAATACCTTCCTCTTCCTCCTCACATTGCCCAAGCTGGCTTCAGTTCCTACTGTTCCTGCTAAAGCCCTGGTTGTTCGAGTTTCCTGGTTTTGACCCTCTGCCTGTTTTCCTGACCTCCGAACCATCACTGCCTGAATTCGACCTCTGCCTGCATTTAACTACGCCTTAGCCTGACCCCTTGGTACTTCGCTTCTTTGAAACCCATCTTCTGGAAACGACCTTTGCCTGCACTTGACTACGCCTTCCCTGATCCCTTGTTACTTCGCTCCTGGTAACTCGCCTGGCTTCTCTACCACCTCCGCAGCAGAAAGCCCGGGGCCCCAAAAGGGCGTCGGTGAATACCGGAGCCGTAGAGAGGTTCCTGTTACCATCAGTTCTCCTGGATCAGCTACCTTCCTCCGGGATCCGAGGTAAACAGATTGTTATAGTAAGCTTGGGCCAAAAGGATGGATCCCTCCCAAGCCGCTGGTCGTTCTTTCCCGTTGGAGACAGTCTTAGAGGCCCTTATGAAGCGTCTCGAGGACTCCGAGGCTTCTCAGTTGCACCTTGCCCAGAGCTTGCAGCACCTCTCAAATCGCCTTGATGCCTTGCAGGCTTCCCAGACTCCGCTGCCTCCTGTCTCTGTTGCACCACCAACCCCAGTTTTGGTTCCGGCTCCATTGTCCAGCGGGGAGAGTTTTTCCTGGAGACCCAAGATCTCAGCTCCTCTTCTCTTCGCTATTCTGGTGATCCAGAGACCTGTCTGGGTTTTTTAACTCAATGCAAGATTCATTTTGAACTCTCACACTTCCCGAATGAGAAGTCCAAATTGGCCTACGTCATGACCTTGCTTCATGGGAAAGCCTTGGCCTGGGCTTCTCCTCTTTGGGAACGGGATGATCCGTTGGTTCACAACTCCACGGCATTTCTTTCCACTTTTCGTGAGATTTTTGATGCCCCCGGCAGGAAGGAGAATGCCTCTACCCGCCTCCTGAAAATTTCCCAAGGGGCACTCTCCGCAGCTGAGTACGCCATAGATTTCCATACCATTGCCGCGGAGGTATCCTGGAACAACGAGGCCCTTGTAGCTGCCTTCTGGAATGGTCTCATTGAGTCCCTTAAAGATGAATTGGCTGCTCGAGATCTTCCTCCGCTATTTGAAGACCTGGTCTCTCTGGTGATCCGCATTGATGTGCGCCTGAAGGAGAGGCTTTTGGCCAAGTCACAAGCCCATAGATTGCTCCTCGACTCCAACATTCCAGCTGCTCCGGCTAATTCTCTTCCTGCTCCGTCTCCACGCTTGAGTCTCTTCCTTCCTGTTATAGAGACTTTTCTGACGTCTTCGAGAAGAAGAGTGCTGAGGTTCTTCCCCCCCACCGGCCCTATGACTGTCCTATTGACCTGATCCCTGGAACTGTCCCTCCTAGGGGAAGAACCTACCCTCTGTCTGTGCCTGAAACCCAAGCCATGAAGGAGTACATCCAGGAAAATTTGGCTAGGGGGTTTATTCGGAAGTCCAACTCGCCTGCTGGTGCTGGATTTTTCTTCGTCCAGAAGAAGGATGGGGGTCTTCGGCCATGCATCGATTACCGGGGTCTAAACAAGATTACCGTTAAGAACAGGTATCCTCTTCCCCTTATCCCTGAGCTGTTCGATAAACTCAAGGCTTTCGACGATCTGAAGCAAGCTTTTTGTTCTGCTCCTGTCTTAGTTCATCCAGATGTGTCTCAACCTTTTGTTTTGGAGGTGGATGCTTCAGAGTCCGGTGTTGGAGCCATTCAGTCTCAGCGGCCTGTTCTGTTCCAGGCTCCCCTACACCCTTGTGCCTTCTTTTCCCAGAAATTTTCTTCTGCCGAGAGGAATTACGACGTTGGCAACAGGGAACTTTTGGTGGTTAAGCTGGCTCTGGAGGAATGGTGTCATCTTTTGGAAGGTTCGGTTGAACCCATTACCATTCTTATGGACCATAACCTGGAATAAATCTCTGCCGCCAAGAGACTGAATCCTCGTCAAGCACGTTGGGCCCTCTACTTTTCCAGGTTTAACTTCATTATCTCCTATCGTTCTGGTTCAAAGAACTCCAAGGCTGATGCTTTGTCCAGATCATTTTCTACTGATGAAGTTTTGGTTCTTCCTCCCATTCCCATTATCCCTCCTGAATGCATCGTTGCTCCTGTATCTGTTATTCCTCCTGAGTGTCCTCCTGGGAAAACCTTTGTGCCTGCTTCCTCTGTTCCTCAAGTCCTGGGCTGGGCTCATTCTTCAAAATTGGCAGGGCATCCTGGTGTCGGTAAGACCTTTGACCTGGTGTCCAGAAATTTTTGTGGCCCTCCTTGAAACAAGATGTCTCTTTGTTTGTATATTCCTGTGTTATCTTTGCCCAACAGAAGATTCCAAGATCTCTTCCTTGTGGCCTTCTTCAACCTCTACCTACTCCCTCCCGACCCTGGGTTGACATTGCTATGGACTTTGTGGTGGACCTACCCAAGTCTTCGGGGGTTGACTACCATCTGGGTTGTCGTGGATAGGTTCTCGAAGATGGCACATTTTGTCCCTTTGAAGAAGTTGCCTATCGCCTCCACTCTTGCTCAACTTTTTGTCAAGGAGATCTTTCGTCTGCATGGTATTCCTTCCTCCATTGTCTCTGATTGTGGCGTTCAGTTTGTTTCAAAATTCTGGAGGGCTTTTTGTAAACTTTTGGACATTCACTTGAACTTTTCCACGGCTTACCATCCTCAGAGTAATGGCCAGACTGAGAGGACAAATCAGTCTTTGGAGCAGTTTCTCTGATGTTTCATCTTGCTAAATCAGGACAATTGGTCGGATCTACTTCCTTGGGCTGAGTTTGCACATAATAACCTTAAGCATTGTTCCTTAAACTGCTCTCCCTTTTTCTGTGTCTATGGTCTCTCTCCTTCAGCTCTTCCTCCAACTGCTGTCAAGGTGGATGTTCCTGCGGCTGACTCCCTGTTTCCGGACTTTCAGAAGATCTGGACAGATGCTCGTTCCGCCCTTACTAAGGCTTCTTCGCACCAGAAGGTGGCTGCCGATAAGCATCGTCGCCCTGCTCCCAGGTTCAAGGTAGGGGACTCTGTCTGGCTCTCTTCCAGAAATATCAAGATCAGTCAGTCCTGCCCTAAGCTGGGTCCCCGCTTCCTCGGTCCTTTCAAGGTTAAGGAAATCATTAACCCAGTGTCAGTGAGGTTGGACCTTCCTCCCAGCATGAACATTTCAAGCTGGTTCCATATTTCTTTGCTCAAGCCTTTCGTCCAGAACGCATTTTCTTCTATGGAAGCACCTCCTCCTCCTGTTCTCTTGAATGGTCATCAAGAATTTGAGTCTAGAAGGGGAGTCCAGTACCTGGTCCACTGGAGAGGCTTTGGTCCTGAGGAGAGATCTTGGGTGAATGCTGCTGATACACATGCCCCCCGATTATTGAGATCCTTCCACAGGAAGTTTCCCGACAAACCCTGGGAGCCCCCGGAGGGGTCTCCTGAAAGGGGGGGTACTGTAACACCCACGCTGGTTTTGAGCGCCGGCGCATAAGCGCAGGCACTCGTCAACTTGGGCGCCGGCATTGAGGCGCCCGCGCACGTCAAATCGGACGCCTGCGCAGGAATGGACCCTCACATACTTAGGAGAATGACCTCTAATTTAGGCGCCTGGCTTCCTATTGGTCCCTAATGTGTCTGTCTTCCTCAGCCTGCTCCTGATTGGTTTCTGTTCCCTTAAATACCTTCCTCTTCCTCCTCACATTGCCCAAGCTGGCTTCAGTTCCTACTGTTCCTGCTAAAGCCCTGGTTGTTTGAGTTTCCTGATTTTGACCCTCTGCCTGTTTTCCTGACCTCCGAACCTTCGCTGCCTGAATTCGACCTCTGCCTGCATTTAACTACGCCTTAGCCTGACCCCTTGGTACTTCGCTTCTTTGAAACCCGTCTTCTGGAAACGACCTTTGCCTGCACTTGACTATGCCTTGCCTGATCCCCTGTTACTTCGCTCCTGGTAACTCGCCTGGCTTCTCTACCACCTCCGCAGCAGAAAACCCGGGGCCCCAAAAGGGCGTCGGTGGATACCGGAGCCATATAGAGGTTCCTGTTACCATCAGTTCTCCTGGATCAGCTACCTTCCTCCGGGATCCGAGGTAAACAGATTGTTATAAAATGGCTAATATTTGATTGGCTGTGGTAGACTCCGCCCACTTTTGAAAATTTGAACCCCAGTGACCCATGGTGCCAAGTTTTGGGTCTCTGGCTTTAACACTGTGGCAATGACAGTGTTTGATATTTTCTCATTGAAGTCAATAGGGAAAATCTGATTGGCTGTTTGTTGCTCCGCCCACTTTTTGGAGTCCCCAAAATGTGACAGAACTTTTCAGGTTGACCCCATGACTAAGTGACCCAAGTTTGGTGAGTGTAACTTTAATGCTGTACGCGTCGCAAAAGTTTAAAATTTTCCTATGAAAGTCTATGGGGAAAAATGGGGTCTTTGGGGGGCCGCCACAGGCCCACAGGGTGGGATTGCTTAACAGAGCACAAGCAACCTATTCGGGTATGAGCTGAACAAGTGTGCAAAGTTTCATAATTGTACTCCTAAAACTCTGGGAGGAATAGCATTTAGAAAATTGCTAAAATTTCATTGGCTGTTGGTAGCTCCGCCCACTTTGGGGTGCCCCCCAAAATACATATTTTTATTCGGGGTGGCACCAACAATATGTGGTCCGAGTTTGGGGAGTGTAGCTTCAAAACTGTACGAGCTGCAGCGATTTGAATATTTTCCCTGTCAAAGTCAATACGAAAAAAGGCGTCTTCGGTGGTCCGCTGCATGTGCGCAGTGGGTGGGATCGCTTACTAAAGCACAAGCAATGTACTTTGCTATAAGGCGAATAGGTGTGGAAAGTTTGGCGCTTGTACCCCTAAAACTGTAGGAGGAGTAGCGTTTAGAAAATGGGGAGCGCTAATAATAATAAGAAGAAGAAGAACAAGATGGTGTCGTTTCTGAAGAAACCACAAGATGTTGGCTTTGAAACGCAAGAGGTGTTGGGGCCAGGTACATAGAGAGTACAAAAAGTTGGTAGAATCTGGTTTAAAACGGTGAAAATTGAAGCAGATCAAATTGTACCATTAAAATCAATCCAAAAAACCTGATTGGCTGTTTTTGGCTCCACCCACTTTTAAAATTTGAATCCCAGTCCCCCTGTGACCGACTGTGCCAAGTTTGATGTCCCTGCCATTATCTGTGAAAGAATGGCAGCAATATATTGACATTGATTAGCAATAGGTAACATTTGATTGGCTGTTTTAAGCTCCACCCAGTTTTCCGAATTTTAACCCCAGTCACCCAGTCATGGTCTGTACCAAGTTTGGGGCCTCTGGCTTTAAAACTGTGAGAATGGCAGTAATCAAAAATTTTACATTGAAGTCAATAGGTGAAAACTGATTGGCCGTTTTTGGCTCCACCCACTTTTCCTAAATTTTGACCGCAGTCACCCAGTGAGTAATTGAGCCAAGTTTGGTACACCTAGCATTTAAACTGTGATAATAGCAGCAGTTTATCATTTTTCATTAAGGTCAATGGCTGAAATCTGATTGGCTGTTGTTGCCCCGCCCCTTTTTTTTCCTAATTGTGAACCACAGTCACTCAGTGACTAACATTCCAAAGTTTGGGAATGCTGTCATTTATTGTGTAAAAATGGCAGCATTTTTATTTTTTACCAATTCGATTGGTTGTTGGTGGCTCCGCCCACTTTTTCTAAACTTGAAGTGGAAACCCCCAGCGACCACATTTGTGATATTCAAGGTCCCTGACATCAATACTGAGAGAATGGCAGCCTTCTTAATTGTTCCCATTAAAACCAATCAAAGAAATCTGATTGGTTGGTTTTGGCTCCACCCACTTTTCTTAATTTTAATCCCAGTCCCCCAGTGACCAACTGTGCCAAGTTTGAGGACCCTGCCATTAACCGTCTAAGAGCGGCAGCAGTTTAACATTTTCCTATTTATTTGAATGGCTGAAATTTGATTGGCTGTTGTAGACTCCGCCCACTTTAGGTAAATTTTAGCCGAGTCACCCAGTGACCCACGGTGCCAAGTTTGGGAGAGCTCTAGCTTTAATACTGTGAGAATTACAGCTGTTTACATTTTCTCATTGAAGTCAATAGGGAAAATCTGATTGGTTGTTTGCGGCTCCGCCCACTTTTTTGGGTCCCCAAAATAGGACAGAATTTTTCAGTTTCACCCCATGACTAAATGAGCCAAGTTTGGTGAGTGTAACTTCAAAGCTGTACAAGTGGCAAAAGTTTCAAGTTTTCCAATGAAAGTCTATGGGGAAAAAAGGGGTCGTCGGGGGGTCGCCACAGGGGCACGGAGGGTGGGATCGCTTAACAAAGCACAAGCAACCTATTCGAGTATGAGTTGAACAAGTGTGCAAAGTATCATAATTGTACTCCTAAACCTCTGGGAGGAGTAGCGTTTAGAAAATTGCTCAATTTTCATTGGGCGTTGGTAGCTCCGCCCACTTTGGGGTGCCCCCCCAAAATACTTATTTTTATTCGGGGTGACATCAACTATATGTGGTCCGAGTTTGGGGACTGTATCTTCAAAACTGTACAAGTGGCAGCGATTTGAAATTTTTCCCTGTCAAAGTCAATGGGAAAAAAGGGGTCGTCGGGGGGTCGCCACAGGGGCGGGGTGGGTCCCCAAAATAGGACAGAATTTTTCAGCTTCACCCCATGACTAAATGAGCCAAGTTTGGTGAGTGTAACTTCAAAGCTGTACAAGTGGCAAAAGTTTCAAGTTTTCCAATGAAAGTCTATGGGGAAAAAAGGGGTCGTCGGGGGGTCGCCACAGGGGCACGGAGGGTGGGATCGCTTAACAAAGCACAAGCAACCTATTCGAGTATGAGTTGAACAAGTGTGCAAAGTATCATAATTGTACTCCTAAACCTCTGGGAGGAGTAGCGTTTAGAAAATTGCTCAATTTTCATTGGGCGTTGGTAGCTCCGCCCACTTTGGGGTGCCCCCCCAAAATACTTATTTTTATTCGGGGTGACATCAACTATATGTGGTCCGAGTTTGGGGACTGTATCTTCAAAACTGTACAAGTGGCAGCGATTTGAAATTTTTCCCTGTCAAAGTCAATGGGAAAAAAGGGGTCGTCGGGGGGTCGCCACAGGGGCGGGGTGGGTCCCCAAAATAGGACAGAATTTTTCAGCTTCACCCCATGACTAAATGAGCCAAGTTTGGTGAGTGTAACTTCAAAGCTGTACAAGTGGCAAAAGTTTCAAGTTTTCCAATGAAAGTCTATGGGGAAAAAAGGGGTCGTCGGGGGGTCGCCACAGGGGCACGGAGGGTGGGATCGCTTAACAAAGCACAAGCAACCTATTCGGGTATGAGCCGAACAAGTGTGCAAAGTATCATAATTGTACTCCTAAACCTCTGGGAGGAGTAGCGTATAGAAAATTGCTAAATTTTCATTGGGCGTTGGTAGCTCCGCCCACTTTGGGGTACCCCCCCAAAATACTTATTTTTATTCGGGGTGACATCAACAATATGTGGTCCGAGTTTGGGGACTGTATCTTCAAAACTGTACGAGTGGCGGCGATTTGAAATTTTTCCCTGTCAATCTCAATGGGAAAAAAGGGGTCGTCGGGGGGTCGCCACAGGGGCGGGGTGGGTGGGATCGCTTATTAAAGCACAAGCAACGTACTTTGCTATAAGAGGAATAAGTGTGGAAAGTTTGGCGCTTGCACCCCTAAAACTGTAGGAGGAGTAGCGTTTAGAAAATGGGGTTCGCCAATAATAATAATAAGAACGAGCTGAACTCGAAGAACAGTATGTTGGCTATTTCATAGCCAACATAATAAGAAGAACGAGCTGAACTAGTAGATCAAGATGTTGGCTTTTTCAAAGCCAACATAATAAGAACGAGCTGAACTAGTAGAACAGTATGTTGGCTTCTTCAAAGCCAACATAATAACAAAACGATAAACAATCATGGAGGCACTTACAAGAAGGCTGCGTACAGTTGTTAACAGTGACCATCATAACACATAGAGAGGCAGTTTATCAAGGTGTATACCAAATTTTACATAGAGTTCAGCTGTCTGGTAAAGATACTTGAGCGTTGGCATCCAACCATAGTTCCCATATTTTCTCTAATATCCTGGGTGTTCCCCAAGCATTGTATCTCAATTTGATCAAAATGTAGTATTTATCAACTCAACCCATTGTAGGAGAACTGAGTTCATCCATTTTATAATTACTAATTATTTTGGATAGAACATGATGGAGTGTAATCGTGTTCTAGATTGAGGAGTGACAGTTTTGACTTAAACCTTGCGCAAATACAACAATAGGATGCACACTACATAAAGATTCCACTCCCCAGAAATAACAATAAAATAGTATGTTTGGGCTTCCTTCTAAAAGGGAAAAAGAAAATTGCCAATCCCCTGAGTCTCTCACAGTCCCCACCAGCTTGCTGTCTCTATATAGGTAATATTGTATTTTGACTCATGTCGTAATGTTATTGGCTTGTGTACTGAAATGTCGGTCGTTCTCTCCTACCGCTTATATCACCTCCACTCTCTGGATTGTTACTCAGGTTACAATTGGACAACCTCACTCACAGTCCGCCGCCTTCTGTTCCTCTCTCACACACGAGTCACTTCACTTCATGGATCTTCCACTCTGTCTACAGATCCTCCACTGGGTCAATTTGCAAAACTTCAAGCGCTGTGAACTATGAAATAATTTCGGGCAACATAAGAGTACAAAAAGGAGATTGATTTTTGTTTATTGCACTATTCTCACTTCATACTTACACACAGTAAAAGACTAAAACTTTTGGCCTAACGTGTTTTGTGATTATCTCACTTCATCATTTTAATCAAATTAATCCTATTATACACTTGTTAATTGGTAGCCCCTTCCTATTGGTTACATAATTAAAGTCCAACCACTACCTTAACACTGAGGTAGATTAAAAGCAGTAATAAATTACAAATATATTTTAAAAACATCATTCACAATATTAAATACAGATTATAAAAACAACTGATATACAATTCTACATTTAAGCCTCTCGGCTCCAGTGTTTTCAAGAAAATTACCCAATGAGTTTCTTCATGGGAGATAATATGGATATTATTATTATTTCCACCCCTCCAACCCTTTACCTTATGTGAGAAACCCACCATTAAACCACTTGGGTCCTTATTATGATACTGAGAAAAATGTAAAGAAACATTTGTTTTTAATCCCTTGCTGATGTTCCTTATACTGTATGTTCACCAATTCTCACCTTTAGTTTCCTAGCACTGTAGTTCTACCAACATGTTTCCCACATGGACATTCTAATAAATACACTACATTTGTTGTATTACAAGTTATTAATTCTTTAATTCTATATTCCTTATCTGTCTGATTTGATTTGAACCTGCATATCTGCCTTTGTTTATTTCCTATTTTTATTCATTTGTTTTACATGCATTACATTTCATATACTTCATAAACCCTTTATTGTTCCCCAACCATGTAGGTTTGTTACACTCTTTCATAAGAAAACTGGATGCCAACGATTGCCGCAGGGTTTTTGGATGGGTAAATATAACTGATGACTTGTCCCCTATAATTTCTCGTAATTGACTGTCCATTTGTAGGATTTGCCAGTGTTTCTTTAAAATTTTACCAATTTTAAAGCCACCTTTGCTAAATTTAGTTATGAATGAGTATGCATCTCAGATAGATGCATGTTCTTGGAACCCCTAGGACGTTCCAGGAACGTGCATCTATCTGAGATACGAATATCAGCCTAGCAAAGGCTAGGATTAGAGGTGAAACCTGTTAAAGTTATCAGTATTAGCCAAGCAAGGTTATTTGAGTGGTTGGGTACACCCAATCCACAGTAGCGGTACAATTATTCGAACCCTCTTATCCAACGCACAAGCTTACAGTAGTCCATACTATATAGCTTTCCTCCCTGATTTTAATATTTTCGTTTTATTTAAACAATTTTCTGGACACATTATTTGAATATAGTTATTAAAAGTTACATTTTAAAAATCTCAAGGGGGACCTTTTGGGCAATATAATGGGTCGGTGCAACTTTTATGGGCCATTCTTTTCTTTCTCTTTTTGATTTATATATACAATACACCTGTGGGGCATGTACTACCAGCTACTCAACACTGTGGCAAATTCCCAGGCAAACTCAGGCTATAGAAAATGGGCATCAAAGCTAGTCCTGCTACTCTTGGTTGAGGGGGGGGGGAGATCTCCTTGGATTTTTCCAATCATCAGCCTCCATTGAGGAGTTGAAAATTTGGTCTCAGTCTCCACCCTGTACGTGCAGTTTTGTTGGGTACAGATTATCCTGACTCTATGGGGCAAATTCACTAACCTGCGAAGTTTCGCCAGGGTGCGCTAATTCACTAAAATCCGAAGTTGCGCTCAGGGAGACGAAAGGTACTGAAGTTGCGCTAGCGTTAATTCATCAAGGAAAGCGTAGTTACGCAAGCGATGCCTAATTTGCATACGGCGCCAAGTTAAAGTACAATGGACGTATATTTAGCAGCAAAAACATTACACTACAGAAGCCTGCGAAAGCTTCATAAAATAAAATAGAGGTGTTATATTGCCCTACACATATGGCCACTGTATAGTTTAGGTGCCATATGTTAGGAAATGTAGGGGGGAAGGAAGGTACCCCAAAAAAATGTACAATCTTTTTCAGCCTATAACCCTTAAAAAAGGAAAAGACGCCAGCGTTTTTTGGGACTAAGAAAAAATGTAAGATTTTTTTGAAGCAATCCCTATCTACTCTATTGCACTTCGCCTGGTCTGAGGTGGCGAAGGCAAGTCTGGCGCAAGAGGTAACGTTCAGTAAAATGCGCAAGTTAATGAATTAGCGTAGTTACGTCCCATCGCCATAGCGCAACTTCGTCTGGCGTAAGGGTGCGAAGTGGCGCTAGAGTAGGTCCACTTCGCTAGCGAATTTACGCCAGCCAGTAAATCGGCGAAGTAACAAAATGATGTCACGCTGGCGAATTTGCGCCAGCGTTAGTTACTTCACCCTTTAGTGAATCTGCCCCTATATGTTTTTGGGAGTGTTTCCCAATGTCTGTAATCTACAAGCCAGCAGGGTCTGCTGCAAGGGGAGTCAAGAGGCAGGATTACATAATAAATTACTGATGTGCATGGGGTTTCCACGTCATGTCATATAATGCTGAACAATTTGAGTTGGCCGTAAGCACATGAAGGATATGTCATGCTCAACAAAGGCCTGCAGCCCAGGGATACTGCCAGTCAGAGATAGCAAAAGGGTGCCCTGGAGTCAGCTGTATGTGTGTCCTACCTCTGGTAGATCCACAGAGCTTTCCCTCGCATCAGGACTCACTGTGGGTGCCGAGCACAGGTCCCACTCAGATTAGGCGTTAATTGCACCCGCTGGGATTTGGTAGGAGTGTTGTCAAATACAGGATACCTCTGTTGCCAGACTGGATGATATTGGGTGCAGGTACTGGTACTGACATACAGCTGACAGTATGGCCAGTAAAGGGCTACCCCAGAGTTCCAGAGCCATTCATCCCCCCTTTTTTTTTTAACCCCACAAAGATCCCCCCCTGCAGTTCTGTGAATCTTAGAATCCACTGCCGGAAAGGATTACGTTTCCTGACGGGCTGCATTCGTGATCCCGTTCCTGCAAGTCTCCGGATTCACCCTCGCTGCTGGGCCACACATGGATCCTCTGCTTGGAAGTGTAAATGCTGTTCTAAGTAATATGTAGTATGTCCACTTAAGGAGAGAATCCGAGAGCATATGCCATAGACACAGGCGATAATAAAACACCAATTGGGAAACATTTCAATAAATACAGTAGGCTGTGAAGTGTCTGACCTAGCTGTAAAGAGAACATACTCCTTTAAGAGGAGGCGATATCTTATGAATTTGTGTGAGGTATATTGGATTTTTACTCTTGACATGCAGCCCTTTAGATCGCAATACAAAATTCAATATCACACATTTTGTATGAAGATGTTACTTTCAGTTTTTCCATATTTTGGTTTTGATTTAATGGCTTATTTTGCCTTTTTTGTTTCCCCATATTTCTTTATTTTCAGTATATCTATTTGTGTTTCACTGTATGTACATATAAAAGTATGTGATCGGTCATCTGGAAACCCGTTATTCAGAAAGTTCAGAATTATGGAAAGACATCTCCCATTTAATTCAAATAATCAAAGTTTTAAAAAATTTTCTCTGTAACAATAAATCATTATCATTAATCCTTATTGGAAGCCTATTGAGTTGATTTAATGTTTACATCATTTTCTAGTAGATCCAAACTATGGAAAGATCCATTACCTGGAAACCCCCAGGTTGAGCATTCTGAATAAAGGACACATTTTGATTTATAGAATAATTTGAGATTATGCATTTTTTATTTGGGGTAACTGCTCAGAATATAGACATTCAGGTAACAGTTATGAAACTTTTTCCCAGCCTGCAGTCATACACCCTAATAATCATCTACTGATTCCCTGCAGCCTGTGTTATGTACCTTGTGCTATATCTAGTAACACGCAAGTGGGCATTCTTAACATCTCAGCCTGCCGGATGAATACAGCACTTCCGAAAGCATGCAGCACTGTATTTATTATGGACAAAAGTGTGGGCCAGGGTGCATAGTGACCGTTTTCACCCATTTTTATGTACTTTGCACCCTGTCCCACAATTTGAGGCCTCCTGTATTATAATGAGAAAAGTCTGACATCTGCATCTATAAATGTCATACCCTATCCAATGGCTATTTGTTAATGAGATTTATTACATTTACTTGGACAGCATGGATTTCTGTGTGAGGTTTTGCACAAGGAGGGCACATTGTCTATTCTTAGGTAAAAAGCTGAAGCCTGCAGGGAGGTCAGGGCCATTCCAGAGATGAAATACTTTTAACCCCTTCAGCTGTTAATATAAAATATAACAAGCTGCTCTTATGTAAAAGAACATTACTATAGTTTTAGATGTGCTTATTCTTTAATTCAAATTTGATCTAGCCAGCACCTCAGTTTTCCATTGTTCTAAACAAAGGCAACCAGAACTACTGTGCCTACATCCCTAAATAACAGAAGATTTCATTATAATACATTAAGTAAGTATTGATCCCCTGGGTCACACATTGAGCCTAGTTATGTACTTTGGAGATGTACATCATTTTCTAGTAGACTTAATGTATAAAGATTCAAATTACGGAAAGATCCATTAACCGGAAAGATCCATTATCCTCAGCATTCTGCATAACAGGTCCCCTACCTGTAATACATAGCATGGTGCGATTTGTCCTTTACTGGACTTAGTAGTAGTTAATATTGGCAGACGCCAGTAGATGGCACTGTTAGCTATGAATATATATTTGTATAACTTGCTGTTGTGACCATGACTAAGAGCAGAATCGTCTGATACACTTTAGGCATTGTATGCTGAATGTTTATACTTGAGCACAATAAAGAAGATAGGTTTTAACTGAAGTCCGTTGTTGCAGCATTCCATTATTATTTATTAAAATATAATGGATGTCTCATGATGATGTCATTGTAGATATCAGAGTTTAAGATTTAAGTCATAAGTGGTTATTATCAAAGAACAAAGATTATAGAACACAACACTAGTTACAGAATTGCTGTGTTGTAGAAGAAGCTCAAGGTTAAAGGCCATTCTGTTATTGGAATATAGAATGTTTGCACAGAACAAGGAATACATCTGTTGTCTCATGTCACAAGTAGAGTGCAAGGTCAAGTAAGACACATCGTCTCAGAAACTACAGCATAGATACCATTCTGGACACTGTGCTGACACAGTAGATGGACCTTATTTGGCTATTGTACTGAGACTGTGAGTCTGTCCCTAAGATGGAAATAGTGACACAGTTATGCTAAAACAAGAATGATTATTGGATGCCTCTGGATCAGCCCCATGGAAGAAGAAATGGTTAAATAGTCATCTGTT